>CM073774.1:31988927-32021952 GCA_037158775.1 Hetaerina titia | reverse complement strand
GTTGGTGGGGACCATGAGCTTTGAACATCGTTTTAATGACTCAATGCCAGCCACTGGTAATAAATACTTATCAAAGTAGCAAATGTTGTCACGTTTTACCTTTGTGACGCACGGACATTCCTGGTAGCCATTGCCTACCCTTCTCTTCGAGAGTTCCCCTTGCACCCGGGCTTCAAACAAAGCCGCCCATTCAAGAGAAGAGTAAGTCACCGGAAGCATTCTCGAAAGCCGTACACACCAGCGAAGTCGTTGGGTTTTTTGAGAGTCAAGCGTTACTAACCGCATTGCTCTTGCATTAGTCAGGACGTGCTTGCTCAACAAGTAGCCAAACTAACTCGTTGTTTGAGTCTCAAAGTGCCAGTGAGAGAGTTTTCCTTCAGAATGGAAATTTATGTAGGCTGAAACAACGTGTGTGTCGTTGCATCAACGAAACTAGTGATGTTTTGAAATAAGTTTTCCGTCAGTGTGAAAAAAAATTGCAAGTTTTTGGAGGTATTTTAGTGAATTTTTTCCCTTTTGCCTCCCTCACCCTGGTCATTCCTCATCCCGCTTGGTGCCTACACCCCCTGCCACACACCATTTTGGTCGATTGCGGGGAATTTATGTTGTTGTACTACATTAATAGAAATAATAGGTAGTTGGGATTTACATATAGGGAATAGGGGGACGGATTTTCTAATTTTAATTCGGTAATCTGGATTTAAAACATTTGTAAAATTGGCGTTTGTGGGTGTTCTGAATTTCCTGTAAGTTTCCGCTTCGTCCACGACACGAGAATTAGCGGATTCCTACTGTACACATAACGCATTTCAAGGAAAGTCAGCCCCTAAAAATCATAGTTCATGGCCTAATTTGAAGAGCTGTATGGTGTGTATAATGACATCGTAAATTCTGTTGAAAAGTTAGCGGCGCTTTTTTTATTTCCAAGTGGAAAAACGTGGAGGAACCAAAGTTAAATGATAAGTTTATATTTAATTTTTGATCGTGTCTTTGTCTCAATTCATTTAATCTACATGTACACCGACATTATGCCACGTAAGCCACCAAAAGGGCGTGTGGCGGCGGGTGTAAGGTCTCCAGTAATGCATGCACAATAACTACACCGTTACACAAACATCAGTTCTTTCATGCGCTCGAACAAAATTATTCGCACGAATTAAGCCACTTGCATGCAAAAATATTCAATAACAGGATTATTCAAAAAAGGATGCATTCAAAACTAGTGAATAATTTTATAGAAATGTTTGTATTTAAAATGAAATGAAGATGGATACCATTTGGTACTGGAATTTCACCTTCTTACTTTTCCAATTCTAGCTTGCAGGTTATTGGATAAATTGTTAGTTGATAAAATATGTGTTGGCATGATTTTAATTCAAAAGGATTTTTGCATGAATGTATACGCCACTGTGGGTATAAGTTTGCATGGGTGTGTTGATTTTGCACGTGGTTCTGTTCCCTTTTACGGGTGGTGACCTAACACCCCCCGCCACACGCACTTGCGGCGGTTTGTAGGGTATTATGTAAAGATGAGATATGCATTTGCACCTGCGATAATATCTATTTTTATCTCTAATTGTACGAAAAAAAATGATATTTTAAATCTATTCGTTACACTATTTATGTCCCTGATTTTATTTGCGTGATCTAATCTACCATAATAAATCGAGACCTTTAATATGTTCTCAACATCCTCGGATAAGTGATTTGCTTAAAAAGTATGCAGTTACAGACGGTCAACTAGGGGCTCCCATTTACTGTAATCGGAATACTACAGTACGAGGGGGGTGCGTGTAACCAGATAACAAGAACGGTAACAAAGCAGATTAAAATGTCAATGACTATTATTCACACAATTACGTATGTGCAATGTGAACTGGTGAAGGATAGCAGATGCAGACAGTTATGACCACGATTTTTAATATTTAGGTTCAGATTTCATAACATATATTATTGGTAGACATCATCGTTAACTTTTGATAAACCAATAAATATGAAGGTATCGCCATTTTTGCGTGAAAAATTGGCGTGAAATTAATACAATTAAACCCGAAAAATCAGAATTTACGAAATTTATCAGAATTTCTGAAATTAACATCACGGTTTAGAAATCGCAGTTCGCAATCAGCAATCATCTGGATCTGGTATTTGATGAGTACTCGAACAATTTATTTACACCCATTTATTAAGATCCAGATTTACGAATTTCTTAATTCATTTACTGTTACTTGTATGTCCAAAAGGGTCGCGGTGGTCTAGTGCGTAGAACGTTGGACTACTGATCGGAGGGTCCCGGGTTCGATTCCCGGGCAAGGCACTCTGGGCACCTGCAGCTCCACCCAAGCTAGTTGATTTTTCGGGTACCAGATCTTCCTGGGAAACCATAACCGGCACAGGGAAAGGAACTGGCCCCCCTACCCTGATGTGTGAATATTCACACGCCGGCGGGCTTGGTACATGAGCTCTACCATCACCTACTAAACCGACCTTCGGGTTGATTACTGTGTTTATGGTATGTCCAAAATCGTCATTCCCACGTAAGTTTCAACACAAATTAATTTCATTTACTTCAAACAAATTATATAGTCGCTGTTTTCATCATATCTGGCCGCACGTCTTCGAATGACTCAAACATACAAAGTGATATGGGAATAGGATAACCAATAGCTGCCTGCAAGAAGAACCTTAATTCACCACGGGATATTGAGGAAACTTTAAGTCTTGGAAACTTTTTGAATGATCTAATCTTCGTTTTATTATTTTTGGATTTATCTGTAGCAAAGCGTATTTCATAAATTTTATTTATGAAAATTATTTGAAAATTTAAAGTAATAGAAACACTTTGTTTAGAATTTTCCTATTGATAATATTCTGTATCCAATTTTTTATGACACAGCTCTTCTAATAGAGATAAAATATGTACACTTTTTTAAGCATTTGCTATCAGTATAAAATGTAGTGTTGCGTGACGCTTAGTGCGCTCAAAAATCAACTATTCCAAGAATATTCATTTAATGATTACTTTAAAGAAACACATGACCCTAAATTGTTTCATAAGTCATATCGTCCTATTGTATCGTATCTCTGCACATATGAGCAAAGAGCAAATGAAAGTTCCACATATGCATATTTTCGCATAAATATGTATAGGTAACGTATGTATTTATTTATTTTTTCTATTTCGACCAAGCGCAAGGCGTATAAAATATATGGTGGGATAACATCCCCTCTGGAAGGAATCCAAAAGAGATCGAGGGAAGGGGAGCGAGGAAAACACAACGGGAAATCGACTGCCTTCATATTTCTGGGAAAAAAACTGGCTCACATCTCGCGCGGGGATCTCCGGGGCGAATTGGTTGGAAAAGAGTGGGCCCGGAGTCAAATGTGTGCGCTCGCTTGCCTGCTCGCTCTCTCTGCGGGCGAGTGGGGGGGGAAGGAGGGTGTGTATGGGGGGGGGGTCCGCATCGGAAGAAATAAGAGGGTCCTCTTGGATCCTCCCGACCCCCCTGGATATACAGTTATGAGACACACTCGATGTAGTCCCGCTGATAAAGCAAGAAATAGAAAGGCATCGTGTCCCCATCCTCACATTCACTCCACAACCCCTCCTCCTCCGCCCGTCCCATACGCCTCCACTTCACCCAACCATACACCATGCCCCACCAACGCACCCCGCAAAGAGTCCTTTGTCCTACCTCAGCGGGTCGCCCACAGACTTTTTAACCCCCCTCCCCGCCCATTTCCCGTCCCCCGTTCTCCATGGCGAAACCCCTATTTCTCACCCCGCCCCCTCCCCAAGCATCGCCTCCCAACCCTTTTTACTCCTCACCTCTCCCTCCCGAAGCACCGCGGTCAAATTTGACTCCCCTCTGCTCTAGAGATCCCTCCCTTGCCGAATGAGAAAAAAAGCTCGTCTCCATGACCTCCCCATCTCCCTCCTCCCAATCCGTGCCCCAGTCCAAAGGCGCCGCGTGTCACCTCCTCAATAAAAGGCGAGTTCCCGCGCTATTTGCACACAAACACTGCGTGTGCTATGATACGGCTCCCCTCGCTGCCTTCTTCCTACTCTCCCTCCCCCCCCTATCTCTCTCTCTCTCTCCCCTGTTCTGTCTTTTCCACCACCCCCCCGCTCTTCCACCCCTTGGCTCCTCCTCCAAAATGCTCCGCCTTGGCGACGACTTCGCCCACGTTTTCCCTTTCCGTAAATCCTCCTGGCCGCCCCCCTCGTGCCCTCTTAGACAATACCTCTTCGCAGCCACTCTCCGCAAAACATTCCTCCTCGTGTCTCTCCTCCCACCCTCCTCTCTTCTTCACTCTAACTTGTCCCCTCTATCCTGGGAGTTCGATTTCTCTCTCGAGCCCTTCCTTCCCCAGTGCCCCAACGTTTTTGCACTCGCTTTGTGCCTGTCATTGTTTTTCGGCCACGAAGTCGTTTTTCAGTGCCTAAATCCTCGGATCCTTACCGGTCGAGTGGCGTGTGGATTGGATTGTTTTTTTTTTATACTTTCTTTTGAGAAGCATAGAAACAATCACACAAAGTGACGCTGACCTTGTAGGTATGAGTGAATTTTACTGTCGCCAAGTAGGTACTTCGTCCTGTTCTTATTATTAAGCTAGTATTTTTTTCAGCCCACAGGAGGCTAAAGCCAAAGAAAAATAATTTTATATTTTTATCGTTAATGATTGTTTGAGAGAATACCTATTATGTTTTTCATCATTCTCTTTAAAAGTGGAAAATATTATTACACCATGCCAGAAGTTGTTTACTCGTTAGTTTTCCAAGAATTCAATCGATCGCATATCATGCGTTTCCTAAGAGATGATTGAATTTTAGCCTATTATTTTAATTTAATTTGCCTAATTTGTTAGTTAAACACAGCTCTAACCTATAAAATAAGTCTAAGTGTAATTAGCATGTACTGAGGTACTGTATTCGTGGATGTTCTATATATCTTGGTATTTCTGAATATGGCCTTAAATATTTAAATATTAAATTACCATGAATTCAACTCTATTTTGACTCGAAAAATGCATTGTCTTTGTTAAATCGTCAAATGGTAGTATTTTTGTGCCTCGCAGAAAGAATTAAAAACGAACTTCTTTTGGATTTGTCGTCCCCATTACGAAGAATCTGAATATGGGAAAGACAAGCGAGAAACTTCTAATGAGGCTTAGTATACTATGTGTATGTATACCTAGAACCTTAATACGCTTGAAGTTAGTTTTCCTGTCTATTGTTTCAGGCTCAACTTTGTGGAAGTTCATATTCATTATTTATTTTATTAAGAACACAATGTATACATCATCCTGTTCCAAAAATGTGGGTATTTTCCGTCATTTACTGTCAGCAAGTACAAGGAAGTACGTCAACCCAAAGCAAGCAGTTTTCAGCACGTAAAAGGCAAAAAATCATGAAAAAATTAATTTTTTTCGGTACAAGCTATCTTCATTATTTTCTATATAAATATAAAATATTATCAAGGACGGGGTTGATTGCTAGATGGTTACCCTGGCCTCCTTTCGAATATGCGATCGATTGCATGTAACGCAATCTCACAGAGATGAATGATTTGTAGCCTTTTATGTCCATTTAATATACACAATCCAGAAATTACCTTTAGCCCTAACGGGGTTTGTAGATTAATTTCTGTTATTTTAACCTAAGTGTGTATCAAATCTATTAATTTTCTACAGCGAAAATCTCGCCTTTACATGCATGAGAAAATGTAATTTTCGAGAGACAGTCGCTGTTGCTATTTGCTTCTTTTCCCGCGAATGTGTCTCCACTATCCTGTTTATAATAGCGCCCCCTTATCTTCTTACGCCCTCCCCCGCTTCATTTATTGCGACCCTCGACTCGTCCCCCGTTCCCGTACTTTTCCCCCACCAACCCATGCCCTTTTCACCCTTCATTTCCAGCGTCCTTAGCATTTCGCTTCGCGAGAGGGGGTCCAGGGTGAAGTGAGAGAGGGTTGCTTCGCAGTGGGAGGGACAACGCGGGGAGGGGAGAGCAGATCGCATAAGGAGTAGTCGTCCACTGTGCACCGAATACGAAGAAAAATAAATATAGGAGGGAGATGAGGACCAGGTCCGTATCAGGGCGTCGTCCATTTGTATATCCGCCCGCGTGCCAACTCCATCAGAGACCTCCTTCCGGACGGAAGGGTAAACAACGCAATAACAGCCAAACCAGAGAGTTTGAGGGGCAAAAAGGAGTCTCTCTCTCTCTCCGGTTGAAGGGACCGGGTGACTCTTGTGCGAGCGGAGCCATCAATCGAGACAGCACCAGATTGCTATCCGTTATAAAACTTCGTACAATTTGACAAAAATCCAGTTGCGCAGAACCAAGATGAGGAGTCGTATCGACCTGCTGAGCAGTCATCTCGGAATGCAATGGTGTCCCCACCCTTCGAAATGGTTTATTCGATTCGATGCCGAGCGGCTTAGCGAACGAATTTGTGCCAATATTGTTCGTGGATCTGTTACGTGTGTCTGCGTTTATTGCGGTCGTATAACCAAGTTCTATCCTTGTAAATCCTCATTCTCCCTCCACTTCATATTTCTCCACAAATTAAGTGAGAATAAAGTGATCCAGCGAAATGCAATTCTGTTCCAACAAATGAAGCAGACGTAAATAAAAGTATTTGGCATGACAATGGAACTAAATTTTTCCCGACTTATTTAATGTTTGCAATAATTTTCCTATTTTTGGGTTGGCGTAAGGTTTATGAATGAAATGAAAATTTGTTTCTCATTTCAACCTGGGACCAGTTTCTCCAAGAGCATTTTCATTTAAAAGTCATTTGAAAGTAATTTTAAATATAACATGAAGCATTCTAAACTACACATTCTCTAAAAAGAAGATGAGATGATTTTTGGTACAAATTAATTAGTTTTAGACGTGATGCGGTGCGATTAGAACATAATAAAGAAAAAATAGTAACAATTTTTCAATGGATGAGTTTAATAATAGTACGACCGGGTTTTGAAGTATTACAACATCTTAGTTGAAGATGATCTGTAACATCTGAAGATGACTTCGTAACCCATTCGTACTGCTGAACTTATCTGGTGGAAAATTGTTACTATTTTTTCTATTATTGTAGGTACATAACTATTTCCATCGTAAGGTCTGAATGAGCTTGCTAAGAGGACTTTTAAATTAATTTTTAATTTTGAGAAAAGGGGTTCCGTTTGTGCATTTGAGAACGTCACGTTTCCGACCTCACGCTTACAGAACCTTCACGTTTCCTAGTACTACAGTCTACATGTTATAGCTTGTTTAAAACTATACTACGTCACGTCTCGTGGAAAGTCCCAGCATCGACCTACATTAAACCAAATTCGTATAAATTCCAAGTTTTGCCGCCCAAATCTTCTTTAAATGTTTTATTATACCCTACGCCACCGTTGATTTGATTACTATAAATTGAAAACACCCTCTAAGAGTATCGAGTATCGTCATCTGCACACTACTCCGCCAACCGTCGGAAGAACGTGTGTCAGGGGGTGTTAAGACACCGACCATTCTAATTCTACTGCAATGTGTCATAACACTCTTACAAATGCAACCCACACCCACATGATCCACCGGAAGGCCACGTAGAAGGGTGCAACCGGACATCATTCATGTAATATTTTTACACATTACAAAGTAAATATTGTAAGTAATTACTACATTGGTTACACTAAGAAGACAAATCTACATCTACACAATACCCCTCAAGCCGCTACAAGGGCGTCTGGCGGAAACCAATAAAAAGTAAAATAATTAAAAAGGGCGGACTCACATGTAACGCAGTCACCAATTACCAGATAGAATCCTAATATTACCGGACGGACTAGAAATAAGTTAGCTCTACTCTTTGTTTACACGATGCCCTGCCCCCCCCTCCCCCGACAAAAGGGTCCGTGAAGGTGACCGTTAGAACGGCAGCTACTAAATATTTTAAAGAGGATTGTGACTTGTACGCATGTTTATAACTATTTTTGCCAGCCTAGTCCACTTCTGTCTGTGTTTCCCCTTTGCAGTGTTGTCGCGAGTAATGCCCGGGAAAAATGAAAGCTTGAATCTATCCGTCCGGCAATTTCTCTTATTTCATGACAATTGTCTAGCTGCCGATGTAATAGGGGGTCTGAATTGTATCTTCTCTGTCGGATGCAAAACCACTCAATTGATATTTTGTAGTGGTCAAATCTAACTCTTGAGTCCTTGCACAGCTAAAGGCTCCCTTTACAGACTTTTTAGTAAATGTGTGGCGATTTGTGTTTATAGTAAGAATTTTTGACAAATCTGGCGGTCTTTCTCTGCAAATTGTTCAATTCTGTTGTCAGAGTATACGATATCTTATGGGATCCATCTAGAAAAACACTATGTGAGGTCTTACTTGAGAAAAATAGCACGTCTATTTCACTTTTCCATCGCTACTTTGTGTACCTCACTCGCTACCGTTTATTTTCCAACTATACATTTAATGAATGATGATTTCGGTGGATCATGAGCTCTAAAAACATGACCCTCTAACTTTGTTGGAGAAAAAACGTCATGCTATCTTTCAAAACGTCAATCTCATCTGTTGTTAGAGCAAACAGAGTAGAGGGGGACGTATATATGGTAATAAAATACGCGACGGATGCACGAGTTTTCTTTGGTTCATGCACGCACATGGATTTATATTAGCTCATATAAAAACACCCTCGCACACCTACACACATAAATTCATATATACATCATGTAATAACTGACTCAAGATTGCACGGCGTGCGAGGGAAGAACCAATACTTAATCTATCGGTAACGGTGTCTTATCTCTCTTATTTTATCTCGGTTGAACCTCTGTGTCGATGGAAAAATCGGGTGTCCTCTGCATTTTTAAGTCTTGTCTGGTTTGCTCTCTTCGCTAATCTGGAGGCTCCCAAACAACCGTCACACACACACACAAACAGCAACAAATGCAACCGTCACGCTTACTCTGTTCCCGTAAGAATTTTTGTTACAAATGTGGCGAATTTTCTCTGAAAAAGTTCGACAACCTTAATTGAAGTTTTATCGCATTTGTCTCGGATATTTGCTGCGTGTTCCAAATGTGCGCTAACTAAAGCGAAATAACACCTCAATATATTTTTTTTTCATTACATTTTCCCTCAATCCATCTGATGAAGCCTTTCTTCCTGATAAGGATAACCCGCATACCTAACCCCATTGATCTTGTATGATATGTTATATTATTTTTCAATCATTTGAATCAATGTCATTTTTTCCGTCATTTTAAATCATCTCTTCTCCTTCCTATTTGGCCTAGATGCTATCAACCTATTACGCGTATGTTTTAAACTGTATAGCCGCAATAATATTAAGTACAACATGTCGCGTCAATTTCCCCTTGTTTCCATTGCACTATATTTCCAGCTGTTTACAGGCCGTCTTAGCTCTTTTTCTCCCTTATTCTCCTCCACTCGCTGAATATTTTCGATTTTATCAAGGCTGTCAGCATCTGAATACCTTTTGGTGTTACCTCCAACCACTTCTTCGGGTTTCCACTGGCTTACCTGGTTTAAAACTCCGTAATGTATCCTCCACTTTCTAATTTTTTCTTAATTACTCTTCGTAGCTGCATGTAACCCCAATTGTATTATGCCTACGTTCCATGCAAAACTGTAGCATGTACTCTTTGATTTTCTTCAAGGGTGTTAAATATTAGGAGGGGATCAGATGTGTAGGAGCCTTTCTCCTTGGGTTCATTAAAAACCTACCTCGTCCGTAAGGCTACTGTCTAATTCAATAAAATTCATGTTATATTCTTTTTGTAACTCGTCTTTTAAATTTTGTTATCTCCATAGGCATTTCCTTTGCAGCAAATTATTCAGCTATTCCTTATATTGGCTTATATCTGGTCGACTATCGAAAGAGGTTTATTGAGCTGAGATCCTTTACCATTTCAACATTTAACTTAACCCGCTCTAATGCCTGAGAATATTGCTTTCACTTAACTGTGATTATGTGTGTGTTAATGTCTTCAATATGCCTCGTATTGATTCTGAAGTTCGCTCTTTAATAATTTCAATGTTCCAGAGAGAAATTTTCCTGTTAAATTCGAGTATTAGCACCGAAAATAATAATTTGCTTCTATTATGAATTTATTATTTTATTATTTTATTATTTTTTTATTATTTTATAAATGTTATTTACTTGAATTTGCGTCCGGTTAGATTTTTTTGCAAGAGCATGGAAGATTTTCACTTGAATGGCAAAATTATGTGTAAAAATAATTTGCTAATATAGTTCCAAAATCAAATAACGTATTTTGGGTTTGTTATCACTGAAGTAATAGACATCGCATAGATAGACCTTTGATAAATATGAATTTTAATCATCCGGGAACATGCTCGTGTTCAAACAAAATTTAATTCAAATAAATTGTTCAAATTAGTGCAAAGTCATTTTAAGTTACTTTCTCTTGGAGTTTTTAAAGATTTTAATGTCCAAAACGCTATCTGACATTTTATCTAAACCCTGTTTTACATCGAAAGTGCTGTTAAACTGAGTAATTTCCGTGACTACTCTTTGTTTTTCACATACTTAGTTTTTTCATCATATCCTTGAATTATAAACGTGATATTAAAATTTAGAGGCAATTTCTCACGATTTATTTTCGCTCATTTGCATTTACGGTGTTGCGGTTTGAACGTAGCTCTGTGTATTTTAACGGATAGAACAATATTCTTATCACTTCACACGTAATTCGACGAAACTTTCCCTTCCCGCTTTCTCGTAATGGCCTGAGACCGCCGATCGCTTTGATACGGATTTTTAAACTTGCTTGGGAAAAAAAAACAACGGGTTGTTAATTTCACCTCAGCAACACACGTGACTGAACTGTTATTATCGCCACCGTGTTACGTGTTTCCTTCACCGCCCATTAACGCACTTTAATTATGCGACGCTTGCAATTGGAGATTTTTTCTGCTTTCCGCTCATAAACACGGTGAAATTGCGAGTGTTTTTGGGGGTGCTTGGGTGGTGGAAGGGTGAATGGGGGGGAGAGGGGGTGAGAGTGAGAGACAGTTGTCATACGCAAATAAAAGGAGATATTGGTCCGCGAGACCAGAGGACAAGCCAACTTCTGGGAATAAAAACTGCGCGTGGAGCCTCTGTCCCCCCCCCCACCTCCCACACTTTCCGTCATGCTCTTACCCCTCCCCCCCCGCGAAAACGCGATGGGTTGTAAAAGTTGAAACAAGTGAAAGCGCCAGTCCGGAGGTTGGTTTAATAGTTTTCCGTGTTGATTGCTATTTGTCGACTTCTTTCCTGGAAAAAAATCCCCGGGCGGGACCGTGCGCCGGACGCGGGTTTCCCTCTGCGACCCTTTCCCTCCCCACTCCTCCGCCCATCCCCCTCTCGCCCTCCCCTTTCTCTCACACCCCTTCTCTCACACCCACGACCCACCCCCCCCCGTCCCATCCCCCTGGAAACCCTCACTTGTTTCCAATGATTACTTTCGATGCGATGACAACTAGCACCAATGAACGGCGACGGGATTTTTTTTCCTCTCCTCCCGGCCTCCTCTTCCCCATCCCTCGGTCGACATACGTGGGCATGCCGGGAGATTCGTTTTTGTTTTACACGCGTCGTGCTCGCGGTCGGGTTGGGTGGCGTGCGCGGGGAGAGGGATGGAAAAGAAGGGAGGAAAAGTGGCGGAAAAGGGTGGGCCGCGGGGTGGGGGTAAAAATAAAACACGAGGGAGGAGAGGGGGGACACGAAAGATGGGACGAGATGCACGACGGAGGGCCAGCTCGGTCGTACAACTCTCGTTTACGCTCCGCAGCCGAAGGGGGGACATGCAAGGGCATATTTTACAAAGATCCGAGGGTTATGCTTTCGCAATATTATTACACGCGTCGCCATTTTGTTTATCGACTGAAAAGACGTGGAAGGTATATTACTCGCGGGATAACTCCCCAAGTTTATGAGTTCGAATCACGCCTGAGGTGTGAACACAATGGGCACATAAATCAGCGACCAGCAACCAGCAGTTGAAATGAGCTTATGCGTCGGGGTCCCCCGATGCACAAAATACTCCGCTCGTCGAGCAGTGTTGCCTGCCTCCCGCCGAATATCAACGACTATAGTATAACCATACTGCCGCCTACCGTCTGATTAGATGACTTCCATTGGATATGTGCGTCGGATCCCCTGGCCGTGAGTTGTTTCTCCGCTATGATACACTTCGTGTTAAGCTGCTCGAAATCCAAATGATCATCCATGAAAAAGAAATTATTCGTGGTAAATCGTTGGATAACTTAGTAATAGGAAAGGCTTAAAGTTTACCCGTGTTCAAATAGTCTTTGGTCGTAAACAATCTAGTGCGAATTTGAGTTATTATTCAGGGTAACAAGAAAAGAGACTAACTTAATTTTTTTTTCTTGACACATTTAGGGAAATAGAAACAGTATGAGAGGGAGAACCAGGTTAGCACTTATAACCAAGAGCTGTATTTGCAGGAGTCGAGTTGTAACTTTTCTGTTACAGTCAGTCTTTCGGAATTCCATTTGACACAAGAATGAATGCCGCAGGCCTGCACGCGCGTTTATCTTTGACCCATTGTGAAGGGATTTTACAGTATTATAAATATTTATTGGCCCCATTATTTGGTGAAATTGAGCCCAATATACTAGTATATAGTATTAGTATTTCACTTAATATACCTTCAAATGCGCCTAAACAATGGGTGTCTGCCTAAGCTGCGTGCACATTCAACGCATAACTAATATACACTGGTTAGCATAGTGGGTCGGGGTCCCTGGGGAATGAATTTCTCGATGAATCATTTTCTTTGCCTCATTTACATTTTTTGTCACATTTTATTAATTACTGGTACGACAAAATAAATATATCCAAGGAGTCATAACGGCTGTGATAATTCAGATATTGCGAAAAAGAAAACCTAATGACTCATTTCACACAGCCTATGAGTTTACTTAGTGCGTACAATAAAACCAAAAGATAAACTATTTTGTCGTTTTGGAAATAGTATCGAGACTTTTAATTATGTATGAGATGTACTTTTATCCTTTAATTGAGTGAGCTACGATTTTTTTCGTCTAATTATACGGTATTCCTATACAATAGCTTGAGAGAAATAACCGTCACTAATGCATTCAACCCTTACAGCTTTCTGCATTGCTGATCAACTGGGATAATTTAGTTTTTGCAGAATGGACTAATGGAATGGGAAGGAGATGGTGAAAGGGTGGGGGGAAGGGCGCGGGGAGGGAGAGGGGAAAGCAATGGTTTTGGGTTATTTATAGCGACCCCAGCGGGGGATTCCGCAAGGGTTGCCCGACCCGCAGGCTGAGCTAAAACAGAAGCACACTGGTTTCCCACAATTGTAAGCAAGCCGTTAATTCGCATGCCAAATGTTTAAATTAAAAGTCATTGGCGCTTGAACAGGGGCGTAACAGGGATTCTTTGAGATCGTTGAAAGTATATTCGGTAGAAAAAATCGTTCGCCGACAGGGGAACTAATTCAGCAGAGTAAACCGACAAGGAAAGCTGTGTCGCGCAGAGAGTGTATCTAATTAATTTGAAAAACATTATATTTTTTTGGAATTGGTAATCATTTAGGAAATCATGGTCATTGATAACGTTTTAGCCAAAAATAATGCCGTCTCTCATTTTTCACAATCGGTATCTCCTGGAATGTAAGAAGTAGTTGCTGCGAAGAGTCAACCTAACCTAATTATTATCATATTACGAATTATTTTTTATTTGTCGTTCCTTGAGATGTTTTGCATGATGCCACAATCTTGCTTTTTTCATTGATATATTTTTGAAGCTTATAAATTCAGAATTGATTGATTTGTTTGTTCGGCGTGAAGTTGAGCATGTTTGTCTCGAATTTTCAGATTGCGTTTGGAGCCAGGAGTAGATTATCCCACGAGATTACATGAGTTTTCATTACAATTTAAAGGTCAATCAATGCAATGAAATTGCAAAACTCAGAAAGGTTAATATTAAATTATGTTAAAACGGTTACTTTGATAAGTATAAAATTCATTCGAATATAGTTAACAAAAATACTGAGCAACGCAATTTTAAGACCTAACAATGTTCGAAAATCTTAGAATACTTAATAAAGTGATGCCACTCTTTGAATTATAACTCAGTTTATAATTTATGGACAGTAACTTGGCAGGAATACTAGTAATGTCGAAGTCCATTTTGAATGACATTTGATATCTTCACAATACTCCGAAATCCGGAGCAAGGACGTGTAGCAGGGGGTGCTGCGACATCACCCGTAAAATAGAATGCAACTGAATTCAAAACCAAAAATAAAATCATGATGGTGCATACCCACAAAGAGGAATACATTCATGCCACACTTATTACAACTCACACTCATCCAAAAACATATACAAGCCACCAATTTACATAATCACATGCACTCACGAATGCACTAGATATCTACGCATCGTTTTATGTTATTTCCGCTTCGAAAAACAATGAATTCGATATTTTGCTATTATTATTCCTGATTGTGCAAGGAAAGAACGGTTATTTATATCTAACTGTACTGGTTACTGTACATCCCTTATCTTATCTTTGCGGTCTAACCAACTCAAATAATTTGGTGCCATAATAATTCCCTTTGTGTCATTGTTAAACTTTTGTATTCTGGACCTTAATTAAGGTCTGTCTTGCTTTTTCTCTTCGAGTCTCCAGAAGTTTTCGCCTAAATTCTCTAAAAGGCCTATTGAACCCGAATTCTTATTGCAATAACTTTTGACGAATATGGCGGAATTTCTTTGAATGTTATCTAATTATTATGTCAACGATTTTTCCGAAGGATCCAAAATACTTGAGGTGTATTCGAACTGGGACCTAACTAAATCGAAATAACACCTCTCTTTACCTTTCTCAATACATTTCTCCACCACCCGTTTAATTAAGTCGCTTTGGAGGTCATCTCTAGGTTACCCTCCATGCTATTTAACAAAACTTGACCGATACTGACAAATGAATATTCGGTTTATGATGCTTCTAATGTTGACTGAAGTGTAAATTGATTGTATCGGAAATTACCTAACTAATTACTTGCGTCGTCTCAGCTTTATTGAAATGGACCTGGAGAGAGAGAGAGAGAGACGCATTACGTATTATATACATTGTTGAAGTCTTTTATCATAATGGAAATCTTTTGGAACCAAATGTAAACCTACTCAAATACTGTTGACAGACTGCTGCTATTTTCTTCCTATTTATCCGCCTCATAGGAGGTAAACCGCTTGATCAACCCTCGTAAATGAGTCAATTTGACCAAATAATTTATGAGAAAACATTGGACCAGTTACTTCTCATAAGTTTAAGCGGACTTTCAATGAAAATATTCATTATCACTGTGACCACTACAATAAAATTCACTCTGGCCTCAGAGTTTTACGTGGGACATTTGAAAGAAACTCCTTAGCTCCGCCGAAAAAAATATAGCGAACGGAACTGCGACCATTGTCTAAAGGGATTTTCTAGGTAATACACATTGGCTCATCTGAGCGCATGTGAGGCAATGGTCCTACAGTTTTACGCCCACCATTACTGACAGCTACAATGGGTTAGTGTATGGGAGAGAAGGTGAAGGAAACAGGAATAAGGGTCGGGGTTAGAATGCTGTGGAACGGGGAAGGAGCACGAGTGAGCAGGACTTAAAAAATGTAGATTAATGCGTTGGGAAGTCACGCAATTCGGTGAGCGGTCGAGAGATGGCTTTTTGCTTTACATAATCGCCTTTGATGGCCATCGCCTGTATCGCCTTCCGCGATCGAATTACACATTATTTACCAATTTACACGTCTGCTAAACTCTTGTCTTTTTACACGTCTAATGAGTGCCGCGCAACCCGATTAAGGAGTTCGAAGTCGTGACCGTGAATGTTTAAGAAAGATTTGTGCTCCAACGGATTGATCAGATGGGTATCGGTCACGATCACCGCCGTTTTTGGTAAGGATGCGAAAAAGACCGATCCTCGAAAGAGTAATAGGGACGTGAGTTTCGCACGAAATGCAAATTCAAGAATGTGCAAGCACATAAAAGTCGTATAAGGGTTCATTTAATTTGCATCAGAGAGGCTAAGAGCTTATGGGTGTTAGCGTAATTTATATTAGTAATTTCATAAAAATAATTTTAATTTTAGACGAGCATGTGAATTACCTTTTATCTGAATGCTTAAATTGGTATGATTCATGGTTTTTCAGTTTATATCTCTATGTCTGATTCATATCATGCCTAAAATTTAAGCTAATATGTACTTTTAAAACAATTTTTCATGATCAGTCGGTTGCTAAAATTTGTTAAAAGGAATATTTATACACGGATTCAGAAAATAACGAGTTCATTTCTATTTCTCTTCTTCCTTTATTCAATCCAAAGATGAGCAGTTTTCTATTGAACTCGATTTTGCGCTCAACTCGACCTTAAATCTGGTAAAGCCTTTCATTGTGTCTTCGATTTCCATATTTCGATTTCCATCTCAGTCAATCTCTTTCTTCCGTATTATCTACCATCGCCATTTTTAGCATGTATCTGATTCATACCCGAAAGTCAGTTATCCATGTGTCTTTTCTTATTTGTATTTATCGCCAGTGTTTCATTCTTAAGCTTTGTTGGGTTCAGCTCTATTTCTCCCATGACAAGTGGAAACTACCCTACACTCTGATGGGTTTACTGTATAACCTTCTCCTTACTTGAAGGTGTTCGTTCCTCGGTCTCCCTTGTGGGGCCTTAACTTCTATCAGTCGTTAACAAATCCAATATGTCCCGACGCGAGACTAATCCGTATTGTCCTTAATTTCCTTTTTCTTTACATATTTTATTTTCCTCCTCTTATCCTCCCCATATTTCTTATTTCATTTGTTCACTTAATGTTAGAATCCGTTTGTAGCACCAGATTTCAGGGCTCTTCTTCTCTTCCCTGCTTTTTGCAATTGCTCATGTCTCTGATCCATCGAATGCCACCCTCCACCCAAATACTTTCTTGTTTATAATTTTCTCTTTTCTAATCATAGCACAGTTATCTCTTCATAGTAAAAGCCTATTGACCTTGAGGGGAACTTGATACCCTATTATCCTATGTTATCCGGCTTCCAAGTTATATGAAAGATTTTACATATCCTGCCTAGATTCTCTGCTTTTACTACGATGTCATCTACGAAAAGAGGAATGTTTATTTCCTTTTCTTTCATGGTAATTTATTTAATACTCATTATTTCTGCTTATTCTATGATATTTCCAATAGCTCATATGATGTAGTGATAAAGAGATTGCACTCTCGTGTAACTTGCTCATTTCATGATTATTTCAAGTGTTCTTGCTATGGTCTTCATTTGGCTTTTACAAGAGTAAAGATTCCATGTACGATGGCTTATTGAGATGTCTCATTTTTAGACATTTACATCCTTGGATAGAGTTTGGCTTCACTCGTTTCTCTGTTCTTTCTGAATACTATACTACCTTGATCAAAAAGTTCCCGGAATTTATTCAGAAAATTAAAAATACAAGTTTATTCATCTAAATCTACATTGTCCCCTTCAAAGTAATCCCCATCGACTGCAACACACTTATGCCAGCGCTTGATCCAATCCTCGAAACATTTTTTATATTCGGTTTTCGGTATGTCCATCAATGCTTCCTGCGATTTTTCCATTACTTCCTCTCGGCTGCTAAAACGCGTTCCCCGTAATGGTTTTTTAGCTCGATTGAACAGAAAGAAGTCACAGGGAGCCAAATCAGGTGAATTCGGTGGCTGTTGGATGGTATTTGTTGCATTTTTCGTCAAAAAATTACGAATAATGATAGCACTGTGCGACGGTCTCGACGCACTGTGCGACGATTTCTGGTCTCTTTCGGCGAATTGCTTCACGCAAACGTCTCATAACGCCCAAATAATACTCATTGATTACTGTCTGGCCTTCTGGCAAAAATTCATGATGCACTACACCGTTGTAATCCATGAAAACCGTCAGCATTGCCTTCTTTTTTGACTGAAAACGACGTGGTTTTTTTGGTCTCGGCTCATTTGGTGAACGCTATTCACTTGCCTGATGTCTGGATTGCGTGTCGTACTCATAAACCCACGTCTCGTCTCCAGTAATGATCCTTTTGATGAATGTGGGATCGGATTCAGCCTCGCAAATCATGTCTTTTGCGACGTCAACACGGTCTCTTTTTTGCATGAAATTGAGGTCTTTTGGCACCAACTTTTCTGCTACACGACGGAAACCCAAATCATTAACCACAATGTCTTGGGTGGATCCATAGGCAATGTTCAAGTCCTCCGCTATTTCTCTGATGGTTAATTTGCGGTTATTGACCAACATTTCTTTTACTTTATCAATTTTTTCACCGACTTTCGATGTCGATGGTCTGCCACTGCGTTCATCGTCTTCGATTGACTCACGACCACTTCTGAACCGCTCGTGCCACTGGTAAACGACCGTTTTTTTTAGAGAATCGTTGCCGAAACACTTTTCCAACATTTCCAACGTCCGTGCGCCACTAAATCCGTTTTTTACGCAAAATTTAATACAAGTTCGTTGTTGCAAATTTAAATCCATTTCTGCAATTGTAAAAAATCGCCAACACACACAGAGATAGATGTACTCTTGGCTACGTAACTTTTGCAAATGTCAAGTTATGACACTAAGATTTAAAGGGAATATCAACAACAGATGTACCAATTTAACAAAAAAACAGAACTCAAATCGGAACGATGGGAGCGCCACACGGTGGTTATTCCGGGAACTTTTTGTTCAAGGTAGTATAGCCAATTATTCTCTCCATCCTCCCTCTCGTAGTATCGTTAATATTCTGAACACCTGACAGTAGGTTAAATGTTCCGAACAACTCATTTGTATCGCTCCCCGCTATTATTGGTACAGTAATCACGAGACTATTCTCTGGGCCCTCCGACCATCCCTCGCTTCATAAGTAGCATTTTCGTATCAGTTTCTCTTATTTGTAACACTTTCCGCAAAGTTTTTTCTCATTGAGCTCAGTTATTTTTCACCCATAAACGGATTTTTGAAATTTTTGTGAAAAATTGAGCTAAAAAAAGGGGCTACTACGGTTAACATACAATAAACCGTAGTAGCCTCTACACGTGTGCATCAATACACAGCCTTCCTTGAGAAAATATCTGCAAAATATTTACATTTGAATTTACTTTCCTTCCATCTTGAATTGATATGGTACAGAAATAGTTAAATTATTTCGTGCCATAATTATTGCATTCTATTATTAGTGACTATATAAAGAAGATTTTTTGTATGTTTTTTTACATTTTTGAAGTCATCACCCACACTTATTTCTGAATTTGTAAACTATAGAATTATTAAATAATAGTTATTCATAACTGATAATGAAAGTGCTATCAGTGAATAATATTTCTCCATCACATGCACCCTTCTCAAAAATCTATTGTTCACACAGGCTCTCATTTTTCCTAATACAATAATTATTAAATCTATCTATCATTTTGTCCGTATCAAGTTATTGAAAACGTGTTACAGAAACCATTCTATGGCATGAAAGGATATGTTTTTAAACTAGTCCTCCGAGTTATTCAACATTTATATTTTCAAATATCAACTTGTTCCTGATAATTGGTATATTTCAATGATATATGCAGACTATTTGTGAACTTGCTTGTGACCCCTTCCCTCCTCAACCCTCCCCACTTATTCCTACCCTTCCTGTAGCCTCTCACTGTCCATACCTTCCCCTTCCATCTTCACTTCCACATGCATTCGTATATCCCTCCTTTTACAACCTTCGCGAATCGCCGATCACATCCGAGTTGAGACGCCCATAAATCACTTTCAACAATGAGACTTCCTTCCTTCCGCCCAGGGGCACTTCTCCCTCCCCGCGCTCCCCCAACTAACCCCGCGCCCCCAGCTCCGTCACCCCGTCGCTGACACCCATATCCTGCTAAACATCCCCTTCTTCCCTAAACTCTTCCCTTTCCATCCCGCTCCTCTATCCTAGAACCGTCCGCGCGCCAACATCCCCCTCGACACCCCACCGCCCTGTCTCGAAAATTCTTCCCCCGACCCCTCGATACTCTCACCCCTCCGCCGTATTCCTTTGTGACGGGACTGGAACCCCTCCATCTCCCTTGCCACCGTCTCAACCCTCTCCCCCCACCCACTTCCCGCTCAGCAATCCTTCTGGGAGATAGTCTTCCCCGACCGCTTCGTCACAATTCCAAGGCCCACACACTTCACCCCACTTCACTCTATAGCGAGGCGTCTTCATCCTGGAATCCCACCTTTAAGGCCAGCCCCACCCTCCGTTCCCCACGCGTTAACCTCCTCCTTCCCCTCCCCCTTCCCCCTCCCAGCTCAAATCCGCCACAATACATCCATCATCACACCCTCCTCTCCTTCAGCCCCTCCCCTGGGCTAACCTTTCTTGCTCTCGGCTTCGTCTCCGCCCCCGTCCGCCGTCGTCGCCTCCCTCTCGTCCCCCACCCTCCCGCTCACCCCGCGCCTCCCCGTCCCTAAACCCCAGTACCGCATTTGAGCCCCCACTCTAATATTTCAAGTGTTGTTTATACGAGTAATTTTGCATATATAATACTCGAGAAGAGAGAGTAGTTTTTTTTAAATCTTGGAACTCTTTCCACACCATTAACTATATCGCACTAGATTTCTCTGGCTTTACAATGTAATGTATTTTTTCCTTCGTGCGTGCATTCGCGAAAAGTATTGCCGATTAAGGAGATATAATAAAAATAAGTTAGGTAAAAAAATCATCTACCCTGATATTTTTTCATTTTTTTTACTAAACTTTATTTAAATAAAAGTTTATAAAGACATTTGCTGTTGTTTCGTCCTTGGTTATTATTTTAAATATATTTTCTTTAGATCTACTTGTTTTTCCTGATTATATGTTATTCTATTTATCCTTTTATTATTGTTTCAGTATATAATTGAAAATTCAGACTAGTAGTCGGATTATTTAGAAGTGGAGGCTTTTAAAACTTAACGCTTAAGTGAAGTCAGTTACTTAGTCGTATTTGTAACCATTGAAAGTAGTTTCCTTGTCTCACCATTGTGTTTAAAATAGTAAAACGCGCTGTTAGACATTTTACTTATCCTCGGTCCGATAGCTGTTCGCATCGCCATGTTGTGATAACAGATACAGCCCATTTTAATCAGTACTTTCCTTTGAAACTGCTCACTTACTCGCATTTACTTATGTAACCTTCGTTAGCCTTCATTAGCATGCCACATGGCTATGGTTGAATTATGATCGACATAGTTACTTCAAATATAGCTGGGAGTGGGTATTTCAATATCTTCTCCAGCATTACTAGGGCAAAATCTAGAGTTAGTCATCTTTATCGTTTTATGCATGTAAATTTTATCAACGAGTGAATAAGAGTATGTTTAAGGGAAACTAACTCACACCAAACAAAAAGCTTGTAGTCCATATGATGTCAGCAAAATCTGTTTGTGAAAACAAACACAATGTATGTTTTAATCTCCAAGGATGGCAGAAATGAAGATTGCATGAAACAAATTTTAAGTACTATCGGCATCCCAAATTTGCTCATTTTGCAGCCGTTTGGCTGCAAAATGAGCAAATTTGGCGCAGCTAGCTTTCTCTTTTGGATATTTGTGAAATAAGCAAATTTATCTAAGGACTCAGGACACTTCTCATTCATTCATTCATTTCCTCCCCGAATGTTAGAGCGTGACAGATCATAATCGCTGATGCGCAAAGGGAGATCCCTCTCCATGACAGCAGCATAACGAAATCAGAACCTCGTTGGGAGTAGCGTTACATTTTTAGGCTCAAATCGATAAAGTGAGTATTTCAGTATGGTGGGAGTAGTCATAAATTCAGATCTCACTGATAAGTCAATCCAAAATTGTGTGAATATATTCCATGTAATTTTTTAAATAAATGACCTACTTAGTACTGAACAATTCATGCGTGTATGTGTACTAATAAGTGGATTTTAAAAATCAATCTCCTCATACTGATGCAGTATAACAATGAGTAGTTCAACTGCCTAACTCCGAACCTTTATTTAATATATTCCCGAAAGTATATGGAAATAGAATAACTTTGTTTTAATATTTAACAAGAAAAATAACCTTTATTCATACATATAGTAATCGCTTTACGAAGCCACTGTGCAAAATGACCACATTTGTCGATAGACCCCAAAAACCCCCAGGTAGTCCGCACAATAGATCGTAAACAAAAATTCAACTTCGGCTTTTTTTTCATACACAGTGAAGATCTGACCTTTTAGGTGCTACGACGTGAGTAATAGTTTATTATATATTTGGTAGAGCGAAACAAATTATTTATATGAATCCATATTAGAAATAGTAAAAATATTATAAAATTAATGAGTGTGGTAGAGATATGCGTCGTTTTAATGCACAATCTCCTCTAAGAAACACTAAAAAAAGAGATCCGGAAAATTGAGAAGTTTAACTATATCATGCATCTATTTTGTTAATCAGATGACAAAGAAGATTTCCATTAAGTCTGAATCTGGCTTTCAGTGAGTACTTGTTCATAAATCTCAAGGTTGTTCATAAATCCACAATTCAAATTGTGGAGAGATTATTTGACAGGTAAATTCAAATAAAGCTCAGTTTAACCAAATTTCAACATAATAAAAACACCGGGAACACCTGTACCATTAAATAAGCTAAGGAATTATAAGGTTTTTAACGTATTGTGTTTTCATGTACTTAACTTTTATGTGGTTTGTTTTGTGTAATGGGAATCGACAGAGCGGACGATTGAGAATCTTTTGAACCTAACATGAGGGTTTAGAATCGACCCATTGCAGGTGTTACAATTTACACTTTGCACAATATTTTCTCCTTCCATTGTTTAACCGGACTATATATTAGAGTATACCAGAACATTTTTAAATGAATCACAGTTTCATTGATTTGCCAAATCCTGTTTCGTGTTATGGAAAAGGAGAGACGGTCTGAAGAAAGATACATACCCTATTTTCTAGAACTTCAGCTTTTGGTGTGCCGGGAACACTTCATAGGCACGAACTAAGAAAAAAATAAATATATCTAACTCGAAAAATACTCAAATGAGAAAAAATGAAATATTTGACTGACATCGTGCCAATGTAAGCAGTACAAAATATTTTGTGTTATCCTACTCATGAATGGCATCCAACATTTGATTCATGTTGGTCTTAAGGTCATTATAGGTGGTAAACTTGAATTCACAAGGTTTTTCCTCCAGTTTTTTTAACACAAAATCCACATATCCAGCGGTAGTCCATAACACACGTATCTTCCGATAGCTCTCGAGAGCTTTGCTCACTAGGTCATCTGGATCATTGTCCTTGTAGCTCATTTTCATCAGGGTTCGACAAGTTTAAGGGCGTCTGCTGGGAGCTTCATACATTTATATCTGTATATCGTAAAAGTCTTGATGCAATGTTTTTTTTGCTATTACTACTCACCCCCTTCCCCCATCGCAAAACCCCAACCCTTAGACGGAACCTCCGGTGTAAGCTTAGTTTCATCACCCCCTCAGGGCTATGCCGCACCTATCCCTGAGCCAAGCTCCAATCCCTCGGCCCGCAAACACCTACGCACCTCCTTCAGACCCCTCGGTGGAACACTGCGCCAGTCAGCATATCATCTCCCGCTCTCCCCAGGTCGCTTCCTTCCTTCCTTCCCTGTGTTCCCTTCAAACCCACCGGTGTGCTCCAAGGGTGTCCCTGTTACATCTACCTCCCTTCTTACTCTCTCACTCCCCGCACACCCTCCCGATAAACCTTTCCCCCCGGCCCACCTCACTTCCACGATCCCCTACCACCGCCCAATTTTCATCCCCAAATCCACCCTTCCTCGCGCTCCCTTTTCCACCTTCCATCCCTTCCCTTCTCTTCGTTCCCCTCTCTGTGTTGCCCTGATTTGCATTCGCCGTGGGCCGCCAGAGGTGGAGGGAGGCCGTTGCGGGGCAAGAGGGAGGGAGGGACGGAGGTAGGTAGAGATGGAGGGAGTGTGAGTGGGGGAGAGGGAGGGAGGAAGTAATCGATAGCGCTTCCATTAGGTGCCGTTGGAGTGGAGTCGGAGGGTTGGGAGGCGGCAAGGGGTAGGAGTGGGTGGCGTGAGTGGATGGGGTGGTAAGGATAGAGAAGGTAGAGAGGGAGGGAGATGTGAGAAAACTCAAGGGAGAAGAGAGCAGGAAGGAGCCCAGAAAGAAAAGACAGGGAGGGATACATAGGAATGTAGGGGTCGAGGGAAGGTGTGGAAAAGATCGGGATGGGAGACCGGAGAGATCCAATACGCCTGTGAATCGATGTTTTGTTCCGATTTTCGGTTCGAATTGTATCCTTAATTTGAATTTGGCAATTTATTTCAAAAGGGGTGATATCATGACGGGGTGACATGGGAGATGGATGGTTTTCCTTAACCGACGCCTCATGTCTTTGGCAACAGCTAGGAAGAAATGGAAATATTCCACGAAGAAAAATTTGGTAACAATTCCGAGGTGTTAAAAAATTAGTTGTTAATATTATTTCGTTTCATGGGTTCAAATTTTCTGTTAATCTTTGAATTAGTGAACGCTTCCAAAAATAAATTAACAGAATAGATGCATTGCGCATAATTTCGCTAAAATATTAGTATGTGTCAAATCAACGTAATAAAAATACTAATATTGTGCCAACTTAGAATAACCTGTAATGGAATGCTACACACACTGTGGAATCACTCGAATTATTGCCACGGCTATGCATAATTAAGATAAAATTTGTAATTCTGAACGAACACATCTCCACAAAATATAGGACGGTGCCTATTGCATTGCAAGAGGATCCGGAAGCGGTAGGACAGTAAGGTCCTCTCGATGACAAACGAAATACAAATTAAGATCTCGTGTAGAGATTTTCGTGAAATAAGGAATTAGAGGAGCATTTCTCTGTATTCCATAGTAATCCTTGCTAAGCCTCTCCTTACATTTCAATGGCCTGCAACATTATTTTGGTGCTGTGTAGAGAGGAATCATTTTCTTTTAAACTGGGCACTATTCAGATCCTGCGCATTGTTCAGACATGATGATTGAATGTATATATGTACATGTGTGTATATAGATATATAAATATATATATATAAATATATATAATATATATATATGTATATATATAATATATATGTATGTATATATATAATATATATGTATATATAATATATATATATATACATATATATATACGTAAAAAGACACAAGCACAAACGCCACAAATGTAGACGCTCTTAATATTACAAGTCACATCCAAGGAAAATTTTAATAGTCTTTCGAAGGCATTAATTATTTCTATTCCCTTAGTCTAAGGAGTCTTATTCCTTACTTCTCTTATGCTCTGATGAACATATCCAAACTGGATAGATTCTGTTAGAAATGGTTCCACGGAAGGGTTCATCATAAAGTCATAACTGAACCATTCCAATACGATGCTAAACCCAAGCCTCTTTCAAGGTACCTGGCGACTAGGCGTGTGTACATACCGTTAGTTCGGAATAAATTAAATGTAAGGAAATGCAAAGATTTATTCATCTTATGACTATAATAGTATTACGTTAACATCGCAGTAATGTTGTGCTGATTTTATTCACAGAACTGGTTTTGAAATATCGCATTTGACATTTTTGGCGGGTTCGCGGCAGTAAAAATGTATCTTAAGTCCTAAAATTGAAAATTAAACAACTTGGCTTTTTCACATAGATAATGTTTATTGACGACCTACGTTTCGTTATGGTATAACATTTTCAGGTAAAATATGTTGTACTATAACGAAACCTAGGTCGTACATAAATATTTTCTATGCGGAAAAACCAAGTTTTTAAATTTTCAATTTTAATATGAAGATTTGCCACCAAGTCACGCCAGAAACTTTTCTTTTTTTCATTTATCTTAAGTACGTTTTTGGTAGAATTACTGTGATGACACGCAACGGAATAAAATAAAATAAGCAAAAAATTTTTTTCTGCGATGAAACGGTATAGATTTCATTAATTATCAATGCTGGGATTTGATGCTGCTTCAGTTTTCCTATCGCTTCACTCGGCAGTTCCTCTTTCACGCGCCTTTGTCTTCCTAGCTAGCTTCATGTTTAAGTGTTGTCTTATCGACTCTATTTTCTATCCACTTATCTTTCGCAATCATCTTCCGTTTGCAAAACTTTCTGTAAAGGTTCTCAACTACATTTTCATTCTTGTTTTCAAAGTTTCCATCTCCCTTTTCCCACTCTTGGTATAACTTCGTTAGCTATTACACTCATCAATTTTAACTTGATATCGAAACTCAAGAAATAGTTTCCATTGCTTTTGATCTTATTTCTCTAAGCCAAGGCAAAAGTTTATGTTCCGCAGACGTAAAAGATACACTTCATATATATATATGACCTGGTGAAGTGTTTTCTAAATATGATACTTAGTTTTCGCTGTCAAAAGATATTGTTTTTTAAGATATCCTTATTTGATCTCTCTCTATACATTATTTAAATAAAACAGTTTCTGGCGTAACTTGGTGGAATATCTTCATACTGACTTTTAATAATCAAACCACTTTACTTTTCCACATAAAATTTTATGTGGAAAAGTAAAGTGGTTTGATTATTAAAAGTCAGTATATATTATTTGTTTATCATTTGTATTCATATAAATAGGTAAACAAATATTTGAATTTATATAAATAGATAAAGGGACCCAGAGTAAATATTCGAATTCTTGTAGTATTGGATGTTTTCATTATTTTTATTGATCCACCAAAAGTCTCAATCTAAAAAGTCTCTGGAAATCGTTTTTAAATTTGTGCTTTCTTTTTGAGATTAACAACCGATCCATTCAGCGACCGTTGCTAAAAGCTCGTTGGATTCATGCCTTTTAAGTAACATCGTGTCTCCTGCATGTAAATTTTGAACATGGTTGATGTAGTAGTGCATTGGCCTTATTTGCCACTGTCTTTAACTGCTTTTTTGGTAACATCATACATGTCCAATTCTATGCAGCTTTCTGATATAATGTTAGTGGGTGGCTTTCGCTATAAGTCTCCGTTGTATTTAAATAGATATTTTTCACATTTATGCACTAATTTTCTACAAGATTCTACAGGAAATGGAATAGTTTTAAGTTCTAATGGATGTGTTTTGTTAATTTTGAACTGTATGATATCTTCCGAATGGATCTTCAAAATCCGATTTAAGTGCCTTAAAAATGCGTACATTTTGTCATCTTCATGGGAGTAATTATCATTTCCGATGGAGTTCCATTTGTTTTCCATTTAACCAAATGAGTTGATGTCACAGGTTAGCTTTAGAGGCTAATAAAATACTTATTTCAGTACCATTTTTAAGTTAAGGAAACATGGTATCACTTCAGAGGGCCTATGCACTCGCAGTTCCCAAGTTATCTTTCATTTTAATGTCCTCCCACCATGACGACCCGGGCATTTTTCAAGGTATCCCAATCAATTCTTGGGTGCCGTGTGGAGAACACTTGAAGTGAAGTAAGCTATCTGTCCTACGGCACCTTATGTGTATCCATGGCTTCATTCTATATAATTGGGCAAGGGCCAGCATCACGTTCTCTCCTCCCTTCCTACGTTTACGTTTTCTGGATATCCTACCCCTTACAAATTACCCACCTATCACCAATGGCGCAAATGCCGCCTCCACAATAACTGATTCTACCGAGTCAGTGTCAACATATATTGCGTTTTTCAGCATATATTAGGAGGCCAGACTCGGTTCAATTCCTTCAAATTTTCTACTTTCAATTTGCTTTTTGTTGTTTTGAAGCCACTTGAATTTAAGTGGGCACTGATGAAATTGTCAAAAGAATTCTTTCGTTTTATATACTCTCTCCCTCTAATACATATTATTTGGTTTATGAATATCTAATTTACGAGGACGCGCCATTTTAATGTTAATTTCCGTGTTACTGTGCAGCTCCTTAGCTGCTTCCAATTCCAATTATTTCATTTTTCCGTGAGTTGTCTTTCCTAACCTTCTCCATTAATGCTGCTATTCCAGTCACTAATCTAAAATTTTTTAGCATTCTCATATTCTTCAATCTTTTTCTCCTACATGCTTACGATTTAGCTTTTCTAACTTAGTTTTCGTCCCACACCTGTACTTATTTTAGATACTTCGGGCGCAGTTACCATCTTAACTATCATAATACTTTGCTATCTTGTACTCTCTCGGATTGTCTCCGGTGAGCTTACGAAATGAGGAGTAATTTGTCTCCGGCACGTTGCTTGGATTTAAAATAAAACAAATGCAATTGAGCTCCTTCTAATAGGATAAATAATATTTTGGTTTCTCTTTTATTGGCAGAGTAAGTAAAACAGACGCTGAAATAGATATTACTTGATGAATCCTACTCGATTCTACGATTTTTAACTTGGTTCATATGAAAAGAATTCCATTTTAGGTTGTTGTACCATATTTTCGATGGCATCCAGTCATAAAATTCCGACATCTTTGAAGGATTTTGTTTTGCTCGTAAGTTATCTTGTATAAGGCTTTCCTACTATGTGTATGGATACCTCCGTTTACGGTTAATGACTGATTATTCACTAAGAGCGCACTTGAAATTCGTAGGTAATCTCCGATCCCACCATCTACAATTCCGAATTTGAAATTTCAAGGTATAGATATAATCTTTCTCCTTAGCATAGTATTTATTACCAATGACGATATTAATTCATCGCCACCGCTGGCTCCTGATTTATTTTCAATAGTAGAATAGAATCCAACCACTAGAGAATATAACGTGTCAAATAGTAATGTATAAACTAATTTAAACTAATAAACTAATGTTAAAATTTATTATAATATTATAATTATTTTTCTGTTTAACGTACATTAATACTCCGATTAGAACTATAACACGTGAAAAATCAAATGACCAACTCCTAGAGACAATGAAATAATTTTGGCGAGTTAAAGAATTAAAACCAGTTATTATTTCAGTAAAATTAGATTAAAACTGGCTAACAGACTTGGATTTCTTAGAATATTAATTGTGTATTAGTTCACGTTAGAAATGTTTATCTAGATTTTCCTGTATTTGGTGGAATGCGCGTAAAAAAAGACTTCAATAGGAAGATCAGAGTGAAGTTTAATATCGCCATCCGTTGATCGAACTCTAATATTTTACAATGAAATACATGCATGCCTATAACTTCTTAATTGCATGCACCGATGAGTTCATTGTTCAATTACAGATATATAGCATCCAATAATACAGTTCTGCCCAAAAGAAGTCTATTCTTTCGGCGTCTTTGGATCGCCGATTCGTCAGGAAGAGCAATAAAATGCAATATTTTGCTCCGACCCTTCCTTCGTTCTCCGTCTTCCATTGCTTCCTAAGTTCCTAAAACAACCTCCTCCCCATTCCTATATATACATCTCTCTCTCTCTGGAGTATCTCTCCAGCTTCCTACCACCCTCACCGTATTCCATCCTCCACCCCTTCGTTCTCCTGTGATCCCCCATTCCCCTCCCTCTCTGTCCTTGCAACCCTCCCCTCTCGCATCGCCTCATGAATCTTGCATGAGCCCCTTGCACCCGTGACTCAGGCAACCCACACTACACCACGAACACCCCCGCACTCTCCTCCCTCCTCCGAAAAACCACCCTCGTTTTCTTCCCTAACCCCTCGCGACCCCCCATTCCCTCCTCTTCCAACTCGTTTCAAACCTCTTTCTCCACCCTCTCCCTCTTCGCACGCCCTCTCCCACCCTCCCCCTTAACCCACCACCCCCTCTCCCCGGAGCGAGCCAACGCCGACGGACCCCGCGCTCACAACCCTCGATTCATTCTTCCCCACAGGACCTCAAAACTCCCCGTCATTAAGGGGTATTTTAGACCCCTGTGTGTATCATTTTCCCTTCTCCTCTCCAGAGTTCCCTCTCCACCTCCGACCCGCGCACCCCACCCCCCGTTGTCGGCCCTTTCGCCTCCCTTCCCCCACCTCCCCTGCTTAAAACTCCGCCGCTCTGACACAGGGATGCTCACGGCGTGACTCCAACCCCGGTTGCCGAACGGTGGCATCGTGAGACACGATCCCCCGTGGATCAATCTACAACAAAAGTTTCGGACACTATTAAAAAAATAGTTTATTTCAATTTATTCAGCAATAGCCCAAAAACACTCAAGTTTAAACTCTTCTACATTGGATTATAAACAGAAAGGGTGATAAAAACACCCAATGCTTAGGTGGAGGGAAACCCAGATAATTGGGTATCTAATACGCGACCTCTGAGTCAAAACAGGAGGGCGTTATCTCAATTCTAACGATATTGGCAAATGTTTCGATAATTGAACAGCATAACATTCCACACGAGCTCCCCATATATCTTCAGAGAAGGGTGTAGTACTCCCTTCTCCTGTGAGTTCGGTACGCATTTTAATTTCAAATAAATGGGACTGAGCATCTATGCTGACCTTGGCGAAAGAAATTGTAATATTTAGAAATGATCCGCAGGGTTTTTTATTTGAGGCCTAGGTTTTTGTGTTAAATTTTATAATTTGCGCTAACTAGATCACAACATGATTTTTTTTTGGCGATGAAATTTGTAAAAACGGATATAAAAGGAAATAGGTTGACACACCTTACTATGCAAAGTGAACGCGTGTGCATATTTCTATGACTATTATTATTTCACAATTACGAGTATCAGTGAAGATGGGAGCTTGGATGAGTCTACACGAATAATCACAAGATCTTGGTAGTGCAAAAGTTCTTAAGGAACACAAAAAAAGTAAATTAATTCTCTTCGGTGAAATGTCATTTTACATAGTTGTAATATTCCCGATGGACAAGTTTTTTTCCATGGCATATTTTTGATTTCGTTTTTTGAAAATTTCATCTTTTAGACTTTTAACTCATGGTATTGATTCGGAATATTTTGACTTTTTTAGGTAAAATACGATTCTCTACCCAGATTTGACTTTTAAGTTTTTTAATATATTATTTTCAGATCAGAACTTAGATGAACACTCATCGTGTGAAAAATAGTATTTTGGAATTTAGTGACGAGATTTTATTGCTTTTTTCAAATCAATTATTTTTATTTAATTAAATTTTTTTTGCGCATAATCATATAGATTAAACTTTCTAAAATATTTCATTGCCCTGGCACATCTAACCGTCACTCTCGGTTAAATAAGTATTTATTTTTCATTTGATTCATTGTTGTTAAAGTCATATACATCTTAACTCTTCCGAGTACTCATTTATTTTTTAATTAGAGCCGATGCCGTCTATATTTTGCCTCGCGCCTTCAGGTAGTCAACGAGTATGATAAGTTAAAGGGGACCAAGGAAATGTATTATTTTCGCCACGTGTGTATGTGAGGAGAAGAGTGGGCGTTGAGGAGCGGAGATTTTCATTTTCTTCGCCTCATTCTCCGTCGCGGAATGTCCCGCTGAAATACTAATCCCCCGCCGCTCAGCGCATGTACGAGTCGGATTAGGACCTCAGGTATATTTTTTCCCCATTTATCCGCCTTGCCGTCAACCCGCATCTCCGCGGAATACGCTCGAACACAGCACGCTTGCCGAAATGGGAGGGAGAGCACGGAAAGTAAATGTTCCAGTAGATCAAGGTCGACTGCGGCACTAAGGCAGCAGGATGTCTTTTATGGGCGATTCTCGAGGCATTCCCGCATTGGATGCAATCTGTTTTTGTTTTGTTCGACTTTTACTACGTCTTAGAAAAATTTCACGTCGGTTGCCCTCTTAGAAATGCATTTCCTCAGGGCGCCATCTAAAGCGACCAGCCCTAAACTGTTGCAATTTCGAGTGTGTGTGTATATATATAAGAAAATGGTTCAATAGCAGAGAACATTTTGTATGCGTTAGTGAATCTGTGTTTGTTTATGTTTATATATATATATATATATATAAATGTGTGTGTGTGTGTGTGAATATTCACATGCCGTCGGGCTTGGTACACGGGTGAGCTCTACCATCACCTACTAAACCGACCTTCGGGTTGATTACTGTGTTTATGGTTTTATATATATATATATATATATATATGCAGGTCGCGGTAGTCTAGTGGGTAGAGCGTTGGACTACTGACCGGAGGGTCCCGGGTTCGATTCCCGAAAATTCGTTCGTTTTGGGCACCTGCAACTCCACCCAAGCTAGTTGATTTTTCGGGTACCAGATCTTCCTGGGAAACCATAACCGGCACAGGGAAAGGAACTGGCCCCCCTACCATGATGTGTGAATATTCACACGCCGTCGGGCTTGGTACATGGGTGAGCTACTAGCATCACCTACTAAACCGACCTTCGGGTTGATTACTGTGTTTATGGTTTTTTTTATATATATAAATATATTTTAATTTAAAAATATATAGTATAAATATTTATATTTTTTATAGGAAAAGGACAGAACTGAGAAAGGTGACGTGTTTTCCTTGAGGAAGGTCCAAAAATTCGATTCCGAGCGAGTTTCTATTTTTTGCGTTTCTGTGCTTTGTCTACTAGTGCTAACTTCATATGCATTACTATTCACATCCATGACTTTCACACAAACACATAATATGTATGATTTCGTCGAAGTAACAGGGAAGTGTTGAATAAAAAACTTTGTTGTGTGTGTGTAATATACATACATACATATACATATACATATATATATATATATATATATATATATATATATATATATATATATATATATATATATATATATATATATATATGTATACGTTCAAATACGAAGTCCCGCCATACGGCGCACAAATATTCATTCCAACATAGAGATAAGTATAAGAAAAGTGGACAGGTAAACACATAAAAGGCGAACAGCTCCCTAAAGCCTTCCTTTGGCCAATGATTCGGAGCACTTGGGCGTTTTAAAACATCGCATATCTCAGTGTAAATTAGGTTTCCTTGGTGGTGTAATTGGTAGCACATCCGTCCGGCAAGTGGAAGGTCCGGT
>CM073774.1:31636550-31988827 GCA_037158775.1 Hetaerina titia | reverse complement strand
GGAGACGTACGCGGGCTCTCCGGTCAGTAGTCCAACGCTCTACCCCTGGACTACCGCGACCCATATACATACACACACAAATGTGTGTGCCCCTAAAGCATGAGTACCTATCCCTACCATTCGAATCAACATCTACGAACGCTGTCAAAATCATTTGCAGTATTTTATCGTTATCTTCGATTTTGCTTGGACAAACCTTGTATTGATAGCATTGTAATAGTAATTAGCAGTCATTACTTATGCGCTTTTATGCTGCAGTGTCCATCTGTTTAACCATCTGCCAACAATAATTTAAGAAATATTTCAACTCGTGAAAATTTCATTTCTTTAGAAAATATTGTTTCTTAACATAAATATTCACGTTTGAATGCCTCTAATATTTACTCTGAGTAACCTTAAATTACGTAAACAGTACCAGAATATTTCGCCCTGCTAGCGATCTGGCTTACTAGTTACTCATGCTCTCGAATTTAATTTTTTCGAATTTTCATTTGGATGTTGAGGATATCTTGCCACGCAATCTTTTCATTCTCCCCCCCTTGAGTCAATAAGTCTAATCATACTGCACCGATTCTCACGGGTTTAAGACGGCAGCGGTTATAGAAAAATGGGGGTACTCTCACACGGTATGAAAATCTGTTTTTTTCACCTCCATTTTCGTTATTATACTGAGATCACGTGTATTAATAGTCTCATTTAGTAATACACAGCATGTTGACAGCTTGCCTCCTGTCAAAGCCTCCTCAGCTGCTACTTATAAATCAGCTCTGGTTTAGGAGGATCGAATAATTAAATTTTAGCAGGCACTTTTAGGAAAAGATGATTTCTTATCAGGTAACTGTTATCCAATACGATCTATCACAGAACGAAAATAAATGAAAATCAATCGAAAAGATATCCCTCGGGAAAGTGAGATGATCTACCTTTCTCGTTCTATCAGCCAGCATAATGATGGGGATGAATCCTCTAGGATGCGGTCATCCGGATTGGGTTTCAAACATTAGATGTGGCACACCAGTGGGAAAAAACGCCGAATAACTGATCTAATAGGCACGTAACATGTAATAATAATGACCATGGTCTTTAGTTACTAATGGGAAATTGACAGTCACGCAAAAGTTTACCTAAGTAGGTTCTAAATAGCTGTTGGAGTCTTTAGTTGGAGGCTTTAGTCATCGGAAAGACAGTAATATTTGGACTACGCTGGTTGTAATGGTAGAATTTATTATCCAATAAAATTATTTTGAGGGATAGTTTCTTAATTTCGATTTTTATTTCATTTATATTTTTCTTTTCAGGTCTCATATTTTTTTTGGGATCTCACTTTAGCTCAATATTCATGTACGTAAATACGCTGGTTTCTCGACCGGAGTCAATTGAGATTCATATAATTAAAGGGATACTGTACACTAGGTTGCACTATCCCTGTTTCACTAGCTTTTTCTTGAAAAAAAATTGTCCATTGTTGGAGAGTTTCAATGGAACTTACTCTTTGCTGTTTAATCGTCAGAAAGAAAATATTAAGTGCATATCAGTGGTGTTGCTATTTTATTTTCCAAACAAATCAAGACAATAGGTTATAACTTTTAGGGACATTTTAATTTGAAGCTCCCTTGAACCTAGCTCCAATTAAAAAAAAATTGTTACATGAATATTACGAGGGTCATCCGGAAAGTAGTACCCGTTCGTGCCGCATGAAGTGCTGACGACGCGAGTAGCCGCTGGACGGGGTCAGATAGCTTCAGTGGCTTGTCTGCCTTCTCTGAGCCAAGTTGCGTGACGCTGGCATTGCCTGTGTTGTTTCTGTGATTGTTTACAATGTTTAAAAAAATTGAGAACGCCGCCAGTTGTGAAGTGAGGGCAGTGATTAAATTCCTCAATGCAAGAAACGTTCGCCCATGTGATATTCATCGCCAATTAAAGGAGGTGTATGGAGACAATGTAATGGACGAGTCGTCTGTTCGGCGGTGGTGTCGCAACTGCAACATGGGAAGGGGGAACACACACGACGATGAGCGTTCGGGGAGACCGTCTGTCATTACAGACCAACTGGTGAGCTCAGTTGACGAATTCGTGAGGAACGATCGGCGCGTCACAATTGATGACATCTGTGAGCATTTTCCCAATGTTTCTCGAACAATTGTTCATGAAATTGTTAAACACCATCTGCATTATGCAAAAAATTTGTGCAAGATGGGTCCCTCGCATGCTTACAGATGAGCACAAAACCAAGCGTATGGCTGCAGCACTGACGTTTTTGGGACGTTATTCTGATGAAGGAGACTCTTTCTTGACTCGCATAATTACTGGTGACGAAACATGGGTTTGTTATGCATCACCTGAGAGTAAACGACAGTCAATGGAGTGGCATCATGCTCATTCACCAAACAAACCAAAAAAATTCAAGACAGTTCTGTCCACCAGGAAACTCATGGCAACCATTTTCTGGGATCGACGAGGTGTATTGCTTATTGATTTTATGGCCCGTGGAGACACTATTAATGCCAATGCGTATTTTGAAACATTAAAGAAATTACGGCGGGCAATACAAAATCGGCGGCGAGGTCTATTGTCTACTGGTGTCATTCTCGTTCATGACAATGCCAGGCCTCATGCAGCTGGGATAACACAAAAACTTTTGCAGCAATTCAAATGGGAAACTTTCGACCATCCACCGTATAGCCCGGACTTGGCCCCTTCAGATTTTCATCTCTTTACAAAGCTTAAAGACTTTTTGGCAGGAAAAAGATTTGACAGCGATGAAGAACTTAAAGAAGGAGTGACCCTGTATCTCAATGAGCTGGCGGCGAAGGACTATGCAGCAGGAATACAGAAACTTGTCACACGTTATGACAAATGCCTTAATTTGCTTGGAGATTATGTTGAGAAGTAGTTTAAAGTATCCTCTTTCAAATAAAATTTTTTATGTTTGTTAATATTTACTTTTGTGTCTTTATTTCACGAACGGGTACTACTTTCCGGATGACCCTCGTATATGCATGCATATTGCCATTCTAAGTTATGACTGTATGTAGAAATTTGAACCCTTGCTATTCGATCCTGCCGGGTGCCCTAAGGTGATAAGTGTTTTAGGAGTTTTTTTGAAAAACTGAGAACAGGCCTCTGGAAATAATATGAAGGTCATTCACACAAGTTCAGAATCCTAAGTCAAGTTTTCAATTTGAAATTATTGAAATTTATGAAGGTATTTGCTTAGGTGATTTTGTGTGTTAAACATATTTAAACAGTGATCTGGAAATGAATCGTGCTCTGTAACCGTGAATTTCGCTAAACTTGTTTACAAGGCTGAATGAATGTCGGTGTGTGAATACACACAGCAATAAATAACGGTTAATGACATTTATTCACCATATGAGTCTCATTAATGACAAACCAGTTGACATGTATACATATGTATATATATATATATATATATTCATTCAAACAGAAATAGGTATAAGGAAAGGGGATAGGAAAGCACATAAAAGGCGAACACAGGACATATGGGGAAGGCGGTTTTTGAGCAGATCACGAAAGTAAAAATATTTCCGTATCCGGGATAATATTTTTACTTTCGTGATCTGCTCAAAAACCGCCTTCCCCACATGTCCTGTGTTCGCCTTTTATGTGTTTTCCTATCCCCTTTCCTTATACCTATTTCTGTTTGAATGAATATTTGTGCGCCGTATGGCGGGATTTTCAAGTTTGAATATGTGTATGTATGTATGTATGTATATATATATATATATATATATATATATATATATATATATATATATATATGTACATGTACTCGTTGTTTGGCGAAAGTCGATGGTATGAGATTTTCCATTCCATGCGTGTTCCTCACTCGGGTATATTTCCTATGGCGGTTTTGTGGTATTTTTTGCGAGCTTAGGAGCATTGGACGTTTGATTGATGTAGATACGACTTATCGCAGGAGCAAATCACCTCATTTACGCTTCCTTGTAGGAATGTATTCCCAGAAATCGGTCCTAAATTGCAACACAGTTTGCACCCTCCTTCCGAGCAGCGCAGCTTAACCCTGATTACTGACCCAGAATGATAATATTTGTTCTTGTCAGCGCATAGCCATGCATTTCTACTAAGTGCACCGTTAATATTGTCTGGTAATGTGTCATACATTACACTATATTAATAATAACCGTCTCTGGTTTAGTTTATTATGCCTATGTTTTGATGTTTTGTTTTTAAAAATTACCCTTTGATTGGCAGTGATCAGATTAGTGTTCGATGTTGGTGACCCCCCTCCAAAATATATCTTCCAAGAGGAGCCAAGAACAGTCATCTTTTGTCATTTTTGATTTCGCGCCAAAGATAAGAGGAAATATGAGGACTGTGGTATTCATTAACAGTGAACCGCGTGTGCTGCGAACGACAGAAGACATTTTGAAAGCCTGCTATGACAGAAGATACTTGAAATATCATCTGGACAAAACCATTTTTCCACAGCCATATGACAAGGAACACAAAGTTAAGTTTTATTTCATTCGCAGATGTTTTATTTTTTTGTCGTCACTCCCTTATTTAGCGCAGACACTTCGTACCAAGAACAAATGCTCCTCCAGGATTTATTCCATGGCTGGAAGCCCATCCGTCCGAACGAAGAGTCATCCATTTCTGATCCGCCAGACACAACCTGAAAACCATTATATGCATGCGATTAATGGACTTCAAGCAAAATAAAATAAAAGATTAACCATGTGACGACACTCTAATTCTCATTAGTTTCTGGACACAGAGGAACCGTTCCACTCTTTCATTTCGAGTGACTCCATTCGCGAAAGAAGGGAGGGACGAGATGTTGGGCAGACAGACGCAGTGAGAGGGAGAGAGAGAGAGACAGAGATCGGGTAAAAAATGTATAAAAGGAAGGAACAGACTATCATCTGGGATGATTTCTGTCATCGACAGCGACAAATCACTCGGGTTTGCCTCCGCGAAAATTCAAAATAAAACACGAACGAACGTCTAGCTCGCAGTCATCGTTTGACACGGGATCCAAATAATGGCGGACGCATCCCAATCCTCTCTCTCTCTCGCCCTCGACGGAAAGGGCGGGAGTGATGTAAAAATGGCGCGCTCTGTCTCTCTTACATTCTCCGCCCGTTTTATTCCCGGGCTCCCTCTAAAATCAGTCCACCACACCAACTCCACTTCTATTTCTCACTAAATGGACGACCTTAGTCGTATGCTCTTCTCCCCCCTCTCCATTTCGGAGTGCCTTACACAAAACAAACAGCGTCCGGACACGTATGGTGATTGTGAGAGTGCGAGGGAGAAAAAATTTGAACATCGAAATCGCCTGTCCATTGCGTCCCTCCGCCTCTCCTCCGCATTCTCCCTATCTCTGCCTCTTTCCTCCTCTCCTTCTGTTGGGGGAAATGATGGGAGGGGGAAGAGAACAGGAAGGGTATGAGGACATTAATTCCTCGGCGGCCCACGTGAGAGAGTTTAGCGTAGTGGCGAGGGAGTGGGGATGGTGTGAGTGAGGAGAATTTTCGTCTGGGTGAGAGAGAGGGAACAGGCAGAGGGAGAGAGATGGAACGGCATTAAGATTCAGCGGCGGAGAGTGTGTTGTGACCTCGTGAGCTGTGGAATGCCCGTCACGCCGTGTTTACATTGCGATGATGGTTGCGAAGCAGGCAGCAAAACTCCCGGCGACAATCGATCGAAAGACGATGGGTGAAGTGGGAGACAGAGTCGGGGGAGTGGGGAAGGGGAGAGGAGGATTTTTCGAAGGGAACGAGGAGGAGCAGGAGGGAGAGAGAGGTTGCTCTCTTCCCCGTCGCCCACCTCACCTCCCTTCCCTTGCGTTTTCACTCTTCTCTTACCCAGGAGTCCGCGCTCCGATACACGTAGAGCCCTCTGTCGTGGAAACGACCAAACCTCGTCCGACGGCTTCCATTTTGTTTCGGCGCCTTGCCAGAAGGTCGCTAGCTGTCGGGAGTCGAAAGCGATTGGTCCGAGCGCGGCCGCGCCCCCCTTTCAACCCCTCTATGTCCCCCTTCCCCCCTCCAAAGCCTCGCAACCCTCCACCCCCTGTACAGCACTTCTCCCACCCCAAACGCCCCCGCGTTTCTCCCCTTTTCCCCACTCCCGTGTCCAACAGAGCCTCTCCCTCCCGCTTGAAATGTGATTCCTGCTCTGGGCACCGTGGCGCCACCATCCGTACCTACTTCCCCCGCGTGTTAACTCTCCTCGCATTGCCGTGGATGAATGGAGACGGCGGAGGCTGGCTGACGCGGTCGGGAGAGATCGCTCTTTCCTTTTTGCGAATCCCACCCTTCCCCGCCTACCTCTCGCGCTCCACTCCCCCCCCACTCGCCGCCTCCCACAAACTGGCTCCCAACCCAATCCCACCCCACCTCCCATTCCCTTCCTCTCCCACGCCCACCTTCCTTTCCCATCCATTTTCCGACTCCATCTTCTCCAATCTCGGCTCCTTCGGACCCCTTTCCTCTCCCCTCGGCACATCCACCCCGCCCTCCGCAACTTCCCGAGGCTTAATCCATCTCGTGGATCTCTTTCCCTACCCGTGCCTGCCTCTCACTCCGCCCCCACACTCCTCCCCCCCCCGCAACCGTGCCGTTTCCTTTTGTAATTCGCTTACGACACATCGCGCGAAATAAGTCGTTATCAGCGGTTCTCAATCACGCGAGTTAACAAGATGGTAGAGACGTCGATGTGCGGTAACTCGGTGGTAACCTGGGGTGAGCGGTGAGTAGATGCGCCCCGCTCTCTCCAGGAAGACCGACGTGGACGTGTAACGAGGTGGCCGCTAGAGAAATTACACTCAAGCGCGACAATCTATTGAACTCTTCTCCGAGAGCCTTGAATAGGTTTCTCCTATCTAGATCAAACTGGATATCCAATGACGAGCGGATGAATGCCAGTCAAGATTCACCTCCATAGACTTCCATTAATTGAACAACCTCCTTGGAAGGGTGGAAAAGTTTCAGTCACAACACCAATTGTCAAGTAAATTATTTGTAACTACGTATTCATGAACTATATTGAATTAAATAACTTATCATTCCTTCTCACAGGGTGTTATTCTTGCTGAAAACCTTGTTACGATAACACACTCATCGAATATATACTGGATAATATGTCGTTGAAAGTTTTTCCCCTTTTCTATCCGAATATCGAGTTGTGAAAAATTGATTTTTTTCGAAAATGTTGATAGGTTGGAATAGAAAAATAAAATTGTAAATGTCATTGCGTTAAAACAATAAAAAATTACCGATACTTCATGTTATATAATCACCAAGAATTTAGTAAAAATACTTTTCTTTTCGTTTTCTTTGGTATTAACAGCAATTCACTGGAGTAAGTGAACGTTTTTCACATAAACGTATGCTATTTTAGTTGATTATATTTATTTTATTTCTTTCGACATCACATTACCTTTTCGATAATTAAAATGAAGGATTTTTAAATAAATAGTTTCATACCCTTAGATCAATATTTTCGTGGAATTTATTCAGCAATTTGAGGAAATGTTAAGTAACTGAAAACGACGAATGCTATCATACTTTAAGACAGCTAATCTTTTTACCGAGTTGGTGGTGTTGAACTGTTAGCCAGCCTCATTTTTGCCCTTTACATCGTCACACTTTCTTGCGATAAAAGTTTCTTTATTTTCATACTTCTCTGTTATGCATTTTACTTTTCAGAACTGCGAATCAAGAAAACTTTGTGTAGCCCCCAAATATGATAATTTTTATGCTCCACCTGCGAAATACCTTATCGATGAATTATACAGAGCCTCATTTATTTGGAGAATGAATTGTTTTTATTCCATTCTGCTCCCTTTTGTGGATGGACTATCATCAAGAACTTCAAATACAATTTTTACAATACATACATTTAAAAATATAGAAACTAAAAGAATATAATTTAAGGTAGATTTTCTTGTTAATTCTAATTGCAAAATCGCCGAAAATATTTACCACTTATATTATGAGGAGGCACATTTTAAACCAGCATTACATGTTTGCGATTATTTATGAAATAATTAACGATACCTTAACTTTAATTATTAACAGAGACTGTTGCTAACGTCTCTTAGTTCGCTTTACTTAACCTTCTTAAATTAACAAGACCTTTTAAGAAACGTTAGTTCTTCTACTAGCTCCAGGTACTCACGATTAAATTCAATTCTATTTTACTATATTCATTCGATTAGAATTTAAAGCTTGGAAAAAATTAATTAAAATATGACGTGATTTTAACCCAGAAGGAACTGTGCACACACTATTTGATTTTGTAGAATAATTCATTCTATTTCAAAACTTTAGAAGAAATCTCACTCGTTTGCCAATGAAATGTCCATTCTTTATAATGATTAACGGAATAAATTTGATGTTATTATACGGATACGTTTACTAATTGAACTAATTTTTACTTTATTCTTGAATTTTACATTAAAAAATTAATATTTATAATTTTATGTTGAAAAACTTTGAAGTATTCAACTATTTTGAATCTGGCATAATACGGAATGCCAGTTACAAATGAATTTCCAGTGCACATCTCCGACAGTCCATTTAAAGGTCAACTATTAACTACTGCAAACCTTGAAATTTCATGGATTTTTATGTTATGGCTATAAAACAATCTTTTAAAAAAATAACTCATATTCATAATGTACTTAACATCTGACGCATATGGACAAAAGTGAGTTTAGTCAAGAATATAGCAGACACGTAATCTACTGTGTATTCTAACTGTAAGTAAATTAGTAAACCTTGCGAAGTAGTTAATTGAGTGCTCACATTTTTTGTCTGATTTGTGTTTTCACAAACCTTTAAATTCAGGTTGCAAAATTCATATGAGGTTCCACAAATATTTGAAATGGACACAAACAGGAATAATATTTATCTCATCATTTTAAAATTAATTATGTCTTCCCACATCGTTTATATCGTCATTTTGAACACGGATATGAATTGAAATGTGCATCAAATTTTGAAGTAGCAATAAGCCCATAGATAATTAAATTAAAACGGAAAGAAAATGTTTTCTCCCACCTGAATGCTGCCGTTGGCTAAACGTTTCGGTAAAGGCAACTGACGATAATTTCAATTAGCGGAAAAAATAAACTGTATAGTAATACCAGTGAATCTAAACTGAAGCATAAATTAACGTTACAAATAAAACTCTGCAGGACTCATTAAAACATACACCTCCGAGGTATGAAATCATACGGATTGTATGTTGTTGGGCATATGTTTGCATTCACAATCGAGGTGGTCATCTTTACATGCGGTAGGTATGGAATCGATCATAAAAAATGATGTTAATACGAGTTTCGAAAATTATAAGGTCTAATATTAAGAACGAGAATGGAGGCGAAGTTATTTTAAATACTTAAATGAGAAGTATTCTAGACCAAAACGGGCGAAGTATAGATAAAAATTATGAGAAGATTTAATCAAAAAATTATTTCTATAGGGAAGGGTTTAAACTGAATCAATCATAAAATCTAACGCCAGTACCTTTTGCGTAAAACTGAAAAGGTGATATCAAAGGAGCAGTAAGAATTAGCTTAAAAAAAGAGGGCGAAAACTTAGTGATATGTGCAAGTGTGTTTGTGAGTCTTAAACTCTGCTCTTGTGAAAAGGAGAATTTTAACACCCGTGTGGTAATGAGAAGGGAGGCAAGAAATGAGTACCCAGGAAGGGAGAGTAAGAGAGTAGGTTACTTGGAAAGATTTGAGCGTGGAAATAAAACTCGCTGCAGTAGATATTGAGATACAATTGAATTTTAAAACCGGTGAAGAGTATTTTTATGCGAGGCAGAAATTATGCATTGTGAACGGAAGAAAGAGAACGTATGTGAAGGTGGAAAATATTTATCGAAATTCAGAAATTTGAGGGTTTAAACGTTGATAAGAACCCAAATCAGTTTTCTGATTTTCTTGGGCGAGCAAATGCAGTTCCTCAAAGAAGGTTTAGTAACAGTGGGAAAAATCCCCAGTTACGAGACAAAGCAAACCTCATTCGAGTGACATTCTTGCATATGAGCTCTCGTATTACAATAATTATGAAGGTGAAGCAGGTTTAAAACGAGGGCTGGTGACAAAAGATTAAAAACTATGTACTATAAGTAATATTTACTCCCTAATTCCGATTTTACTGCCTTGCCATTTTATTTACTGGTTGTAGGGATGATCCAATGGTGGAATTTATACTTTTCACAAATATCATTGAGTTCTTATTTACTTAACGGCTTCTATGCACAAATTTCGGTTATTTAACTTGATCTGCCATGTTAATCCGTCCTTCTTTTATCTATGACTTGTCGAATTGAATGCTTCCCATTAACAATCAATGCTTCAACGTACAAGGGTGGTCTGAAAAGTTTCCGACTCAGATCAGGAAGTAACTTGTATTTTTGTTAGTTCGGAAACTTTTCAGACCACTCTTGTATGTTGAAGCATGTCTTCAAGCCTGTCTTGAGTATTGCCAACACTTTTGGTCAAAACTTCTTCACAGTAAAAGAGTTTTTTGTTGTATGAAAAACATTGTGTTGAATCATAAGAAGGATGTGAAGAGGGTGTGATCCAGGCATATGCTTATAGGTTAAATTATAGATATAATGTCGTTGATATATTGTGTATGCTGGTATCATTTCACTTCAAATTCTTGTACTATTTTAAATTGCTATTTTAAATTGCGAAAAGTGTTCCTATTTCTGCAGTAAGAATATTAAAATTTTCATGTAAATAATATTCTTGTGGAATACATTTGCTGTGAGAGAGCTCATGTTTGGGAATTTTTTCGAAAATATTACAAATTACTTGTAAATACCTTCAGTTGGCCATCACTCCTTCTCTCATGGATTTTCTGTGATGAAAACAATTTACGTGTTCCATGATCTCAGTTACTAACCCTTTATTTCAATATGGTTATTAGTAATTCTTATCTAATGTGGCAGGACATTCATTTCACCGCAACCCCACCGGACCACTACCAACGATTTCCTTTATAGAAGAACTACGCCGCAGTTTGTTGCGCCAACTTCGTAGTAATTCTATTATACTGATGACGTTTTGACCTATATCTTAGATTTTATGGTTTATGGTTTCTTTAGAGAATGCACAGAGAGTTAGGAAATATGTATATCTGAAATACTTATGATTTTTGTGCAATACTGAGGGAATGGTAGCACGAATAAGCAATCTTAAGTCCAATGCCATTACCCTAAAAAATTATACTGAGACCAGATAAATAGTATAATGACGATCAACCCGAAAGTTGTGGTACGATTTGTTGAGCAAGTTTATAAAATCAGTTCTATTACGACCATAGTTACCAATTGATCATCTTACATGTGTAGATACACCCTTTACATATCCCTTACACCCACTGATCCCACATAAACGACATTCGCTTCCCTTTGCATTCTTCCTTCAGCCACTCTCGCATGCAGTAAGTACTTACCCATTTCCCAAGTCCGCTCTCTCCCACAACCTCAAACGTCATTACCCACCTTAACCAGAACTGTTCAAATTAGACACCGCGAAAGTCTCCATCATTGTAAAAATCTTGATAATGGTGTCGCGTTGGTATCGAAACCTGTCAGGTAGTTTTAGTAAAGCGTGTGAAATATTTAGACGCTTTTATTATTTCATTCTTGATGCGTACTCACTGTTTCTGAGTATGTCCCTTCTTCGTTCAGCAACCTTTGCTGAAAAATAATGCGAATTAAATTTCAAGGTGTTCTGCATGAAATAAAACTTCAGCTCGTTGAGTTGATTGATTTTTATATTTGTGAATTCGCAACACAAAAGGCAAATTATGCCGACTTCTCGCTTTCGGTGCATTTTTCAACCTTTCCCCCGACATGAATTCGCCGATAGTTATTTTTTTCGTAAAGATTGAGTTAAAAGAGTCGCACCTAGCAAAATCAAACGGCACCCATGTGGGGAGGGGGGAGCGGTTCGCATCACCACTGACTAACGCCCCTCACCCACTCTCTTCATCCCCTCCGCCCCTCACCCCCACGAGATCCACACACATCCCTACCCGTGACTAATCTGCCGGCCCTCGTTTCCTGGCCCCCATTACGTGACGTCGATGCGATGCAGACCCCGGGGAGGGAAGGGGACGACGGGGTCCGCCCCTGCCGCAGGATGGAATCGGGCAACGTCCATTGTGCGCGTGTGGCCGAGGGAGATGGAGGGAGGCCACCCCGCGAAGGATTAGTTGAGCAAACAGAGAATGGTGAGTCGGAGCGTAAAAAATAAAGAGGGGAGAGAAGAGGGAGGCTTTTGACGATTCGCGTTCGTGGAATGGGAAAAGGCGGCGGGCGCGGCCCATTGTGGTCCCAGAGTCGAACGTCGGACCCCACGGGTTATAGCAGCAGCAGCAAGCAAGCAAGCCCACGGATATCTAGGGGGTGGGTGGTTGGATGGGGATCGGATGCCATTTCTTGTCCCCCCTCCTTCCTCCAACTGCCCCAAGCAGAGCACGTCCTTCTCCAAACTTGCCGCACCCTCCCTCTCTGTCAAACACCCTTCCGGGCAACACCGACGGATCCACGGCCTGCGTCAGCCACACTATTGCACCCTTCCCCCGTGATTCCACGACCCATGGCATACCCCGATGGGTAGTGTTTTGGGTGAAAGTTGAAAAAAACTGCTTGAAGAACGTTAGGGCGGATGTATGGGTGTATTTACGAGCATGCTTAGTTTTGCATTCGAACAATATCGGCTCTCGGATGTTTCTTCATGTAGATAATGCCACTACAATTTCTCTAACCATTCTGCTGACGTTTCCAGATCGCAAGAGTCACCCATGGTCATTGCTCCGCGGAGGAATACCCGAAAGCTGGTTGTTTTCGATTGAAACACTCCGGTAAAAATTCGGGAATGAATTGTTTAACAAAGTCATGAATCGGTAGCGTTCTTCAATCCGCAACGCTGTACTGAATGGCGACGTTCATCTGATGAGGAATGTAATGCTATGAAGATAAGGTGAAGTACATGGGCTCTCCGAGACTCAAAATAAGACATATCGTTGATTACTCAAATGACAATATAAAGTGATACTCAGTACAGCGTATCTATTTTCCCATTTCAATACAGCCAAGCATTTTGTCGAGGTGGGAAGCAATCGAATTATTGCAAAAATATCGTGAAATTAGAAAATCGTATTTCGTGCGATACTCCTCATCGTTGTCACAATTTAGAATCATCTGCAATATAGATCCTAAATTTATAATTTATGTCACACCGCTTCAAACTGTTAAACTGACATCAGCAGAGCGTTGGGATGGTGGCAGGTGGTAAGATTTCAGTTTCTTGGTGTGGGTTAAGGAGAGAATCGCGAAGAAAATAAATTAAGAGTAATAATTTTCGTGCAGGAAAGGATTAATTTGTTGATTCATATACAGAGATGACGTACATGTCGTACCGTAGAAAAATAAAAAGGCATGCTGAACGAAGTGATATAAAAGATGAGGTTAGCTTGCATGGACGCAAGAAATAAGTGTCCAATTATACGAAGGTGAGATGGAACCCCATGTATTATTCCATTTATGGGAAAATTCGTGTTATATTATTTATGACTTTTAAAAATTCATTAGTCTGCGTAATATTACCCATTCCTTTATAAATGGTGGACTTTGCATTAAGTGAGCTACTATATACGTATACTCTTGGCAAGAGCGGAGGTTGTCCGCACTATTTTGGAAAGGTGTATTACCAAGGTATGGGAGAGAAAGGTGAAGGTACGTGAACCAAATTCTTCCAAGTCTTATCTTACGAAGGAACGAAGGATGGTTTCAGTCCCTCACACAAAGGACGGAGTGTTTGGGCACATTCAATCGCTTACCTGTTTTATGTCTTCCTTTTCGCTCGCTCTTTTCGGCAAAGGACCACGGACGGCTATCTAGCCCGCACAAGATGGACTGCATGAATTGGCACAAGAGCCAATACATACTATATGATACCCCACCCTGATTGTCTATCTGGCTGTCGGCGGCGCAATGTCATCGCCACTCCCACACGTCGGACCACACGTAAGACTTTGCCTCAAGCAGTTGGCACGGATTCGGAGGGAAAGGTGTGATCCTCGGATCGGAAAGGGAAAAGAGAGAAAGAAGAAATGATTCGGCGAAAGGCAATCGGATTCGCGAAAAAAAAATGCATCGATGGAGATAGGCGCAGTCGAACTCGTGATATCATCGGGACGAGAGTCGTGAGGAGAGCGGAGGAAAAGGGGTATGGGGATGAGGGGGGTAAATACAGATCCGGGGGGGGGGGGATGCGGCCCAGGTCGATTTCCCTAAGATAAAAAATTTTACATTCTCTGCTGTTTCTCTGCTTCCAAGGAGTTGGTTGTACTCCCGGCGCCTCCGGTATTTTCTTCTGCTACTTCCCTCTTGAACATTTTTCTGTTTCGCAAACGCGGATCTTATTCTGAACATTTTTATACATTATCCATTGACATTGTACTTGTAAGTAATTCACTATTTACGTCCGGAGATGCGATAAAAACGAAATGCGCGTTGACGTGATTCGCTCTTTCAAGAAAAAAAATGATGTGCTAAATTAAGACCTAACACCAAAAATTCATTTGTTTTTCTCTCATAGAACCTCCTCCAGCTGAACTTTGCTATTCCAAAGTTCACCCCTATACACGTCAAGGTTTTCATAAATCAAATAATGTATCCAGGTTATTTAGTTTAGTCTTCGTGAATACGTATATGCAAGCGGCTCTGAAATACTTATTATCTTCATTACGAAAATAACGTAAAAGTTGTTCATTCCTCTTCCAGGCAAGCTGATGTAGAACAGTGCAAAGGGAAAACAATAAGTATAATAAAAGGCAACAGGGAGTATTGCATTTTATAGACACCACTCCCTATGGACATCAATCTGCAGTCCAGTTCATCTAGGCAAATGGTTCAAAATGCGTAGAAAATAAGGAAGTGCATTCCCTGGAAGAAATCTTAATTATAAGCGCAGGTGATAAATAATATGGTTTATTTTTCCTTGCTACTTTCCATACGTATTTCCCTTCCGCAGGGTTTCCTTAGTGATCCTTTGTCTCTTCAAACTTTCCAAATAATTTCTATTCGTAAATAGCAAGTAGTGCTGATGATTAAGTATTTTTTATTTTTTTGGGAAAGGGGAAAGATTAAAGAAGTCACGTACAGCGTACTCCTATACTGCAACTGTGAAGACCGCATAACAGTGAATTAGATCGTCGAGTATCGCGAAAAGACGAGATAGTCAGTTTCCAAGTTTGAAACTCGTATTAAACCTCTTCGTGTTATAACAAAGTAATGTTTAATCTTAGAGCTTTTATTTCTTTTTATTATTTACTACAAGTCATTACTAATGTACAATGAAAGCATAAAAATCCTGTGTAGGTAGTTTCGAAATTTTCGGCTTAATAAGCTACATAAGTATATGTCAACAAGCCCTCAATTAAAGCTTTTCTTTCACTTAGAATGATTTCACTGGACGTTGTCACTCAAAAATGTATCATGTTCCTTTTTATTTATTTACATTGTATTTATTACAAATGCCATAATATGCGAACTGGTAAACATGACCTATAGATATAGAACTTTCTGACCGCTATATGAATGAATCAATGTAGTGGAGGGACTCCTCCAGCGGACACATGCCTTAAAAACTATCATAGATTACATAAGGAAATGGATGTAAAAAGGAGAAAATTAGATTTATCGTGAATTCGCGCCAGCGTTTGCATCACATGAAAAAGGAATGGAGTTTCCCTATGCGATGACACAAGTGCATTTCTTGGTATCACGTATAATGGCATATCTTTGTATTTACTTTCTTCCTTAAAATCATGCCGGCTTTTAAAAATAATTTTCTTTGGATCAAAGTAAAGTTTGGTCAAGACTAAAGTCTCCACTCTACTAATGTATTATCTAAAATTCTTCTGAAATGAGGATTTATCTTCATTCGGGTCACTCTTTATTTTTATAATTCAATTTTAGGATTTCTTCAGTACTTTATTCTTAAAAGTTCATTCTTATTGCCACTGGAAAGATCCTGTTTTTTCTAATATAAGTTTATGGCATGACTCCAGCGGTTTAAACATGTTAGTGTACAAAAATATCAATTCATCGTTGTTCTATTTTCTGGTTTTCATCATTTTCTCCACGCACGTCTTTCTTCCTGGATTTTCTCCCACGTTGCCTCCTCCTACTAAGAATTCCTCATTTACTGCTCCGAATATCGCCGAAGTGAAATCGCATTTGCTTCATTTCTTTACTTTCTGTGATCTACCACCTCCTTCCCTTTTTGATCCTCACATCTTTCCCCCTTTCCACTCCCCCAGCTACTGGACCCCCACCCCATTTTTCTTCTCTCCCATCGCATACCCTCCCATCCTCCCTTCCGGCCGAATGTTTGACTGCGTCGTAGCGAAATTTAATGGGCCAATAATATCCCCGCCCCGTCTCAACCCTAGGCCCCCATTCGACCCCCTCCGCCACACGGTCCGTCCGTTTGCAGGCACAAAGCATCCATCGCCTTTTCATTCTGCGGGATATCACCCCTCCTCCTCCCTCTCAACCCCCTTACCAAAACCCTCCAATTCGCCACCCCCTCACTCCCATACTTCGGAACCCTCACTCCGTCTCCCTGGACCAAGCCGTCTTTATTTCTATTTTTTTACGCAAGGAGGAGGGACGAACCCTGTTCTCTCTCTTATAAGGTCTTCTCTCTCCTGTGGGGTTACGGGGAAGGGATGGAGGTATGAGAGGGGGTGAAAGGGCGGGTGCTGGCGGGGAGGGGTGCGGCTTATGCCTCCCTGGCCTCCACAACCCTCACCCCACGACGATAGTTAGGGCAGGCAGGGAGGGAGGTCGGTCGGTCGGTGGGTACGGCACCCCGTCCACATTTCCGCCCACAATTCAACACCGCCGTATGATTGATTGCGTTTCATACTGCCAATGGACTGGGTGGGGTGAGTGGTGGGGAGAGGGGTTGGTGGATGGGTGGAGCTTGCGGGTGCAGGTTTTTCGGGTATGCGTGTGTGTGTGTGGGTGGCCAGTGAGTGCTCTCCTGGGGAGGGGGGAGTGACGGAGGGGGGGGGGGGCGCGGAGCATCTCGGCACACTCCGGCAATCAATTTCCCGGATGATGCCGCACCAACCCTCCGAGAGGCGGCCACCAAACCAAGATCCCAATGGTGGTTGGGATGCCGAGAGCGCGGAGGTCTGGTGCTGGGGTGAGGGTTTTGGGGGTTGAAGGTGGGAGGATGGTCAGGATGAGGTGAAGAAGTTTCGAGAGAGATTGATTCCCATGAGGTCTCCCCCCTCCCGAATCATGTTAACCCTCCCTTTATCAATTTTTGCCCTCTCTAGTGGTGCAATCAATTGGATTTAAGAACTGCTCACGAGGTATAAAAATTATTTTGCAGAAGTTCATTTAAGTTAGAAAACATTTGACCAGTAATGGCAGTTGTATGAGTATGTAACATCACTATCAGTTAAATAGTAGGTACGTTGTAGATGACGCTCCAAATGCTAAGGTTTTACCCAACACTTACATAAGGCTACACTGCACTGCTATCTTATCTAAGCCTACTTAAATCGGCAAAACAATTACGGTATAAAAAATATCTAGACTGTCTGCTGTATTTGAAACCGAGGATTTCGCGATACGATCGACATGGTCAGGGACTCGAGAAATTACGTAATCTGCAATGGTTCCTTAAGTCGTGTCCTTCAGGGTTTCGCTGATAATTCAGGCGAGTGAAAAATCAACGAGTAAGATTCAGATGGCATCTGGAAAGATCTTTTTTTAGGCTAATACCCTCATACGCTAAGCGGCCGGTTAATGAATAGCCCTTGTAAATCAGTCGGAAAATGTTTAACCTATATTGTGTGCTTCTACAGCCCGTCTACGGCAAGAATGATGTGTTATTCTGCAAAGTATTTACTTGAAATACATATGTGTATGCTAAAAATGCATGAAGTAATATTCCTTCAAAGCATTTCATACTTTCAACTACCATAGTCTAATAAATAAATCTATTCATACTGAATACCAGTGTGAAGTGTATGCAACTAACCAAATGAAATGGTAATATAATATTCCTTTTATTTTTAAATGTAATTTAATGGCATACATGCTGCAATAAGCTCGCTTCCCAGGCTTGTTGTCTTAATTATTAATTAAAATTGGCAATTTTCTCAAAATATTTTGAAAAATATTTCACAAATTTCCACAAAAAATCATTAATTAAAACTGGCAATTTTCCAAATCATGATATTCCACCATATGACGCCTGCAACGTCTCTTTTTATTGTTGTATAAAGGTTTACACCAAACAATTCAAGGTTTTTTCTTAATGTTAACCAATGGCATCTTAATGTAACTAGAAATTAGGGTCGAACAACCGAACCAATTTCATTAGAGCATCCCGATTTGTTATTTGTATGCAAGGAGATCTCGCCAAGTAAGCTATGCAATGCGCATGCATCTGAACTCCCTTGTTCAAAATGTTTTCTAGTGATCGTCTGAAGAAGTGGAACTGCTGCTGAAAATATTGGGATTTACGATGAATTTACGGTCTTCTTGATGAGAGTTGCACTTAGTTAAACCATGAAGCTATATTGATTACCATATTTACAGTTTAAATTAATGCGGTCATTCTGGGTCTTCCCCTATTGGTTACAGCAGTTCATGAGCACTAATCGAGTTTTAAACTAAAAATTTTTCATAAGCGTTCATTTTTGGTTCATTCTGTAAAAAAACAAATGTATTTTAATAATCAGTGTAGTGTTTAATTCGTAATATATCAAGTAGTAGAAGTCTCCTTACATTTACTCATCTAGTTTTTGTCTCAGTAACCGACCTCATTTCTTAGCTAGGTCCGTCGCGTCAAGAAGATTTAGATTTAGGAAAGTGTGCAAAATGTCCATAAATACCGTTAAAAAAACCACAATAAGTTCCTATTTCTCCTGTAAACTCTTCAGAGATATGGTTTATTTTAAAAAGGTTATCACGCTACCGATATATTTTACCACCATAGACATAAATTGAGACGAGCAATGAAGAACTTAGGTTTTTTCCCTGTGCATTTCCTCGGCCATATTTCGATTTGTCATTGGTTTTTAGTTCAGGATGAGAAAAAATGAATAAGTTGGTGAGAAAGGGCATGTTGAGAGGACGTCTATACTCAAAAATGGCGCCAATCATTCGTATTTCATACCGGAGTTGTCCTTGCACGTCGTAATTCGTTGATCCGGTCGGGTGTTACGGGATTCTCATCCGTGAGTTCGAAATCTGGGACGTCCTCACCCTCCCCGCCTTCCTCCACGTTCTGTGCCCAGTAAGCAACGGAGGAGACAGCGGACGCTCCCTCGGTCCCGCTGTGCGGGTCTCAGGAAAAGACAAATTGGCTCCGGTCCGCTTAGCACCACGATGGAACCGAAAAAAAGAATCTTTTCAACATAATGAAAACCTTGTGTGAGGACAAGGGGAATCGCTGGGGTTGGAGGGGAGTCCGTAGGCGGAGATCGGTTGCAACGGCTAGGGGTCGCCTCATCCGCGTAAAAGAATTTCCCGTTGATTGGCAGTGGCCGTGTAAAGCACGTCCGGGGCTGAATCCCACCTTTGGCTTGGCTCGGCCGACTTCCCAGGCGCCAAAGCTCCATCTTTATTCGCGGCGGGGAGGCGGTCGAAGCGGCGGCGATTGGAAGGCACGCTCAGCACGTCCGCGTCGCCTGGAACCCTTCGAACAACCCCCCACCCCTTCCCACCTCTGCGCGGTCTTATCTCTCTCGCACCCACCCCCATCCCCGCCCACCCCACCTCCCTTCCCGCCCACTTATTCCATTCCTCCGATTTCCCCCACCCCAATCCCTCCTTTTCCCCAACTCCCGCCTCCCACCTCGCCCCTTCGGAATTAACATCTTGCAGCTGCAATCCCCAATCATCGCACCGCGATAGGTTTGCATCCCCGCCGGGAGTGGATAAGCATCCAAATGTTATGCATCGCACACTTTTCTCTGTCGCGGGAGACAATGCAAAGATGTCGGGAGGCCGTGAGAGAGATACAACTCGAGGCGACGGCGGGGAAAAATATTGACGAAGTGGTGTGGGTGAGGGGCGTAGAGGCGATGCATTAGTCCAATGGGCGTGGGGTAATTCGTTTGGCGTCGAATGCAAGCAAAAGGAAGAATGAAAAAAATCACAATTTTGGTAAAATTTTAGCCACATATACTATTGATTTTTTATTGATATTCCAGTACTACGTAAGGCACCATTAGGGTGTGTGGCAGGTGGTAAATACAAACCAGACTAATTTCGACTATAATATGAACCTACCGCGGTCGGACAATGCTATTCTGATCCTTTATTTTTCATGGAAAAAAATCTTAAATGGATTCGTTTTACTCTTAATCTTTCTAATTTTATTGACAAGATCTCTCATACGATGGCGGTAATAATACATTTTCAACAGCACTACTATAGAAACGTCCTTCCAATTTATGCAAGAGATTTAATTTGTAATTTAACCTTCGCCCCGTGAGTGATTCTCAGACTAGCTCCTCTAATATTTTGGATTCGCTACTAAGTTTATCATAACAATGTTTTACAAATATATAGTAGCTCCTCTATACGGCACGCGATCCAATTCGGCAATCAATCCAAATTCGTGAGGATCTCATATACTGGCAGCATATTCTAAATGAGTCCTAACCAGTGAAAGATAACATTTCTCTTTGAACTTTTCATTACAAATACTATGTGAATACCAGAGAACTTTACGTCTGATATTGTACGCATCGATATCGTAAGTGGTTCTCAGGATCATCAGTAAGAGGATGGTGATGTGATTGCAGTAATGAGGTCACTAATAGAGAGGAGCATAGAATACAACGATAACTGAGTAGCGTATCAATATTATTAGAGAAGCTGGGTGAGGAATCACTCACGAAGCGAAGGTTAAATTACAGATTAAATCTCTTGCATAAATTGGAACGATGTCTCTTTTGCAGTGATGTTGACAATGTATTATTACCACCATCATACTACGGTAGGAGAGATCATGCCCTTAAAATTAGATTACCGAATTGGATCCCGTGCAGCGTAGAGGAGCTGGATTTGTAAAACGTTGTTATGGCAAACTGAGTAGCGTATCCAAAATATTAGAGGAGCTAGGCTGGGAATCACTCACGGAGCGAAGGTTAAATTATAGATTAAATCTTCTGCATAAATTGGAAGAACATATCTTTGACAGCGATTTAGAAAATGTATTATTACCCCCATCGTACCACGGTAGGAGAGACCATGTCGCTAAAATTAGGGATATTATGTGTGGAACAGATATATTTAAGAGGTCATTTTTTCCAAAAACGATTAGGGATCAGAATAACATTACCCAACCGCAGTATGGTCATATTCGGGTCCAAATTAGTCTGCTGTGTATTCATCCCTGCTACACTGTCTAGAGGTGGCTTGCAGGGTACTTACATCGGCAAATATATGGAAAAAATATTAAAAGCATACGGGGTGAAAGCAAAGGATACCTTCTTTGGAATTATTAAAAATTGCTCTCACAGTATAAAACTACCATAGGAATTCAAGAAGAGGGTGACGACTGCAACACCGAAGAAACCAAGAACGAATAAATGTTAAGAATACAGAACCCAGAGGCTGATGTCTCACGCAACGGATATACTTATTGGAATAATTTGTAGAAGATTAGAAGAAAAGCTACAAGAAAACATCGCAGAAAACCAAATCGAATTCGGAAAGACCCGAGGACCAAGAGAGGATATACTTGGGTTTGAGGGTACCTGCTGGAAAAGTGATACACGTAAACAATCCATTAAATGTAGCATTCTTGCATGGACTTGGAGAAGGTCTTTGACCCCTTCGTTCATTACCTATATTCTCTCCTTGTTTTATTAATTTTAAACTGCTTTACGTTACAATATTTATTAAAATGTTTTATCATATGAATTCTTCGGATTTACCTTCGATTTTTAAGTACGTACATAATTTGGATTCCGAAGAGATTATTTTATTTAATACCCTAGTTGTATAGTGACTATTAGTACTATTTCGCGTTGAGAAACATTTCTATTTTTTCCTAATTGATATTTGTGGCAACGCACACTGGAATTATCTTTAATTGAAGCACTTCAATGCTAATCTAGCTGTTAGGCGATCATTGAATGAACAGTTTTTGATTCATCAAAGTGGCAATTTCACATGTGTGGAATGAGTACTCCTAACGGCCGTTATCTATATTTTTTTGGTAGATAAATCTATTCGGTTTAACTACATTTTTTGTACTTATCTCTATGAGTTGCAAAACGTGAACCCATAAATTCTTTATTCGTTTAAGATGTGCCATACAATCACTCAGGGATTCCATCACGCCACATCAATCACAGAGAAATATGAAAATGATTTATTTTCAGTTTGTGGTGTCGCGTGGAAACGTTCATCCATAAAGCTTCAATGGCATATATAAACGCTTATTGCCGCGAGCCACACCCCAGAGTCGAGGTAGAATAGCGTATAATTGATAGGAAGATGAATATTATCCATAAGCATTTATAATCATCTCAATTGCTATGCTTGACATCATTCAATTACGGTCTATGATGTTCTCTCTTTTTTGCCATCAAGTTACAGTCAAGTTAATTTTTTAACAGCTTTTCGATGAATCACTTCTTAGTCATGTTGTCGCCATTTACAAGCGTACTAGGAATATGGTAAGTGGGTACTAAATCAGTAAGTCTTTTTTTTAATCCCATATAAATGAAGTTAATCTCTTTAAAGAGCTGATTACTTATATTGCAGTGTATTTGTTCTCCCTACCGTTGATCAAAAAATGCGATATTGCGTAATTCAAGTTCAGTGTGCAATATATTATAGAACTCGTTTATGCTTATGCAGTTCGTGCTTTTTGGTATCCTACGGACAAATGCGGTAAACGGATTAAAAACATTAAGATCTTTCTGGACCAGTTAAAACTGGGTTTAAGGAATGTTCATCCGTATCCAGGATTTCAATCAAAGGTGATTCAGAAATTTTGGATTGCGCGATGCGTATCTTCGCTAAGAAGACATTGTAGTGGTGATGTGTGTTTGATACGTTGGCTTTATAAGAACCCCAGTTTGGGTCCCATGATTGTGGATTTTTTAGCCTTTTATAGCCTCTAATTACCTCGAAAATTTCATACATCAATTCTAACACTTAATATAGATCTTTCTTATCACTCGGACGGGACGATGTTAATACTTGTGAAAACGTACCGTTGGCATGTGGTTAATAAGAAAGTTGGAATAACATCTCTTCATCCATTCCCTTGACTGACCGTTATAATTATAGAGAGAGCCAAAGTAATAAAAATGAAAAGGGTGCACGTTTTGTAATAGGTAGTACAAATAATTTCATTATCCTCAACGAATAGCTTGTGTTGATCAAGTGATAACAGAAATAATCTAATTTATCATGAACTGTACATTCTGCGAAATATAATGGCAAAAATTGCAAAATTTTCAGGTCTAATCTTGTGAAATTTCCTTACACGGATTGAGAGAAAATTTTTGGTTGAAAACTTCTTTTGTCTTTAATTGTGTACCTGTTGCCCTATCATTCATTTTCCATCCTTGCTTATTATTCCGGCTAAAAATCGGTACAGCATAACACATTAAATCTTTTCTATTTTTATATTATGAACAAATTATTACTGTTTGAGTGGCATAACCTTCCCTTCACGTTCCTCAAAATACAGCGCATATTTGTAAGTGGCTGAACTGTAAACTTTCATTTACCTATTCAATGCAGCATTATTTAAAACTGGTGAATTACTTCTTTTCTTATTCGTACTTAGTAAAAAAAAAAGTGTACTAAATTCGGCAGTGGGAATGATCGGAGCATCCCTCTCTCTAACGAATAGGGGGATAAAACGTACTGGAGAAAAATTGGAAAGGAGGGGGATAAAAGGTTTTGGGAGTTATGTAAAGGCTTTCATTACTTTTTGAACTCCTATCCCCAATTACCCGTGAAAACATCTGTCAAATGGATGCACTTGTCATAAAAGGAAAAAGACATTAAATATAATGATAATGGCTCGTCGCAGTGTTATTGATTTACACCGGAATCGAGCTGAATCCATCGTTGAAGTTTGGAGCTGTTTTTGTAGCGACCACCCACTTCACCACTCACAATACGCACGCCCGCCGCTTGCGAGGGATTCAGAAGGCCCGCGGAAAAACTAACTCCTCGTTCAATTGAAAAAATATCCTCCCTCCTTTCCTCAGTAACCATAATACGTTGATCCACGGTTCACACTGATCCAAAGATAGAGAAAATAATCCATTCAAACGCTATTTTAATCACACACAGTGTTGAACGTAACTATTGGGGATTCTTCCGATACCCATAATCACTCCGTAGTTTCCATCACATCCTTATGAAAATATTCATTAAAATTAATTCCGCATTTTCTCGTGTCTCTCTCATAAAAATATTTTCAATGTTGGCAGTCTATAAACTTCCAATAAATAATCTCAGACCCTTTCTCACTGTCATTCCCATTGGAAATAGACTTGACTAATTTTAACTGAAAACGACATCTACTACACCAGAAGAATTCAAACCGATCTTCCTGCCTTGGTCTGCATGCATGCTCGTCACGAATTTATTTTTTTTTGCTTCTTCATAAAATGTTTCTCACAGTAAGGCTCCTCTTATATAATAAGAAATATTCGCATCAATCCCCGGACTATGAATTTTTCCAGGTAGGTAGACTGTTTGCGAAAAACACGAAATGCGCCAGGAAACAAAGTTTCCGCTACCGACTATATGCGTTTTTTTCTAATGCTACAGTTAAAACATGATTTCTTATTGCATCTAACGTCCCTATTTTAACACTCGACTGATTTCCGCTGTCATAATTAGAGACGAAAAATCTTATTATTCCTTTATCTCATAAGTCCACTTCCCTTGCGTTTTTTTTAATCGCCTCAATGTGGTTAATTTCATTTCAGTGTTTTATTAGTATTTGTTTTGTAACTTTTAGGTATTAGCAGGATTAACGATCATATAATTTGTCATCGACCATCGTGTGCGTTGAAATTGTCTTCCAATTGCACGGTGAATTTAGTGATCAGATGTACCCCAAATAATTTCAGTAAATTTCCTTTTACGCCAGTTTTAAGTCAAAGAAATTAGCATTGAATTAATACTGTCAAATTACCCCACGCATCATTAGAAAATAAAGAATCTTCCGTGATTTATATACAATAATATACAATTCTGACGCAGATGAGAAAACTGAATAAGGAAAATTTATATTAGAAGGATGCTCTATTAAGGTGGAAAGTATACAATAAATATTCTCCTTTAAAAACTGTGTTTGTTATAAGAGTGCTACCTTGCACATGCGATTTCTTCATTTTTTTCTGAGCATATTTGGCGATTATCGTAAATTAGAACGACCGCCCGAAATAAAACACAAATAGCAAAGCACACGAATAAGTGAACATTATTCCTTTTCGGGGGCGGCGAGGGTCAGGTCATGGGGGAGGGGATGAGAGGGTGGCAATTCAACACGTAATATGTAGATAGATCAAATGGGAGACGTGGGGGGGGGGGCGTTAGGGGTGGCGGCACGAGGGGGAGTCGGAGCGGGAAACGAAGCGATGAAAGCGCCGGGGACGGTGGAAAAGTGAAAGCGGGAAGGAGAGGAAGAGAGGGAGAGAGAGAGAGAGGAGAATAGTTGTGAAAAGAGGCGTAGATGCGAGTTAACTCGGACTTTAATACGCGCATTAAATGCGCGCAACGACACCAGAGCACGGGAGCACGGCGACCGCAAAACCGCCAGCGAATAACAAATAACCGTGAGAGAGGGAAAGAGGCGGAGAAAGAGGGAGGGAGAGAAAGCATGTTGTGTGCTCGCTCTCTCGCTTCCCAATTCCGGTGCGCCGCGACCCCCCCCCTCTCCCATGCTCCCCGTCAAAAACCCTCACACACCAGTTCCTCCCTGATCCCCTCCCCCTTTTCCCGGGCCACCCCCTCTCCCCTCAGGTCTCTTCGTTCCATAAAAACCACCCTGTGGCCTCCCCTCCCCGTCATCTCCGGCCTCCCAACTGACCTCCCTCCTACCCCTCCTCCCGCTAACAGTGCCACCCCACGCAGCGCTGCAACTCACTCGCCTGTCGTTTGAAATGCAGTTCCCAGGCCACGAGCACATCACAACGTTTTCACCTTTTTGCACCCCGGGCCTCATCCTCTTCCACCCCATTCCGCTGCACCTCCCACGGCCCTTTCCGCCTGCCTCCTCCCCGCACTCTAAAGCGATCCCACTCTACCTCGTTCTCGCCTGGCGTCCACCCACCCAACCCCCCGACACGCCACTCCCACTCGGCATCAACCCTATCTCCCCTCCCCACCCTCCCGTATACCCGTGGCCCCAAACGTGGGTAGTTTTCCACCCCGAAATTATTTTTTTTATTATTTTGTTTTCACCTCGCCGGCACCGAAATAATCCTTGGCCGTTTTTCCCAATTTATTTTCGTTTTATTATCCGCGCATTTTTTTTGTTCTTATTTTTAGGTACCTTTGTCCGCTCGTGATTTTTCAATTATCGCCTATGCCTTTTTTTGTATGTGCGATGGCGTTCCCTTATATTTTTTTCGCTTGTTCTCTTGTGTAATTTTTTTAACAATCGGATGCGGAGTCGTGGACGAACTGTCTCAAAATATTCATTAATAATCTTAATTTCTTTCCCTCTCCGTTCCGATGGAAAATGTAGGCATTTCGTTTTTAGAAATTGTCGCCGCGTTGAATTGCGTCTTGGATTTCGCCTCGCGAGTATCTCCGTTTGACCTCGTCCGCCTTCTCTTTCTTCGGTTTCGATGATAATGAGGCTTAGTTGCTACGTCAAGTGCGTCTTGCTCTTCTTTCTGAAAGAAAATAGAACTTAGATTTAGCTCACTAGCTCGAAAAAACTTTGGTTCAATTGAAAAAGTTAAAAGAAGTTCTCATGCTAGTTACTATCTCCTGCTTAGCACTCCACCAAGATTACTCCTTGTTTACTATAATTGCTAGATAGCTCAAAAAATTAAGATAGCTCTTGAATATTTCACAGGATGCTCTTTGGGAACAATTAATTTCACAGAGTTCATTTAGGGTGAGTGAACCGATTGAGAATTTTTTTATCAGCCCCTGCAACAGGAACGTTTCTAAAGCTTCGTTCACTGTATCAATTATAAGATTCCTAAAATTAAAAAAATTGTCTTTTATGAAGTAACATAAAATGTTTCGGCAGAAAAAATGGAATAAAAATTAATTTTTACAGTTCCGACACGGTTTATTCAATTCTTGTATAAGGGACACCGAGAAGTCTCCACAAAAGTTAATAATTTCATAACACAACATTCAACCTTTTTGGGTACATTTGATTTCTAATATTCGAGTCTATCCGTCGAATATGTTTCCTTTCTATCCAATCCCGTCAAATCATGACGCATAAGCTTTTAGTCGCTACAAGCTTTCTGTCCCTTTCACTTCTGTGTAGGTGGAGTTAGACGGAGTTGAGCATATCCAAAAATCCAAAATTTCCAGCTTCCCTGCAGCTGTATTCGCCAGCATTGCACAAGATCAGAAAATGAATAGAATCATGTGTAAGCGTTTCCCCGATGGCGAATCATGCCGTTGAATTCCTGAATTAATAGTTTGAATGATGATGAATTACGCTTCCTGTCCAATTATCTCATGATTTATTAATATATTTTAGCCTTAATAAAGCGTAATTAGTCTCTTTGAGCATTGATTTTTTTTAATACAATTTCCCCCACGGACTGACTTCCCCACCTGCGTATGCCTAAGCTGGGAAGTCTTTAGGCCACGAATGCAGGCACGACAATTTGTCTTTTTTGAGCCCTTTAGCTCCGTGAAGCGTGACTTAATCATCAAATGAATTAACCGTGAAATCACTGCGGTAATGTCACTCGATAATCAAGCTAAAGCTGCCGGAAGGAAATGAAGAGAATTATGTACGATGAAACGCCACCGGCACAATGTGTGCGATGCAAACAGGCTTCATCATCATGAACATTCCCTTGGCATCCCATTTTTCCTTCATCCCTCGCTATGGCCCATTCCCATCCCAACTGTCTAACGAGGCGGGCATCATCCTGCGACGGTCCTTTCCCTCATCCAACACCGCCAATGATTTCACTTGTCTTCGTTGTCTTGTTAGTGCTGCAAATTGACGCACTGTTAATTCGCCATCGTTATAATAACATACTTCGTTTTGAATCAAAAATGGTGTATAATACCGGACACTTGGTGTATATGACTGGGGCGATATCAGTTTACGACCAAAAAAGAGGGGAATCCGATTTTGAAATGAATTCAAGTGGCATACTATGAACACAAAATAAATGTTTTAATTATTATTATTGAAAAAGGGATCGAAATCATGTTATGGTTATAATGGACTGGTCAATTCTTTAATATTCACATAGACGACTTATGACAATGGTTATCAGCAGAATATGGTTGGGCTTGGTGATTTTGAAAAACTTTGAATAAAATAAATAATTAATGGCGTATTTGGTGCGGAAGACATTTTGCGACTATTCCATACGCTGTGCATGTGATTACCCTAAATTTCATATTTCATTTTTTTAAATTAAGATGAGGGAAATATCAATGTTTCCTGTGCTTTGTTAGGTTAGCTAGCCCTTTTAATTTTACGTAAAATATTTCATGTTAATTTTCGGATCAAAGCTTGTAATTGAAACCTCTCTCCCAAAAAATTGTGTCCATTTTAATATAAGTGTCCGAACAATTTCCTTTGCTTTCTCTATACTTATAGATTATCCTTATTAAGTCACACAATTTAGAGTCTACGATGTTTTGGAGAATAAAAATGTTTAACCCAAATTTAAGATGAAAAAGTCAATATGATATCCTATGTATAAAGTGTTGGGTCCTCTTTTTTAACCAGGAAGAAAATTTAAAATATAAATTGTATTACAAATTAGTACCCTTAGATCTAACATAAATAATGCCTTTTCTTCCATCTAACTTCTTTATGTCGTCATATAGATCGGTCGTCTTTATAATTAATTTGTACGAATCACCCTCCAGTGGCAGTGTCAGCATCATTGAAGTACATTAAAATCAAAAACATAAATACCTGAGGAAAATTATAACGATAATTAACTAAATATTACTTTACTTAGATAACTAAGAGTTCATTCACTTCAAGAAGGCGTATCTTCCTTCCAAAATTTTTTCACCTGCTTTTACCCCTAAAATGTTGAGACAAAATATTTGTTTGAACATGACAGGTATTAAGTTGTATGTAGGAATGAAGACTCATATTTGATTGCATCTCTCTAGGAAATTGTGAAATTTTGGGTATGAAATTTATGGCGTGACAATGAATCAAAACTAATCTGCTTGAAAATAATCATTATTATACATACATTTCCATATAATATCGAGAAAAGCTTCCAACTCGTAGCTACTCCAAAATCTTGGGGGAAACGTCGCAGAAGAAATTAACAACCACTTCTCATTTTTTTACTCATTAGATCGATGTACTTCTTATTCAATAGGACGGAAATGTAATTTTCAGTTGAAAAACTAAGTCAGATACAACCAGGAATGATTGATTATTACCTCTTTCAAAGATCGTGAAAAATATCTCATGCAAGACCGTTCCACGATCGTGGGATAATGGGCGACAAAATGAAGGTGAAGTGGAGAAAAAAACGAACGGGGGTTCGTTAATGAGTGAACGGAAAGGTTCAACATCAAATAAAAAACATAATTGATACAATATGGAAGCAACGAAGGCGATGAAGGCGGAAACTCCCTTCAAATTTCTTTCATTTTGTGTTGTGCTCCATGTCCTTTCCTTTATTTTTCAGGTCATGACGCTTATTGACGTGTTGCAATTACCACGTTTTTTCCATCCATCTTTTTTTAGTGAATAAATTACATTTTGCGTTGACAAAATGCCTAATTAGTAAATCATTCGTGTGCGCTATTCCACTTATGCACGTGTATATCTTCGAGTTGCATTATGTTAGCAGTCTTTAGACATAGTTCGTATGTTATTGCTTCCTCAAAATATGCGTTTAAATGGTAAGCATTGTAATGTAATAAAAATATTAGAACTGCGTGAAAATGCAAGTTTTAATCAAGTTTCCAAATGTTCCTCCATGGATAAAGACTTAACATTCACTTTCTTACGTTATATGACCAGTTTCACAATAATATCATTTTTTTGTGTTTATCTTTTTAAAAAATTTCATAAAATTTCATTAAATCAATCAAAAATTAAATATATATGCCTTATCCTTCTTGGCTGAAAACATGTCTAAAACCCGAAAGTTATTTTTTATTGAATAATCTATAATACTGCACCCATGAGTGAGGTACCTTCTGCAAATAATGCACTCATTATTGGAACTAGAATTTCCCATTTCCGTGTGACCGAGTACGCTTTCCCGTCAGCTTATATGAATTTTTTGGAAGGTATATATCCTGAAATCAGCGTGAGATTTATGGAATATTACGGTAAAAAGGTCGTTCCCAATTACCAGTATGGTCTCAAAAATAATGTGATCCTGTCAGTCAGTTCGTTGCCCAAATGCATAGGAAATATGTTTTCCTCTTTGGAAAAGTTATTTTAAAATATATGATGGCTGTCTGACGAGTGAGATTACCTTTCTCCATCTGTGTGCCATCCAAAGCCTTCCCTGATTATTTTCATGGCCTTTAAATACAGTGTGTTTTTTCACAAGGTGCGCGATTATGATGTAGTTATTGTTTCTACATTATAGTCATTGCCTAATATAATTAACTCTCGAAAAGCCTAAGTATTTTCCCCAATTTTGATGACTCCAAAGAGTCAATTGAATTCCAGTAGCCACTCTATGAAAATTGTGCACAATATTCCCCGTAATTCAGTAAAACTAAATGATCCTTAGGCTGAAAAATCGTTTTATTTTTACAAGCATTCGATTGCAATAACTCTTAATTTTCATTGTCACTATGAAATAAATACTCGTAGAGAGTATAAATTTGGCTATGCAAGATAAACATATTTCCTGTATTCCCAACGTACGAGGTTTACGATCCTTGTGTCGAAGTAGCGACGTTTTTCCTAACCTATCCCTTAGGATAAATATGACTCAATTGTATAACTGCTTTCATGCTCATGATGAATCAATTCCATCTACATACGGCTTATAACAAATAGCTTTATAAAACCATAATATTTATATTGGTGCCTAAGCATCTAAATGGCTACTTAAAACATGGATTTTAAAGATCTGATTGCCTTAATGGCTTTACAATGAGGCTAATTATTGGTAAATTTATTAAATAATAGAAGCCATGTATACAGAAAACACGATCAATTAGAGGACACAATTGCGAATGCTCCTAGAGAAAAAACATTTGATAATGATTGGGGATTGGAAAGCGACGATAGGCGAAGGAAGAGATGACTGTGAGGTAGAGGACTACGGTTTAGGAACAAAAAATGACCGCGAGGTAAAAGAAATAAGAATCCTGCAGGAGACAGGGGGTAATCACAACGATCAGTTTAGTTTAGACACCACAAAAGGCATAAGTATACATGGAAAATGCCCGGGGATTCAGATACATATCAGTTAGACTGTACGCATTATGGTTTGGCGCAGATTTAGAAGAAATGTGAATAATTCGCACAGTTTTCCGGCAGCAGATGCGAATTCAGGTCATAATTTAGTAATAACGAAGTGTAATATCAGATTCAAATGGATAAAACAGGGAAGATGGTGGAGGAAATGGAATGGGAAGCATAAACGGTAATGATGGGAAAGAAGCTGTGGAGAAAGTTAAAAGTGAGAGACAAGAGAAGAGTACATACAAGAAGGCATACAAGAATACAGGAATATATCTACAAAGGAATCGCAAAAGCCGAAAATTAAACTATAGGAATACTCAATAGGAAAATGACTAGGTAGCTATAGATTACCAAGGAGATGATAGTGAAGATAGAAGTGAGAAGAAAATGGAAGAATGTTAACAGAGAATCAGGTAGAAGGAAGTACAGAGACAAAAATCTTCAACTGAGGTGGATGGTAATATGATGAAAGAAGCGTAGTGGAAGGCTTGTTGAGAGGATTTGGAGAGTTTACGAAAGAAGTTGGAAATTAGTGCTCTATTCAGGGAGGTGAAAACTCTTGTCAGGAAGGAGGGTAATATCGTGCACGCTGTCATAGATATGATGAAGGTAGAGTTTATATGGGCTAATTCGTAGCGTTTGTGAGGTAAGAAATGGGCCGGAAAATTGCGTCAGATCGGTCATAGTTCCCATCCCAAAAAAAGGAAAGGTAGATGAACAGTAAATTTGTTTTCGCACGCAGCTGGAGTGGTTCGCAGAATCATCAATAAGAGGGGGGAGAGGAGGGCATAAGATTACTTAAGGGATGATCAGTAATGATGTAATTAATGAGAGAAATATAGTAGAATAAAATTAGTATCTATTTGTATGTTTCGGAGATTTCGAAAAGGCTCTTGATAGAGTGAATTGGGTAGTCAATAAATATATAGTATTGCAGAAAATAGGAGTAGATTAGAGAGTAAAGAGACATCCACAAAATGTACATGCCTCAGACGGCTCAGTTTCGAGTGGCGGATGAAGAGAGTGGGCAGTATTAGGTAGAAGGGTTAGACAGAATTGCCAAAATCATCCGATCTTTTTAATTATATTTGGGAAAATAGTAAAATAGGCATGGGCAGGGCTGGAGATAGGAATGACATTGGGTGGGTAGCACGTGCGAAAGCGAGACTGATGCATGCTTCTAGGTATGGGCAAATAGGAAATGGAAACAAAGTACTTTTTATGACATTTTCTAGAAGGAGGAAGGCTAAGTAAACGTTAAAATAGGGCAAAAACTGGAGTAGGTGGAACAGTGCTTCCATCTCGGAGGCGATTTAGACCTCACTGGTCAAAGTGGTAGAGATATAGGAAGAAACATTACGCAGGACAAAGGTGCTTACCCAATGAGAAGGAAGTTGATGACGGGAACTTTGATTAAGGATGTTAGGAAGATGCTTGTCAAAGTTTTTATATTGACTGTGGCTTTGTGCGGCGCGGAAATATGATGATTGAGGCAATGTGATTAGCGAACATTGAAAACTTATGAAATGTGGGTGTGGAGAAAGATAGAAAAGGTGAAATTGACAGAAATGAAGACGAATGAGGACGTTCTACGCTTGGTAACGGAAGGGAGGAGATTGCTTGGATAAATTCAAAGGATGCAGAAAAGGTGAATGCAGAGCATTTTGATTGGTGATGGGCTGTTGAAGACTGTATTGAAGGGGAGAATGCTGAGAACGCGAAAAAGGGGTAGGATTAATGGAGGGTTGTTGGACGGAATGAAGGTAATAGGGAAGGAAGTATGTGGAATTGAAGGTTTTATTGTAATTTCGTAGCTGTGTACTTTTAAAGTCACTAAACTATCATGATAGGCTGTATTGTTAGTGTATGCAGAGAAAGATTTTTTTCTTTAGTTTATCTTTTTGCGATTTTCAGCAATTGAAGTGCTACCTGTCATTACGAAAATTTCGTGAAAAATCTTTACACATTTTTTAAATAGATTAATTGATTTTAGATGGCTGGCCCCTTTGAAAAATTCTTAATGGGAACTAGATGCAATATTATCAAGTATATCCACGAATTAAAATATCACTTTTCTCAATTGAAAGGGAATTTAATACAGACACTAAGTTCCAAAATTTCATCTCTAATTATTAATCAAAGAGCAACGTACAATTGATATTATTAACACGTAGGCAATTCATCCTCCGCTACCACGGATTGTTAATTAATTAATCATTTAATTAATTAATCTGGCCCGTTCGATAAGAATTGGGAAATTTATTATTTCAATTTTTTTTGGGGTATCTTATTTTAAAAAATCCAATTTATGGTCGTTATTTTTTTACAAAATACTGGTATTAATTACATACCCTTCCTTTCCGTCGTTCACCCCGTTCTCACTTTATCTTTTATTGATAAATCTAGCCAATATTTGCCTAATCCTTTTCTCGTGTAGTTATTTCCTAATTCGTTGGACGTTATGCAGATATCCAAGGATAGCTCCCAGTTCGGCTCTTTCCTCGGCCTAAATTTGGCAATAAAGGACTCTGTGGATATGTCCTTCTCCATCATGCATTCTCACTCGTCCCCCCCCCTTTTCCCAATTTTTTCGAGATATGATCTAAACTCTTTTTCTTTATTTGTTTGTTTTCTAAATTTCTTTCTAAGTTTTAAAGTTGATCTTCATTATTACCTTCACGCTAGGTAGGAATTGTCTGATTGTTTTCCCCTTTTCTAATGTTTCCCAGTCCCGTTCCCACTTCTCCGAGAAATGTGCTCTTATAACCTTTCTGTTCCTGCTCCATTTCTCAGTTGGAGACAAAGTCACATCTCCTAGAGTGGCCTCTTCTGTCTCCCTCATCCGTGACTTGATTCTTCTTTCCTCTATTGAGAATGTTATCGGCTGTACCCCGATGATTATTTTTAGAGCTTCAACAGACCGCATTGTAGCTCCTGGATATCGCAATTAGAAACGATCTTTGGCCCTCCTCCAGTTTCCTCCGAATTCTGCTGTAATTTAGCCTCTCTCCCCACACCTTTAAGCCGTATGCCAATATTTGGATGGTGACTCGGTTGTATATAGATCTTAAACTGTTCGTGGTAATGCCAAAACTGTTTCAGCGCAGCCTTCTTAAGTTGTTAAATATTTTCTTGGCCTTGACTGCTGCGTAATTTGCGTGATCTTGTGATGATAGTCTGTAATCGAATTCAATCCCCAGTTATCTAAATGTGGAGGCTCTTTTGATATTTTGATCATAGATTTTCATAGTTGGATTTCGGAACATTTTTTCCCTAACACGACGTGATTGATCTTCGTAACAGAAATTTTAAATTTTACTTTCGCACTCCACGGTTCCACTATATGATAACATTGCTTAGTGATGTTTTCTATTTCTCTACTGGGATTTTTAGGCATTGTGACCACAATGTCATTGTCGTAGGCCGTCCATCTGCAGGGGTTGATTCAGCAGATCGTTCATGGCGATGTTCCACAGAAAAGGACTGAGTATGGATCCCTGTGGGGTGCCTTTTGAAATGCGGAACGGATTGTTAGAGAGCTTGGAAGTATAGCTATATTGAATGAAAACTATCCCTAATAGATAGTCGTTACCTTAGAAAGCTTTTCTCGATAAGTTTTGCGGTGTATTGCTTTGGGATACCAGTAAAGGGTGCAGCTCTTTAGTGAAAACTTGCTCACTCATTTTCTGTATCTAACATTTTGTTGCATGTACCACGGTAAATTGACAATTATTATTGCATGTTAACAATTTTTAAAAATAAAATAGAGAGAAAATAATAATTTGACACATATTACGAGTAGCATATATGAACCTCATGCATTACATAAAGCCTATAAACTCAAAAAATTTAATTACCCTAAATGTCTTTGGAAATTTTAATTATCTTCTACTTTTGTCAATGGTATGTTAAGGAACCGTCATGTTTTTTCTCACTATTAGCGGGAATTATGGCAATTTCATCCATTCCACAAAAAGTTTATAAATGCAAAATCCCTGTGTTTGAGAAATTAACAATTTTAATAAAATCATACTTTTGGCCTAGCTAAGAACAAGGAAGTGAAGCGTTAATACCAAGATGACCGACGATGAGTATTGTAAATAAAAATTAGAGCTAAAGAGTATTTTCTTTAAAAAAACAGTTATTCCTCTGAAAGGTACAATTTGCTTAAATTTTAAAACATTCGGGAATATGATCTTGAGCATTTAAAAAAATAATCGTTATACATGGTGCAATGAAATTTGGCAAATTTTAAGATTCTAATTCGAAGAACCTGTCGAAACTACACGGACGTTTAAATTTACTCGTAGCTTTGAGGAGAAGCCTACAGAACTTAGGTTTAATACCATCGGGACGATATTGCCACCAGAAATATTCCATAAATGCAGCCATATTCTTATGAATTTAGGAAATACTAAGAATGCTTCTCCGACAATCTGTCCGATAAATTATTTTTCTTCGTATGATTCACTCTGACAAAATGATGGCATATATTTTACTATAGGCTATGTTGCAAAATTAATTGCTTTTTATATCTAAAATTGATAATAATGATATGTTGGTTTTGTTGATGACTAGGTGGATGGTTTCCGAAGGTTCAATTCTCGGTGACAGGACAAGAATTGTCAGCCATATGTTGATCACTAATTGTAAGGTAACTTGTCCGTTGTCGACATTTCTTACGCTGGCAAGCATAACCGCATGGTTCCTTGAACTATGGCTTTCTGACAATTCCCGCGGAGTAAATAAATGTAAAATTCTCTTCAATGATCCTTCCCATTGAAATTCATATCGTACCTTTCGAAGGACATAGGTACCTTGCTATTCTCATGGAGAATGTTAACCAATCGGGCCCCCACCTCCCTTGAACTACCATTTCAGCCTTGGAAAATGTTTGGTTGAGATTATGTTCAAACTGGAAAATAAGGAGTAAATAACATCCTGGATTTTTTTTTATTTTCACCTCTTGTTTTCCAGGAGCACAGTTAGCACGGGCTACCTCCACCCCCTAGTTCATCATCACCTATTTTTGTTTCCCTTTCTTGTCCCTCACTTTTAGCAAAAATATATATTTTCCAGCTCCTCTCCCTTCATGCCCCCCTGTCACCTCTCCCCATCCCGCCGCGCAGTGCTCCCTCCGCTCTCACCACACGTCACTTCGGTGCGCCTAAGCGAATCCGCTGTGCAGAGAGGTGTGAGAGGGGGTGGAGGCTGGCTCTGTGTGTGTATATATCGCGGGGATCGGGAGAGAAAGAGAGAGAGAGGTGCGTCGGGATTGTTTTGAGGGGAGCGTGGGTGAAGTGGGGTGTGGGGAGTCGGGAGCTCCTCTCTCTCTCTCCCCCACCCACCGCGGTACGTGTGGGTGAGAGAGAGAGGACGCGTTGCTGCCGCTGCTGCGGGAGTCCAAACGAGCGGTGCTGTGCACGGTCACTGGTCACGTCCGTGGTGCTACCCATCCCCGCACCCTCCTCGGGGTTCCTCCCCCCCGCCCAGCGCCGCCCACACTCTCCCCACCCCCGACAAGAAGGGGAGATCCTCTTGCCAACCCCATTATGAACAACTCCCCACCGCCCCCACACGTCTATGCTCCCACCTGCTCCCCCAACCACCCACCCCCCCTCCAATCCACCCCCCCTCCCATCCACCTCCCCTCCCATCCGCCCCCCCTCCCATCCACCCCCGCCGCCTCCCCATCCCTCGCCGGCTACGATCCCTATAACCCTTCTCCGAGTCCGACCGAAATGTTCAACTTCCCACCGCGGTCCCGCGAACCACTACCGCCAGCAACCACCCTGCCCTAGGCGCGCCCCCACTAGTGCTCCGGACGCCCTCTCCCAATAGTATCGCGGATGCCTCCTCCACACGCCCCCACGCGCCGATCCTCGTCCACACCTCCCCCACCCGCGGTCCATCCTCCCTCTCTCCGCGACCTTCCCCCCCTTGCCCCCAACCCCACCCGCCGACGCTCCCAAAGCTACCCCCCACCCCCCGCACACTTCGGCCATCGAACGTGATGTGCATAAATATCGGGGCGCGCGAGGCGTCGCTATGGAAACGTGATTCTCCCCTTCGTCTCCTCTCCCCATGCCTCGTCCCTCTCCCACGCCGATCCCAAACCGACCCCAATCCGCCGTCCCCACCCTCCATCCCCCCGTCGCTCATTGAGGGTGGCCTTTGCCCACCCTCTTCCTCCCCCTTGCCTCCTCTATCCTTCTCTCCCTCTCCCACTCTCTTCCTCCCCTCCCGGTCCCGCGAAGTATTTTTTTCGCGACCCCCCCCCCTGTTTCGGCACTTGCATCCTCTCCGTCCACACCCGTAGCCCCACTCCCTCCCTACCTCTCCCCCTCACTTTTTCCCCCTTCTTCACTTTGTTCCGTGCTGTATTTTTGTCCTCGGTCCATCCCCGACACCCGAGCTCGAAATGGACAGAAAACCGTGTTTTTGCCCCGGCACCATGGGAATTGTATTAGGTACGTTAAATGCACGCACGTACTCCGTCCACTTTCACAAAATAGCTGATGCGATCTTTTAATAGCGTTTCTAGATATACCTGGGGTCATTCAATGACTGAGCTAACACAGTGCTGATTATAGGGACTAAGAGGGTGTTTTCTGGTTAAAAATAAACTAATAAGTATATTTTCAAAGTGCCAGGCCTATGTCATCGCTGGTGTCATTCCTCCCCAATTTTTTTTCGAGAGTCAATTTATGATGGATCTCGTGAATGAATTAATTCATCAGCTCCAGTTCCAAAATTGTAATATTATGAATCCCTCCTGTTCGTGATGTAATCCTCTTATGCTTCAGGCTTGCAATTGGATTTCTTCATCTTTATTATTTTTACTCGGTCTCTATATTTGATCTTCCATGCTTTATTCTTCATCAATCCGAAGATATGAAATTCACGATTTATTTTTTTTTGTACAACAAACTAAACGCCAAATTCAACGATGAAATACTCCAATGAAGATAATTTTTTTGACTCTTTTGGTGTGTCAAATTACCTGTTATCTCTTGGACGTAACGTATGCATTTAATTGAATGTTCAGATAATGTGTTATCTGCAAATTCCTTCGTAATAATCAATATTTTTGTTTCTTAAGAATGAATATCCATAATGTACTTTTAATGCACAAAGTGTTAAAATAAAACCTTAGAAATATTGTATAATATTTATATTTTATCAAAATGAGGGAATACCAGATATTCTATCTTATCAAATACACTAATTTTTAGGTAGAGATTTGAACATTTCCGCAGTTCCTCTTCATAACTTTTTCTACCTGGCAGTGTTCCCATTTTTTATATCAGTTTTTCAGGATTCTTTCCATAGTTTTGCTTGTCGTGACAGCATATAAGTTTAAATGGCGTATAATAGCATTTTATCCATATGATCTCTACCATAATCTATATTGTGATCGTATGTGATATAGATTTAATATTATTTGACAATTCCAACTACATTATGAGAAATATTTGCACAGATAAGCTGTCAATAGAAGGTAGAGAGGATTATAGGAGCTTGCAATCGTTAGAATGGGGTCGCGGTATTCCCTAATCGTGCCGAGTTGCGAGTTGTTGGGAAAATTGGGAAGTTTCAAATGAAGCTTATTTACGTTAAATTTATGGAAGACAGTTAATCAATCAGCTGTTGGAATGAAGGAGAGCAGAACGGTAATTTTAAGCGGATGCGATGATTATCTGGATTTGGTAGAAGTACCGAATTGAATGTTGAATTTTTTAATTGAAGTGAAATAAATTCAAATGATAGATTAGAAAAACTTAACAGTGCATTGTTTTTCAGTTATGTTTAGGTAAGATGAACGAATAGCGTACAGTAATGGCGGGGGTAGCCTCCTTATGGGAATTGGAATTTTACGTTAACGAGAATATTGAAATGAGTGGACTGAATTGAGAGAGAGTTCAGGAAGAATGATTTGGGATCAAGGAAATGCCTCGGTATGGCAAGTATAGAATTTTATGAGAGATAGTTGACGAACGAAAACCAGATTTAAACACCATCGCAATACGAGTGTAAGCGCTCGGGGAAAATTTCGGAATTAGAATGATCACATACAAATTTTGGGAGAGCTCCATGATCTTTTAATAGTATCCCGATGAAATTAGAAACGAAATTAAAGTCTAGAAATTGGATAGCAAAATTTTGAAATGATATCTGAGGTAGTTTTAAATATTGGAAGGAGATAGATAGTCATGTATATAATGCAATTTGAACTAGGACTTTATTCCGACATACGTATAGATCTCCTACGACTATCAAAAAACAAAATGTTGGATTACTAGTAGAATATCTTTAAGGAAGAGAGAGAGTGGATTAAAAGAATGAGTGGCTAAAGCTCGAATGAGAATAACCAAACTAGACATTTAAAAATCAAAGCAATAACTAAAGAAATCATTTCAGCAATACAGCCATAATTACGACGGATGTAATTAGGTAGGTTAAAACTGAAACATGTGAGCATGAAGTTATGGGGATATATAGAAACCTAGAACATGAAATCGCGATGACGAATAGGGCTTCGAAACTATGGTCGGAGAAGTAATGTATGGTAAAAGCCTGTAGACATATTTTAAGGATGTATATATTATCCTCAAATTTGCTATGGATGATTTATTTAAAAGTAAGCGAACTGTTTGCATAGTCTACTGTTTAATTTAGATTTGGGATGGGCATATAGAATAACCACCGCTATATTGTTAAGCCTCATTTAGCAATTCTACCCAACCCATACTAATTCTATTAGTCATTCCCTGACGGATAATATGGCTAACGTTCATCTTAATTTAGATAATGTATTTCCCATTGGCCTTCTATCAGAGACCTTTTAAAATGTTCTATTTCTTTAATCTTTCCAAAATTGTTGTCTCAATACGTATGCAATTTATCTGGTTTTTCTTTCTTTCCGGTACGCCAAATGGTCTTTTTCCCTTCTATTCTTCGGTATAACTCTTCATTTCTTACTTTTTATTTTCTTTCAGTCATCATAATTTATCTTTAACACCAAGTTTCGAAGGTTTTTGTTCTCCTCTGGTGCTCTTTTTCAATGTTCCATGTCTATGATTCATTCAACACATCACCCCTCACGAATGTTTACACAAACTGCCCTCTTGTTTGTTGTCGTATCTAATTTGAGCATGGTAGTTGCCTTGTTATCATAAACACCTTCTCTAGCTTAGTTAGCTTGAACTATTATGCACTCTTTCTTTAGCTTCTTAACCCCATGCTATAGTGTTTCCTCGGTAATTCTTTTAACGCATTCTAATATCTCTCCTACTGTGCATAAGCATTTGCCTTAAGCCTTACTCTTCCCGAAGTTAGGATATTTATTTCCTTATTTATTATTTTCTTCCTAAATTTATTCTTTCTTATTTATTTTCACGTTATGTTCATACAATATTTAAACAATTTCATTCAAAGAATGTTTGCAGTTATTCTCATTTCGTTGCTACAATTGTAGCTTTTGACCTCTTTTAGAGTTGATGATTTATTCTTCTTGTCGTTATACGATGTATGTCCCAAAAATAAGTAGATTAAATCCGAGGAAAAAATTGCAGATCTAAGTAAAAATTACGTAAATTCTTCAAAATACCACCTTGCGTTTCGACACACCGTGCCTCTGACAGTCGCGATACGTTTCCTGGAAGGCGTCGACGGGAAATCCATTCAGGCCTCTGTGACGTCATCCAGCGTTCCAAAATGGTTCCCTTTCAAGCTCCTTTTTATCCTTGGAACTAAAAGAAGTACGTCGTCCCCACTTCAGGGTTTATCGCAGCTGGGACAGTGTTGTCACTTTGTGCTTGGCTAGGTACTCGGCCACGAGGATGTCGGAGGTTGGACTGCGCGTTGTCGAGGTGCAGCCTTCTAGGCACCTGACGGCACAAGTCACTCTACTTATTTTTTCTGTTCTAGCTGATATTCCCCCCAAAGGTAGCGTCACCAGGTCGGCAAACATTTTTCCACTTAAATAAATATTTTAGCATTTTTTCCGGAACGAGAAAATATAAAAAAATGAATCTCACTTCCAAAACTACACTGAACCACTGGTAATAGTTTCACCAGAAGGCACAGATGGCGAAGATCAAGAATATCAGTTCGATATTAATTGCCACACCTGCAGGCGAGAGGGGAGTCTACGAAATCGGGCTAGTACTACAATACGGAAGGAAACGGGTGACCAGAGCATTAGATTCCTTACATGATACAGCCTTTCAAACAATTTGAGGTGTTGGAATTCCTACCTGTAAAATATTCAGGAGGTAAAATAGTCCCAAAATTGGATTTTCCAGTGGGAACTATTGGGTGGAGATAGATGTACATAGAGAGAAGATAGATATGTATTAAATGTCAGCAATATAAAATGGACTGGGACAGATGAAATCTGAACAGCCTGATGCCGAGTTTCTATACCCAGGAAACGACCAGGAGTGGGCCACATACTGAAGAACGAACGGGGAAGATCCTGTTGTTTCATCCCCATGTCATCGCACGTGATTTCACCTATCGTCATTCCAACCATTACTTTTTCCCCTTTCACACTTTGCTAGCATTCTCCTGTTTGTTATTCTTCAACATCCCACTGCAATTAAAAACAATTTTCAATAACTTTTCCAGCCTCCTTTGGATTCCTCCCGACAATACTCCCTCCTCCCTTCACCATGATGATTGATTAATAAACTGAATAATCATGTACTGTTAATCAACTCCCACTTAGATTTAAATGCTACTGAGTCTAACGAAATTCTTCTCTTTCCCTTGCTACGCTGACCATTCCCGTGCTAGAGCACGTGAACTCTTTCACCTACTCCAGCCTATGATCTCTAAATTTTATGTTTAATTTAGACTTTCTCTTTTTCAAAAAACCTCATTAACTTTGTTTTGTTCACATCGATAGCCATGTCTTAGCCCCCCCGCCTAACACATTTCATTCACCTGATATTCCATCCGTCACACGCACCTGTGCAGTCTAAGATATGTACATGTTGTATATCCGTCAAGTCTACTCTTATCTCCTGTAACATAATAATCCATTGTACCCAATTTACTCTGTCGATTTCTTTCTCGGAATCCACTAAGCAAAAGACATACAACCTGGTTATACACGCTATCAGTGTCCTCGTTACTGCTACCGTAAAACTTGAATCTCTCCCAGTTTGCAAGAAACTGGTTATCCTCTAAGTAATAAATTGTTCTCTTTCACAACCTTTTATTGATGAACTCAAATACTACCTTAAATTCTTCTCTGACGTTATTCTAAACTAGAGTAGTCCCGTCATGTTGTCTATCCCCAAAACTTTGTACGACTTCATTCCTAATGATGTCTCAGTCAGGTTGGTGACCTCATTGACATCATTCTAGCGTTCTATGCCAAGTCTTTACCACCCAACCTTTTCATGAATTCTTGTCTTCTTTCCTGAATATTCTACGAGGTAATAAATTATTTTTTCGTCTTTTATTTGGTAGTATACCCAGAGTTGTTTCTTTTTACCTCCTCTATGTGTATTTTCAGATGTCTGATTTTCATTAGTGAATTACATGCATTGCTAATATACGTAATTTTAATAGTATTATGATAAAACTTTAGTGGAAATTTGTGATCACAGAAATTGTTGAAAGTTGTGGGATGTATTGAAAATGGCGAAGGCGTCAATATTTCTGCGAATAATAAAACCATACTTCTTTTATTTTCTGACCACCTTTTTTAAGCTTGTATTTATTTTGCAAATTTAGGTATTTTAATTTATTTCTTAGGATCATACATCTTTGCTTGATAATGGATCTATTTATACCAAAGAAAGCTTTTCAATTCTAGTCTGTGGTATTAGACACTTAGATACTTATTTAAAATATCAATTTTTTTGGAAAGAAGGAATGTTTGTTTTTCAGTTAATTAGTTGATATTTTGTTTTTTTTTTGTGCAAATGCGTCGAATAATCTAACATGCAATGAATGCTATTAAACCAGTGAAAAAGTTAATTAGTAACCACATAATTTAAAATTTTGCTCATTTTCGATTTTTAGATTATTATTATTACGTAATCTACCGGTAAAGGTAAGTTTTTGGATGGACACAACTATCAAATAAACATTTTGTGACTCCCCACCTAGTAAACTAATCTATATCAGGTCCCTCTTCATCTCGGTGTACTTCTTTCCTCCTTTCATCCCGTCCAACATCCCTATCCTGTTCCTACCCTTACCTCGCTTGCCCAACATTCTCCCCTCTATTACCCTCTTCAACATTCCACTACCGCTCAATACGCCTTTCATCCATTTTTCCTGCCTGCATAGGATTTCTCTCAACAAACCCCTCTCCTCCCCCACCATTCCTAGTACTTCCTCATTTGTTTTCCTTTCGGTCCATTTCACCTTCTCCATTCTTCTCCACACCCACATTTCAAAAGCCTCCAATCTACGTCTTTCCTCCTGCTTCAGCGACCACGTTTCCGCGCCATACATAGCTACGCTCCATATCCGAGTTTTTACGAGTCTTGTCTTAACATCCCTACTCAACGTCCCCGTCATCAACTCCCTCCTCCTTGAGAAAGCCTCCTTGCCTAGCGCAATTCTTCTCCTTACGTCCCTACAACTTTGGCCGTATTGGTCCAAAACACTTCCGAGAATTGTTCTACCTGCTCTATTTTTTCCCCGCCTATTTTAATATTTAGCTTAGACTTTTTCTTTCTGGAAAATCGCATAACCTTTGTTTTATTAATATTGATTCTCATCCCATATTTATCGCACTGAACCTCCAATTCACTCAACAATGCTTGCAACCCCTTGGCTGACTGAGCAACTAATGCTTGGTCATCAGCAAACCTAACCGATTTTACGAATTCCCCTCCGACTTTCATTCCTACCTCCAGTTCTTCCCATGCCTCTTTAATCATTTCCTCTACATATACGTTGAACAGTACCGGTGACAATGGGCAACCCTGCCTTACACCTCTTCCTAACACTGCCCATCATCCGGACTCTCCGTTCCCCACTCGCACCTGAGCAGTCTGAGACATGTACAGGTTGCGGATCAGTCTCCTGTCCCTCCAATCCATTCCTATTTTCTGCAATACACGCATTAATTTTTTCCAATTCACTCTATCAAACGCTTTTTCGAAATCTACAAAACAGGCAAAAACGTCCTGATTGTATTCTATATTCCTCTCGATTAGTGATCTCATTACTGCAATGGCATCACGCGTACCTCTTCCTTTTCTAAACCCAAACTGATCATCCCCTAAGTAATCATTTGCCTTACTCTCTATCCTTTTGTTGATGATCCTGAGAATAACTTTAGCTGCGTGGGATATCAAACTTATTGTTCTGTAATCCTCACATGACGAAGCCTTTGCCTTTTTTGGAATAGGAACTAACACCGATCTCACAAAAATCTTCCGGCCAGATTCCTTCCTCATAGATACTACGAATCAGTCCATATATGGCCTTCTTCCCACCTTTTCCTAGCCATTTCAACATTTCTACAGGAATATTGTCCACCCCCACTGCCTTATTTGCTTTCATCTCCTTTAATGCCCTTTCTATTTCATCGTCGAGTATGCCTGGACCTAAGCTATCTTCTTCTACGTCATGTTCCTTTTCTATGTCTAACCTTATCGGCCTAAGTTCTTTACCATACAGTGTTTCTATATATTCCTTCCATCTCTCTTGTATTTTTCCTGGTTCAACTATTATCTTACCCCATTTACCTTTAACTGTTAGCACAGATCTTGCCTTCTTACTTCCCGATAATAACTTAACCTTGCTGTATAGAGCACCAATTTCACCCTTCTTCTGTAAACTTTCCATATTCTCGCATTGCGTTTTCCACCATTCTTCTTTTGCTTTATTTGTGGCCCTTCTCAATTTATTGTTTAACTCTTTGTACTTCATTTTGCCTAACTTTGTGTTTACATTTTTCCATCTTCTTCTCTCATCCATCTTTTCAATCATCTCATCCGTTACCCATGGTTTCCTTATCCTTTTCCCGTTAACGGTTCCTATAGTGTCTTTAGCGGCTTCCAATATCCCTTTCTTGATACATTCCCATTTTTCTTCGATAGTACTCATTTCTTTACCGTCATCCATCATTTTCTCTACAGCCTGCTGATACGATTTTTAGATTACGTAAGCAGAAATCTCATTTTATAATTTTTAGAAATATCGTTGAAAATAGAACCAGTATTTTTACTTTTAACTGACTACCATTAACTTAATCACCAAATGAAAAGGCATTCTGGTGTAATGTGGAAAATATGGCTTTGAAGTAATCCTATTTCTTCATATTATTATCTATCACTATCATATTATTATCATATTATTTGTGATCAAATCATCAGTAACCAAATTATGCACACCAAATAAGTCTGTTTTGGGCATAATAAATCAGCATTACCTAATGTTTTTTGAAAATACAATTGATATGAAAAACGTCAGGTAAAGTTGACTAATTAGCATTGAATAATTTCCATGTTATCGATGCATGTGTATAAATACTCGTGTTCTGGTTGATATCGACAGCAGTCGTTAGAATTGAAAGACCATAATCCATCTGCATTCAATAGGTAACTCCTAAAACTTCTAAATTTTAATATAATTTTTTCAATCACTTTTTTTTTAATTCGTATTCCATACAGCCAAAGATACTTTCATTTTCTCATAGCGTGGTAAAATCAAATGATTCAGAAGAGATAGAATCCATTAGTTCATTGCTGTTGCTGACAAACGTACGACGTACCTACCCCATTCCTAACTTGCAGCAGAAAGGCAGTGTGCGTAGGCGGGGTTGTGGCGAAGCGATTTAGTTGATGTAATCTCATCTCATCCTGCCGCTGTTAACTCTCTCTCTCTCCTTCCACTTCGTCTGCCGCGCCCAAACACAAAGATTGCTATCGATATTGACTCCTGGTAAAACTACTGTTGGGAAATGATCTCCCGCGCAAGGATATTAAGAAAATTGCTTGGGACCGTCCTGTCGGACGACGTATGACAGTTGATGAAGATGCATTATGAGTGATTTTCTACTTTGAAGGAGGTGTAAAGTTTGTTCGTTCCCAGAAGTATGTACTCGGTTTCTTATTAGATAAATCATGTTTTCTATAATAAATTTGCGAAATTACAAACCGACTTGCATCAGCGAATCATAGTTATCAAAAATTCCATTCTTCATTTTTGATGTCCGCTATGATTGAATCATGCTGCAAGTCTTTTCCGAAGCTAAAAGCACCGATTGTTTACACAAGTGTTGCACATCATTCATCATTTGGTTGCGATTAGACATTTTAAATGTCTTAATGCGACTTTTAGAATTGTTAAGTTCCGTTTTCTGTCAATGTATATAATTTGTTAAATCTCCGTGAAAATTGTTTCGTCAGCAACATCCAATGAAATAGGCAACGCACATCTCAATAGTTTACTGCAACTGTAGAAATGACATGCATTTAATATCATTGGGTAAATAAGTATCAATTACAAACTGGAGGATTCGTTCTCAATGGAAGCCTCCTTTGAATATGATTAGGAATGAAACTTTCTAAATTTGTTTAGAAATATGTGCTAACAATTGAAAATTTATCTCATTCGTGTACACATTTCCTTAACCTGTACGATTTCAATTGTTAAAGCCATTATCGTTAAACCTACGATTTTTATCAACACTAATTGCATTTCATTTTTTATTTTATTACGCATTTATATATATATATATATATTTTTATTGTACGCAGGTAAACAGTTTCGTAAATGATACAGTCAAAGAATATGCTACATTATGTTGGAGATTGCCTTAGATGGCAACATGTATTTTAATCACTGATCAAAGAGTAAAATTAATTTTTTACGCTTTATTTTTCGTAGTGATAGTCTACATTATTCATGAATTACTGAAGTCGAATAGACGAAAATAATATTTCAATTACGAGTGCCTAATCAGATAAAAATCGCACGTGAAAATTCTGTAATTGATTTAGCAAATCAGCCTAGGAAAATCTACAAAAACAGACAGCTGATATTGAAAGAGTCATTTATGTGTGTGGTCTTGGCTAAAGCTATTCATTTCTCCTTCTTTCTTGACGAAGGGCAATTTTCAATGTTCACACATGCATGAACAGGTAATATATATGACTCGCGAGAGGGATTATTTTCTTGAACGCCATTTCATACAGTGAAAGCCTTATCTCAGGATTCGAATAATGCAGTAAAGGGTAAATTTAAATCTAATCCCGTTACAGCTCTTATAAATGCTCAACTGTTAGCTGGATGTGTGCGTCGCTTAATAAATTGCCCTCGAATGCATGCGGTGCATAAGTCATTGCAATGAGGTCGTGAGTTCGAACCTCTTTCTCCCAACTGCTCTCATGGATACGATAGGAATAAAGATGTGGCATCCGTACGTCTTTCTTGTACAAACAGGCATAGGACTCGCTTACTGTTCATCACCAAACGTGAATAAGTACGCTAATACTTAGCTATCAACTAGGAGGCAGGTGAATGGGACAAATAAAATAACATTACATACAAGCAGTTTACCTGTTGAACGAATTAATGTTTAGCTATTAGCTGGATAGGAGCAATAGGAAATTTTTACGTTGATATTTCACCTTCCATACTCAAAATTCAAATTTTTTATTTGGCTAATCGTAAATGTTCATAGGTTGGAAGACACGCCTTTAAAATGTATGTCAAGTTTGGAGCAAGTGTATTAAGAAATGTAAGCTCACGTTATCGTCCGGGTATTCTCTAAGAAAATTTAGTATTACCTTCAATCCATTGTACATACAAATTGCATGACTTTACAAAGCAGACCCTTGACTTCACTTCAATGCCTTTTCATTGTTGTTTTCCACGTGTTAAGCTCGAGAGTGCAGTGATTTCTTGACATAAGAGATAATAACTTTCATATGTGTTGATCAGCATATTCATTTATTCTATCATGTGCTAGCTAGAGTGAACATCTCCAAGCTATGCCAGTTTGCCAATTCACGCTACTTACGTATTGACTTGTGCGACGCAAGTGACTTTACGGCATGCGTTGATTTGGAAGGCAAAGCAAAGACGGGATAGAAGTAACTCAAAGCACGCTTCCGGTTGACACAAACCACACGGTCTAATGACCACGGAACAGGTTCCTCGGAAGAATAACGCGCAGCTTGTTCGTGAGTCGCTTGGAAAATCTCGGCAAATACGGATTTCATCCCTTCTTCCGTCTCTCTAGAAGCACAGGCCAACGATCACTCCCGTCGCATTTTTGCAAAGAAATGCGTTTTAATTAGCTTTTTCGAGCCTTGGGTCAATGACTTCGAAGACCACCTCTCTCTATAGGAGGAATTTTGCGGTGTTGACACACTACAGAGTGAAATCTTCGATGCTACAAACTAATAAATTTCATTTCTGTCAAATACCCTTTTTACACATGCAATAATTACGATATAAAATGAGTCCTCTGATTACTGGAAAGCGTATTCCTACTAAAATTGTAGAGAATTATGCAATAGTTTTAAGTCCTGCAGAACTCAGCCCCTCAGATAAACATACATACTATACATGTGTACTTCTACTGAGCCTGTTTGACCCGTCTTTATCTCGATTTTACAGCACTTTATAGGGAAGTATTTACATTAAAAATAACATGAAATGAATGATAAATGCTGACATTTATCTTTACCCTCAAAATACAAATTCCATTTTAATTTGCAATGGCATGAACTAAATAACATTACATATTTTATAGACATTGAGAGCATTTTAATTTAAATAAGCATCTGAAAACCATGGGTAAAATATTGATAATATTTTCAGGTAGTGGTAGTTCGAGGAAAAAGATAAGGATTTTGGATGAGGTAAATGGAGTGAGTTCAGAGCTACAGGATGAGTTATTATGTATGAAGTTTAAGAATGTTTTGTGTCCTGCTCATTAGGGGTTGGGAGTACAGCAGTATGTAGTGCCAAGATCCATCATAAACCTACCCTAATCCGATAGTCTACCACTTATAAAAACAGAATAATAACAGGTTTATGGATTTCTTGGTGTGTGCTGAGCAAAACGAAGAAGTTCTGAGTGTTGTATGGGAAGAGGGACAGCTGTTCGGAGAAATTCGAAAGAAGGCAGGAAAAGCGGATGCAGTAGATACTGAGAGGCAATGGGACGTAGCTAGAGAGAGGAAAAGAATAAGAATTTTGGGTGGAATTAAGGGTGGTAGAAAGTATGCACAGTCATATAGTGACCTATTGTAATGTGATGTTTAAGAATTGTGTATTGTTATTTAGGGATTGAGGATGCAAAACAGTGTTTAGTGCCGGTGTCCATCATGAGCTTACTCTAACCCGGTACATTTCTGCTAATAATCATAATTTACTGACCAAGAAATCTGTTAGTTGCAGGTATAGATGTATAAATTCCATACAATTCATTGTTAATTAATTTCTCGTTAATATTTTCTTTTATGGATGAGACGCATTAAGGCATTTTTTAATATCGTGCAATTATTTAATTGTATCTTTTATGGAATATCAATCTAATGTATTCAGAATTTCGCCTTGCCATATTTATTCTCTCAGCAAAATGTTCTTTTGAGGTATATATTTTTTGTCTTCCCATCATTTGTCTCTCGCAAGTTCGACTCAATCACCTCCACTACGACCGCATATTTTCATTGAATGTTTTGTCAGCAAAATACGCAGTTTTAATATGTATGTCACCGATTTGTAAATAATTTCTCCATTCATTTCTTGTTAGACAATAGTTTTTTATTCTCCCCCCTACTTCTCCAAATCGTAAGAACATAAATAGAAAATATTATTGTTTTCTTATAAAACTGCAGGAAATGCCTAGATTTTTCTCATATGGTTACTCTAGCATTGCCTAAGTATTAAGGCTTATCCCTTGCGTCAGATGACTGTTAGGGGTGAAATAAAGCAGCTTCCTTCTGCGAATTAAGTTTCCTTTTAGTCGAGCAAATATTAAAGCATATGTTAGAGGGTCAACTTTGTATTTTATATGGTATGCACACATAACGAGCACTTCTGTTTGACTGACTATCATTCCCTTCGAGTGGCACCATAGGCTGCTGCTCTAGCATTGCATGGATCTTGCAAAATTTACAAAAATATGTCAATATTTAAGGCCAAAAGCCATATTAGAGTGGGCATATACGGATCAAAAAAGCTTGCTAAATTGGAAAGTTAGTAATCGCGTCGAGCATGAGATACTTAAAATGTGCACTCCTTAAGCAAAATATGCTCAGCCACGCGAAGTCATAAAAAATGTAACTAATTTGGAAAGCGAATAGAAAAATAAAATTACCTCTTGATTTGTTTTGACTATGAAGAAAGACAGAGAGAGAGCTTTGTTGAAGGACACGAGACGAGTGGTATTGTATGCGGACCCAAAAAATACTATATATAATTGTTTCAAACGTGAATTTTCAGCAAAAGAGAAAATTGAATTCGATAATCTGAATGGCAAAAACATCATAAGGTATGAATGCGTACTTAAGAATAACATGAACTCGAATTAGCCAGAGAAAAATAGGGAAAATATGGTACATGTAAAATGGAGGTATAAGTGATGCTTAGAAAAGGTTCGAAATAATTGAGGAATGTGATGAAAGAGATGTGGGGAAAGGTGTGGTCGGGAAAACGGAAGGTTATGTCTGAAGGAATGAAAGATTCTGCGTGTGTGAAGAAAGGGGAATTTGATAGGATGATGCAGCTTAAGATATAAAGCTCGGAAGATAGGTTTATGGCCTCTGCAAAGAGAAAAGTAATGCAACGTTTTGCCAAGGTGTGAAGAAAACGATGTGAATGGCAGAAGCGGAAAAATGCCAGTGCTTTGCTGAATAATACGCCCTGTAGGGAATGTGTTGGAGAGAATAAAACAAGGGTAGTGCAAGGGGTTTTACGAATAAAAGAATAAAACCGATGTTTTATGGGATGACTGTTTAAGGGTGTGTTTCGATGATTCATAGAATAACTGACATGAGTAAGAATGGGAGGCAAAGCCGTTAGATGGTGGCCGGAAAGTCGTTAAAAGTCGAAACGAGGATGTAAAATTCGTTATGATTTTTTCGAATGGTAAAACTGCAGGTATGAATAGTAGATATGCGTATTTAGCTAAAGGCTGAATTGAGGGGATAATATAATTAGTACACACCTGTGTGAAGTTAAAAATTTATATTTGGACTTTTAAATTGTACCAGACGTGTGGAGGAATATAATGATAGACGTCCCTTTGGATTAAAGTAAGGATAGTATGATGGAATGTACGAGGTATGCTCGTAAAGTAAGAGCCGTTTGGTCACAGAAAAAAATATACTCCTGTGAAACACATTTAATTGGCACTTTTAGTTAGCTACAAACCTACTTCACTTCTCTACATAATCGCCGTTCACTTCTAAGCATTTTTCGTAACACTGCACCGGCTTCTTTAACCCCTCTGCATAAAAACTTGCCTCCTGAGAGTTGAACCAATTGACAACGCCGTTCTTGAGTTCCTCTTCGGTCTCGAACCGTTGTCCACCGAGCCACTGTTTCAAGCGCAGGAAGAGGAAGCAGTCGCGGGGTGCAAGGTCAGGACTGTACGGTGGGTGGTCAAAGAGTTCCCAACGACCCAAAACTCTCGTCCACTGGACATTGTTTGCTCTTTGTGGTGGTCGGTGAGCATTTTCGGTGCACACCTTGCACGCAATTTGTGGGATCCGAGGTTTTCCGTGACAATGTTGTAGACAGTAGTGCGTCCAAGTTGAGGAAATCGTTCAGCCAGGCAATTAATCGTCAATCGACGATCACATCGCAGTTTTTGTTTCACTTGCGAAACAATTTCATCAGGCAGAATACTGGACCTGCCACTTCGCTCTTCGTCATGGACATTTGTTTGGCCATTTTTAAAATCACGTCTAACCTTTCCTTCACTCATAACTGTAGGTCTATAAACTAGGGATAACACCCGATGAATTTCGCTGCCGACAATCTTTTGCATAAGAGAATCGTATGACAGAACGCACTTCACAGCTGGCGGGATCAACGATTGTCGCGGACATTGTTGTTTGCATGTACGGACAAGTAAAGGACTTCTGAAACAAAAAAATGCTGCTACAGATTGTCAATGAATCAGATGGCGCTGTAGGAGTGACACTGTGTTCTGAAGCGCCAATATTTAAAGATAAGCAAGCGGCTCTTACCTAATGAATATGCCTCGTAAAAATCAAGAGACATGCCAATTATTTGATCATACAGGTGTAAAATTTCAATTAAAAATAATACAAATGGATGGATTTTTTTATTTAATGCGGTAGTTATGGGGTATCTGAGGAATTTTGTGCTAAATAGAGGAGAGGGTAAGGAATTAATGTGTCATTAAAAAAATGGATAGGGTGCGCTTTTAAAAGTCATTATAAAAGTGTGATATTCTGAACAGTCACTGTGGGATGATGGATGATAATCATATCATCAAACATATACTGTCGAAGCATAAATGGTTTAAGGGGAAGGAGTGGACCGAGAAAGTTCCGGAGAAAGTCCCGTTAGGCCTATTTTAGAATACGGGTCGTCAGTTTGGGATCATTATCTTGCCAGGAAGATAAAACAAGTGGACAAAGTTCAGCGACTAGCCGTAAGATTTGTAACGGGAAATTTCAAAATAAAGGTGGCTGAAATGTTGAACAAAATTGTGCTGGGAATTTCTCGAATCAAGGAAGAAGAAAGCACGCAGAAGTGCATATCTTATATTGACAATGGTGTATGAAAAAATATTTCAGGAAGTTTGAAAAATCCCTATTATCTGTGGAGGCAAGACCATACTTTTAAGATAGAGCCGCAAAGGCGTTTTTATTATTCAGGAAAAGATTCCTTTTAAAATGCGGTATAGAAGATTGGAATGCTCTAAACCAAAAGTATCCCAGAGCCCTTCTTAAGTAATTTTGGCACGTTTGAGACTAGGTTGAAAAAATGGACGCATTTTTTGTAAGATTAAGCTATTTACGTCTTTGTGTATACTTTTTATTTCCTCTAAAAGTATTATTTGCATCACTTATTTTTTTTACCGCCCGAACAAGTTGTGGACTTGTAGCTATTGTATTAATAATAATAATATAAATAAATAAATATATATATATATATACAAATATATTTTTAGGGTAGTCAGGAAAGGAATACAGTGCGTGAAACAATTTCTGAATAAAAGGGACGAAAATTATTGCAGTTTTCCGCTTAGTAAAGATTTATTTCCGACTAATTTCGATATACTATACGTACTATATCATTTTAAAGTGAGATTCATCATTTTCAAGTTGAAAATGATGCAATACGTGCGTCGAAACTATTCAAAAATAAATCTTTAATAAGTGGAAAATTCCAAGAGTTTTCGTCTCTTTTATTATGGAACAGTTGAACCGCATCATCTGTAATGTATATACTTTAAGAATATTGGAGATGGGAGAATATGGAATATTAGGGAGCACATAACTTAGTAAAAGGAAGTTAGTATGGACGAAATTAAGGAAAGGTCTATAGTTTCCTGGAATAACTTAATATATTAAGCTTAATAGCATCTTTCAGCTTTGGCTACCCTGAATGGCAACAACGTGAAGTCTAAACAAAAAAGATCTACACTAATAAATAAATACATTTTTTCTCTTTTAATATTCTTCTTTCTTAATTTATATTTATCTATTAATTCGAGTTGATAGAGGGAGTAGTACCAGTGGAATAATGTACGAAAGGCGGTGTTTTGTTTAGCTAAAGGAATTTATTACTCCTTCGATTCGAAGATCTGTTTCTTTCACTTCATGTCAACTCCCTTGAGCCCTGTTTGCTGTGTCATCATATCGCCTTTGCATTTGTTTCTTATTTAACCTAGGCACCTGGTCTTCTTCTTGTAACCTCCTAGCATAAAGGCCAGCCGACGTGTTAGATACTCATTTTCTCCATATACATTGATACATGTATGGGATTATGCATGTATCAATCTCCTTTTTATCTTCCTTCTATATATATCCTTGTGCCTCATTTTATTTGTTAATTGCTCTTCAGCTTTCACCTTCAGAAAAAGGCATAGACGGTTTCTATTCACCTCTGCTCCAATTTCCCAAAGAATTGTCTCCAATCTATGTAGATTGTTACCCTCTTGACAAACTATCACGTCCTGCTTCGTATTAGATAATTATATTTTCTTAAAACAGTTGCCTCTTCATCGTAAAATCTCTATTTATTTGACCTATAACGTGCTTGTTTTCCGTTGGATTACGCAATTTCACCAATATTTTGCCACTACTGAGTTATTTAAAACATTATAATTTTCCTCCTGTAGCCTAATGCCAACCATCGATTTCTTATTTTGGTTTTACTTTTCTTCCTATCCATTTAAATGTTATAATTTCAATCACTAAGGAATTTGGGTTCTAGAATGCCTACAGACTGTATAGTTACTCGGCTACAACTGTGTTTTCAACTGAAAAGCATATCTTACATATAATTATCAAAGAGGTCATTGCCGAACCAGTTCCCATATTCCATGTTTTGGTACGGTTTTACGTTATTCATCCGTTACAATGCGAATCAAAATTTGGACAGCAGAATAATTTATACAAATTAAATCAAGAGAAGGATATTAAAGAAAGCAGTAAGTAAAGACCAGCAGCTGATTGAAATACTTACTTATATTTGGCACTAATGGAATTGTAGAAATTGAATGAATAGAAATGTATAGAAATTACCCACCGTTACCTATGGCTGGGAATGATACATACTACATGGAATTGGAGAACTAATGATTTTACGAATTCATGTAACCACTTGAGTGAATCAGAGACTGTCGATAACGACTAAAAGATTCATAAGATTACTCATTGGGAATAACCCAATAGATCTAATTTATATTTCAATTAACTCAGTAGAAAGAAATAACATAGTTTCTCGTTTGGTCTTCCATTTCGAATACGTCAAACCATTGAGTGGATTCCTTTTAAGTTCAAAAGAGTCTAAAATAAAAAAATACAGGAGTTCCAACATACCCAGATTCGAATTAGTGAAATAGTATGTTTCAGCATGCTACTCAGGAAATAAATACGTATTTATAATCATCTTATAAATTTAAATTTTCCAAAAAAAATAGTTTAAAATCGTTAGTGATCACTTACTGTGCTCACTTAAGTCTTACTTTCTTTTTCTCTGAATTACGTTCACATATTAGTCCAGAAGAGGGCAAGGGGAGTGTCAAATAGATGTTATTGAGATGTGAGTTTGGAGAAGAATATGAAAGAAAAAGCAGAATATATGGGAAAGTAGATTAAAAAGAATATACCAACGAATACACTTGAGGTGGGAAGAGATGAAGTTTCAGGTAGAAATTGCAAGAAGACAGGATATGGAGATGAAATGGATGATCGAGCGAGAAATTGTAGGATTATAGGTGTTCTGCTTGTTTCACGGCCCTTTTAACGTCCTACTCTAGGATAACCGACAAATTGTGATAACAGAACGTGCAGAGATACTTATGTGGCTTCTTATAACAAGCAAAAGGGTTATATTGATGTCCTAACGAAGTGTCTGCATAATAAGGCGGTCGGTAAAAGTTCCAGCTTTTTTAAACCTTCCTGAAAAGTAACACCGTATTAAAATTTTTTAGACAAACCAAACCACCGTAGAAATGGCATAAGTTTTTTTCTTTTCAATTTAAATTATAGAATCTTTAACAGTAAAATTAATGATTTTATTACGCAACATTATAATACGGGCTACTTAAATGCAATTTTTGCCAAAATGAAATATGAATACTTGAAAGAAACGTTAATAACCGTCTGAAAAGAATGAAATTTAATATCAAATCCATTTTCCGCGAACTATTACACTAAAGAACATTCATGAAATTCGTGGTCGTTTTGTTTATAAAAACAGCCGCACAAACCATCAGCGTGAGCAGTTGACTTGGGTATATATATAAGCGGATGAAACGCTAATTTTTGTTCCGTTTGTTTGTAAGTGGAGACGGATGCGTGACGTAGCGAAAGTCAAAAATGGCTGTTTTTTTCCAAAAATTAGCATAAGCATACGGCACGTGCGGCGGTTGAAATAGATAAGTCCATTTCAAAAATAATTTAGCGCCGGTCCTCAAGGAGGGATGTTTTCAAACAGCGGAAAACAAATTTTGAGGACGTATTCATCTCTAAATATTCGCCATGCATGCTATATGGATAAAAGTAATTACTTCGCACGTCCTCTGCGTTTCTTTTCGGCCGTAAAAGGGAAAGTATTCAAGCGACTCATTATTCAAAGTGCGCCTAATTAGCGAGAAAAATCCAAGAATACTATGACCGTGACGTATAAATACCTTACTGGAGTCGTATGGAAACAATGCGCTACAATATTTTACTTTACGTATTCGTCGCACGTAAGGGTGCTTAACTGCAGGAATGCATAAAACGCCCGCGAATGAAAAAACAATGAGCACTTGCTCCGCAAAAAGGTTTCATTTTTGTGAAGCTGAAGTTGTATGACTTAGATAGATACCTTAATGGCCGACGCCACTGCTGTGAATAATGAAAGGTTGTTTAGAAAAATGCAAAAGCTGTTATTTTAGCTTGAAAATTTGAAAATTCAATTTGACAATCTAAGGGACATTTGCGCAGGATTTAAATACTTTTGAAATAAACCGAAATTACCCGCATAAAATGGCGAGAAAATTCCATGCTAACTCCACGAGAAATTTAGGGGTCCAGGTTACACCGGAGCCAGCAGTTTTGAAAGTGCATATTTAAATGTTTTTGGAAAACATACAAGAGAAACACCCTTATACCAGGGACTGGAATTTACTCTGTTCAATCAAATGTGGCATTTTGATTGAAGTAAGTTTAATTTCAACATTTATCGAATATGCATTAAAAATTACCTTCTATAAAAATAATAAAAAGATTATTGTTTTCATTATTTTTTATTATGCCTCCAAAATTTAAGTGAAATTTTATCTTTTTCATTTGATGTCATGATTAGTAACAATCCTTAGATGACTATTCAAATTGTGCAGCTCAGTCTGGGAAAATTAAACCCATTAATGGCAAGGACAAAAGTTTAAAAATGCGATCAAGCGTAATTGCAAAAAAAAATATCAGACATTGCTTTTACAGTTGGATACACAGTTTACATAAGGATTGCTTTTACATAATTGGATAAAACTCCAAGAAAATATATGTCAATGGTATATTAAGGAAAGCTTGTGAAATGAAATGACATTTATGAAAGTTTTACGAGATAAAAACCGATCTTATAAAACGCGAAAGGTCTTGAATATTTCATTCCATAAACCATATTAATAAATAAATGAGGATGAAATTTTATTGGAGTGTACCGACGTTGAAAGCAACCGAAGAGCTGAAAATAAGTCGTCGATATCCCTCAAATTATCCAAAGGATAATTTATTATTATGAAGATATAACTTCCTGTTTAGACTAGTTCCAGCTTTTAGTTATTATATAACACTGTCTCACTGCTTGAAATTATCTTTGAAAAAATCTGTATGCAATTACTTTTTGAAGGCAAGCGACCCTCCTTCTCTCTCTCCCTCTCCAGATATTCTTTTTCTTAAAACCGTCAATTATTCAGGAGAAGAATGTACTTTGACTGTAGAGTAACCAGCATTACAAATTGCACGCTCGGCCCCGAGGCGTAAAAATGGACGAAATCACCGTTATTCTAGGAGCTAACTGCTGCTGGGCAAAAAACAAGTTTATCAGTCTTGTTCGAATCGTAATCAGATTCACCTTTTATCGTGACACATCAGCAACGGCTCATTCTTTATCGTTCGGCGCTTGGGGTGGGAGGATTGGAGAGCATTTATAGGCAGAGCGAGGCTTCGTCCTTGTTCTCCGAGGAATTCGAACTCACGACCTCGAGCGAACGATTCCGCTCACGCCCGTGTCGTGTCAAGGGATCCACCTGCGTGACGAGTGTCGATAAATGATTGATGCAGCGCGGCCAGGCGCACAGGCCCAAGCACCATGGCGACGGGGACTGCGGCGGGAAAACGACCGCTCACGCGTTTCCATGGAAGCTGCCTGGAAACCCACGACATTCTCCGTACCGCTTATTTCACCCCCATCTTCTCCGCTGCAAATCTTTCGTAAGCTTCCTTGCTCTCGGTAGCATTTACGTGAGCGATCGGAACATTAGCAGTAGTGCCTTTATATCCGTTGATACCACCAGGCGCCGTGGGATTTCTTGCTATCGGCAACTTAAAATCATAAAAAAAACTACGGAATCAACAAATATGGATTGATGCATTTGAAAAGTCACTTAAGTATTCATTAAAAAAATGTATTTTCTTGAATATTATCCTTTAAATATATTTAGAGATAGCCCGAGTTCAACCCAACGCAGGCTTGGCAACTAGTGTGATCATTTTATGGACGGGGGTGTAATGAAATATGATGATAAAAAAATAGTTTTTTCTTCTTAAGAACTTTAAGTGATCAAACTTACTTGTCGCATTTTATGTCAGCATTAATATGTAATCTTTACCACTGCATTCCCTTACTGATCACATCAGTAAATTCCACCTGATTAATTTCTGGTACATAAAAACATTTAATCACTTGCCTCTTTTGTTAAAAATAAAATTCTATCGGCATAACTGGCAATAAGTCATCAGTTTACTAAAATACTACCGTGTTATAAGCTAACACAAGAGTGACGTATGTGGTGAGTATGGGAACAAACTTTTATGATTTTCGGATTCCAGCAGATTTAATCCAATGAGAAATGCTGAAACATAAGCGGAAATGAGGAATTGAACTACGTTGACGTTGGTCGTCGATACCCGGGTCGTTTCGTAATAAATTTCTGTGAAATTACAAAGTTATTATCTTTTCATTTCCGAATTGAACTAAGTAATTGAACCGTAATTACTTCCTAGTATGACTGTGGAGACGATCGACAAAGATGTAGGCACTGGTGAACAGGAGAGCCAATTCACTTTTTAACAGGTAGCTAAACAAAATTTATGATTATTAGTTTCATTAATCTTTACCGTGAAGTTTATTTTTGCTTGTCATTCGTGCGCCAAAGGATTATGCTAAAATCTTTCCACGACTTATTACAGGTCCTCGCTCAATCCGGAATGGGACATTCGCGATAGTCATGCCCCCCAAAGGCATAGGCTGGAATCTCGCTTGACCGCATACCGCTAATAACGTTATTTAAAAGCAAGGTCCCACTGTAATTAATTCCTTAAATTCCGAGATGGCTTCCGCGATCCTGAAAATACAGTTTCTCTTGCCATTCTAAACGCTGCGTTTTCCCACGCAAAATCTAACGATCCGCTGGTACACGCACGAGTGCCGAGTTGAGACAAAAGTTTTCGTCCCTCTCAGCCGCGTCCCCCTTTTCCCTGCCCACCTCTTCCACCCCTCCCTTCCTCTCGCTCGCCTTTCCCCCTGACCGCCCGAGCGACCCCACCCGTCCACGCCCTCTCTTCCCATCCGTTCCTCACCATTCTCCCCGACTCACAATGTTCTCTTTCATCCTCCCTATCTCCCCATCTACGCATTCCCCTCTCCGCCTTTCGCTCGCTGAAGTAATAATATTGGTTTATCTCAATCTTTCAACTTTGCACATAAATGTGCGCGGCGAAGTTCCCTTAACGACCGCCGCAACGGAACAACCAGCAAATCTTAATGACTGATTCGTGTTTCTCTTTTTTTTCAGTGAATACTCTCTTAACGTTCTCAAATTGGGGAAGTTCCTTTCGGAAAAAAATAACACCCGCGTCGAAAAGTGCTCAGTAATTATGTAAGTATTGCAATTTTCAACTAATTTTTATCATATGTATGTTTATCTGTTGTAAAGTTTGCCCGAAAACTGAAATGACAATTCTATAAATAACCATGGATTGAGTATTTGTGCTGCTTTACATAGCCTATAGGTGCATTATTAAAATGAATGGCAATTTAAACGCAGAATCAATCGAATCTGTGTAAAAGTTTGATTTTCATGTCTTAATTTGAGCATAAACTGCAAGCATTTTCGTAATTTTTGTTACGAAATCCCTCAGAATTTAGAATTTTGACGAAGGTGTGAACCCAAACGACAGCTGGACTCAGCAATTTTAAACTAATTTTATACCTTAGTATCTTAAGAACCAAAATGCTTTCCCTGGCTTTGAGTTTAATCATTCTCTTCATGTTTGAGCTGAAAATAAAAGCCTCATTTTAATTTTTTTATGTGAATAATAATACTTACGGGGAATAATACTCGTATAGGAAAACCACTCCCAACTCCCAAATACTCCCAAATGTGGTTGGATTGGATATCAGATATGTCCGTCTTAAAGTCACCGTAATAACTCTTCTTATGCATGGATATGAGAGCTTTAAGTTCATTTATTATAAAAGTATTTTTGGCTAATTGTTTTAAAAGAATTCTAAGCTTCCTTCAGCAAAATTAAAAGATTTTGATATGCCAGCTCCAAGTAAGCCAACTACCGGCCGTTAATGATTTTTATCGCCCTTCGTTATATTTACATTTATTATTATTATTTATTTATTTATATTTAAATTTTGGGTTTTGTTATCAATTGCTTCCCCATCAAGAGCTCACCAATCCTAGCCAATAGACAGTTATTTACTTCCATTCACTCCCTCAGAAAGTCCCTCACATCTTTCTCTTAATACATCCTCGTTCTCACGAGCTTCGGGTATTTCCACCCAAATGCTTTTTGCGGGCTCGGATTCCACCCCTTTACGAGATGTCCTCGATAACTTCAAGTTATCCGCCATGTGGAACCGAATGCTTCCGGATATACAATCGTGTGTATAAAAATATGCATACACGCGTATTTAGTGGCATATATGTATTAATTTCAACACGCAGAAATTGTTTCGAAACATGCTTTTCCGGCGATACATTAGCTGTTCCGTGGATGCTTTTTTTTCTTACATCATCTCCTCTACCATGTAGCCGACGGATCTTTTTCTGCGGTCTCGCAGCGTGTCACGTTCTATTACTCTAATATCGTTCTGTCTCAGTTTCTTTTTCCCTCTCCTTAAACATCATCCGTAATTTATTTTACACCGTAGAAGTAGATGAGGAACATGAGCCAATGAATTGTATAACCGTGTGATATTAAGACTATGAAAATATTTCTTAAGCACGTTATTACTTTTCATTAATAGTTCTTTTGATCTGCTCTTTATCTCATATTATTTTGTAATACTCCATTAAGTAAACAGTGTAGAAGTCGTACACCGCTTACACTTCTCAAAGGAGCTCACGATTAGTAATTATGTAATTTGTAAATGAATAAACACGTATGAAACTCGTTTATCCATTTTTATCAAATCAAAATTTTATATTTTTGCCCATAAAACATTGCCACCAAAATGCACAAGGAAGAATCAAAATACTTCATTTGTGAGAGCAATAAATTTAATCGCAAAGTATTTCGATCCTTCCTTGTGCACTACTATGGAATTCTGCAAAGTATCGGCCTCAACCGTCTCTCAAAATTTCCACCAGAGATTGCAACACTGCGACGGATATACGATGGAGTATCAATGCATGGTGACACGAGAATAAGGTATCCAGTCGCTTTAAGCAGCATTCCCAGCCACCCAGTTAAATATAGTATGTAGTATCGTGTTCCTAATTTTTGCGCAAAAATCTCCAAATTCTCTCAAAGTTTTCGCCAGGAAAATTTTGGCAAAATTTTCCTCAAACTCGTCGGTATATTGTGTCCAATACTTTAAGAAATATTTCACAGGATTAAAAAATGGTTTAGGTATCATTATTAATTTCTTCCGAAAAAGTATTCGATCCGTAAGCACACTCGATATGGCATCTACGACGACGCAGGTATAATGGAGTGATTTGTTTTTCAAGTGGCCATGTTCACATCGAGATGTCAGTGGAGTCTCTTTCTTCTGTTTTAATTGAAATGTCAGATGAAAATTTCACTCCACGTTATCCCAAACAATATCGCAAAGCGATATCTTCCCCCCCCCCCCACATCACCTTCTGTGTAGAACAAGGAGTCCTTCCGTATCAGCTTCCACCTCCCTCACACCCACCACCTGAATAAAACCTTCTTGTGCGTCCGTCTGTCTCTCCCGTTCATCCACTCTTCCGCCATGCTCTCGTCCTCTCCTTCCGTCTTGACCCACGCCTTCTTCCTCTTCGCTCTCCCGTGTTCAACTTCCCGAATCCCTCCTCCACTCCCCCACATCCACCCCTGGCCCTTTCTCCTCTTTCTCCCTACTTTCTCTCCTTCCTGCTTCTCTCTCTCTCCGCCCGTCCCCTTTCTCGACACATTCGCCCACCCCGCCAGCACCACCTCAAAACCCTCACTCTCTCTCTCCCTCTGAGGGTCGGTCCGACACTCAGCCGCACTCTAATTTGCAGCGCCATGAAAATGCATGAGGTGTGTTAACTCTGCGTTCCGGGTTATGATACAGTTTAAAGCGGTGGTAATTGGGGGCCTCCAGAACCCTCTCTCTCCCCCCCATGCTCCCCCTCTCCACCCTTCTTCCCTCCCGTTCCCTTACTCCCTCCCACTAACTCATCCTCCCTCCTCACTCACTTGTCACACGCGGTCCCTCTCTCTTCCATCCCGTCCCCACCCTCCACCCTGTTCTCCGGGGAGATTGTGTGGCGGCTTGGTGAGTGTGCAGAGGTGGGACGAGGTATAAAACTGAAGTTGGAGGGGGTTTGCGGGGAGGGGGAGGATGGGATGGAGCCCAGGGTGTGTGTGTAGCGGAGGGGGAGGGGAGGGAGTAGAGCGAGCGGGAGATGTTGGAAGAAACTAACGGGAGTGGGGGTGGGGTTAGAGAGGATTTTCGGGAGTGGGTGTGGGCTGATGTGGGGGAGGAGGGCGGGTGACGTTCGGGGACCGGGAGGGTGACACGGGCAAAGAGCATCGGCGCGTCGACCTGCCTCATGATGGCCTACCCGCCCGAAAGACTCGTGGCACTGTCCGACACCGGCGTGGAATGACCAATCCGAAACTATTTGGGGGCCTCCGGAGGTGCGGGAAACAGGGAAGAGAACTACCAAATAAACACTTGGGAATGACTGGACCTAAATGCTTGATTTTTCTCTAATCAATTGCTACAGATTAACTCGAGTGACCGGAGTACCGTTCTGAAATTTTTGAAACCGATTGTGCATCGGATTGCCTAATGTTTAACTGTCGGATATAAAATTTTTGCCTTGTTTATTTCGCTAGACGAAACTTCCTCTTTTTCTGTTCAACTTCGTTGAATGGTTTTCGAGCATATTATTTCGTCATATCGACATTTGTATCACATTAGAATGCATTAATCAATTAGATTGTGGAGTGATAAGTACTTTTTACAATGTAATATAATTTTCAGTGTATTTGCAAGTCCGTGACCTCCAGAATTCGTTTAGGACCTCATATTAAAATAAAGAAATTGAGGTTGTGGGTTTTTGCCAGATTATCACAACTGAAAATACGATTGAAACAGTAAAATAAATTTACTTCCCAATATGATTATAACAAATGATAATCTGCTATTTTCAATGAAATGTAAACGCTACTATGGTTAATCTGGAAAGTTTTGGTTAATTAGCAGCAAGGAAAGATTTTAATTAGTGAGCGAGTTTAAAATATTCATAAAACATCATTCTCAATAATAGATTTTGAAAAAATCAAGTGTTTGATTATAGTAGTAGAAAGGCAGATTGATATTTCTTCGTTGATTCGAAGACGTCTTCCAATAGAACAAAATTTACGTGACATTTAAGTCTTTTGAACAATCCATCTTTAAATAATATGTGAATTCAAACCAAAAATGAAGAGTGAAATCGACCACATGAAATATTTAACCCTTAAATTCTTCTGTGAGAGTAATATAAACTTATTTGTTAATAATTTTTTTGGTTTTCGTGCGTTTAGAATAATTTTTCAGTTGGTACAAACTAGTTTTTGCGGTGTAGGAGTCCGAATACGAATCAGAGAGGAGTATGTGCGAGTACAAAAATAAATATATACATCATTTAATAATGAATGTATACATACATGTTCAAGTCACTTTCGTTCATTTCTCTATTTTTAAATTCTTAATATCTTTCTTCTACAAATGCCAAAAAACGCTCAAAGAATCGTTCACTGCCCGCCGTGAGTGCAGCTTTTAAGGTAACCTGATTCTCGAAGACGAAAAGTAATCTTAAAGCTCCGAGGTCATATCGAGAATTATTTGAATTGTTATTTTCATTAATTATCAAATATATTACTGAGAGCTGAGGAATCAATCAATCAACTTCTAAGAATTCAACCGAAGTGAGCATATACGGTAATTTTTATTTTTCTAAAAATTAAAAAAAGCATAGTTTTTTGCTTCATTTGATTCATATCCAATCACGTTGAAAGCCAAAACCATTACTCACAAATGCAGTCGTGTGCATTTGCAATTTTTTGCTGTAAACCTCCTAACAAAAGTGCTTGTAAAATTACTATAATCATACACCTACTTATTTTACTTTTACCGATGAGTAGCTGTTTTACTTTTGAGCAGATGGTATTTTATTCTGGATGCTTAAATGTCTTTCTCGTATTTCTCATGGGTCTCGACATTAGATTTTAACGTTGGTTTTATAGTTGGTGAGGAGTAAAAATAAGATGTTGCCAAATTTTCTAGATCGTCTAAGATTATGCGGTAAAAGACGGAGGTTCCGTATGTATTAAAAAGGATTACATCTCCGCATTTATTTTACTCGCATCCAGAAAAATATCATGTTAATTATTCGTCTGACTGATTGTTGACTTGTTTTAATTCCAATGCCAATTTCTTTACACAATCAGTAGTAGATAATCCCCTCTTGTTCTACCCACCATTGCAGCATTCTTAAGCTACATAACTCATTCACTAAATCCCAATAAAGACAAAAATACGACTCAAAGCTAACGCTGTATGAGAATTTAAGTTTCCTTCTTCGAGGCTTCTTCCTGTGCCTGTTTTACTCCTATTTACTTTCCATTTCCAAAGTAATACTCGGAAACCAACTGAAATATGAATTAATTATGTAATACTCAATTATTATTTGATGAGATGTAAAACAAGGGAAGCAGCTGGCCGTTTCACTCTATAAATAGCACGCAGGTTAGCTGAAATAGTTACCAAGTTGAGAACCTCCATTTACCTGCATCGTTGGGTCACATTCCCTACCTGTGCCCTTAGGGTGGGAGACCGTTGTATGTTGCATGCCCATCAGTGGATTTTGCCTTCTTACTTCTCAAATTCTAGCTTGCACGTTATTGGATAATTTTTTTACTTCAACCTAAGGTGCAATTGGTTGTCAGTTGATAGTGTGTGTGTATATATATATATATATATCGATGATGCGGAAGTACTCACGAGAGCAATACAACTTTTGGACGGCACAATAGAACACAGAATAAAACAGACAACACGTAAAAGGACACTCACACTGTAGATGATTTAAGCTTTCGGCCCACAGGTCTTCTTCGAGGCCTTCTTCAGGTCAGTCTGATATATATATATATATATATATATATATATTTGCATGCAAGTTGATAGGGTTTTTGCATGAATGTATACGCCACTGTGGGAATAGGTTTGCATAGATGTGTTGATTTTGCATGTTGTACTGTTCCCTTTTACGGGTGCTGATCTAACACCCCCCGCCACACGCCCATGCGACGGCTTGCGGGGTATTATGTATATGTGGACGTTCAACGCCTCACTTGGACTCATTGCTCTGTGCGCTCTGACCGCCAGCGCTCATTAAGACCTCTGTATTTTTAAATTCATCAAAGTGACACGTGGCAGTCAAACAAACAATTAAATTTGCTACTTTCTTCCATTTAGATTAAAATAACGATTTGAAATTTCATTTAGTAGCTAGTCCAGAGCATGTGTATTTTTGGAAAATTTCTACCGTCCTTTTATCTATTTACCTTATTGCGTTTCTGCACGTTACATGGCATGTCGGGTGGTTTGTTGAGATTTTCTCGATGGCCCGCGAAAAATCGCGATTTACGTTCCCTATTTGCTATGAATAGAAACGAAGTTTTTGCGTGCGTAACTGAACATTTCTTCACATAAATATCACCTAGTATCTTTCAACTAACTGCTTATGTAAATGGATTCCGGCACGAGCCACAATAGTTTAGCGTATTTAGGTTTACTCAGCGGAACGCTTGAAATATATGCGAATAAATTACGCTAGCCTGATGCTTATCCTAGAGGGTAAGGCGATTAGGAGGTTTATTTTTTTGGCGAATTTCCTCGCGAACGCGAATGTGTATGCAGGTCCTTAATCAAGCATATGTGTAATTTATAATTATCAATTTGTAAGAGCTCAAAACCTGTGAGCTCCTTGAAATATGTACATTATTAAAACTGTGCGAAGAAATTTTAAACCTTAATTTCTTTATGCTCATTAATACTTGATGAATGAAAACAAATGAAATCAAGACTACTACTTTTGCGTGGAGTGGAGACCAAATAAACGCATTCAGGAGATCGCTTGATATTAAGATCATGAATAAGGAAGGCTAATAGCCATCAATTGATACGTGATTAACTTGAAAACCACTCGATATATTACGTGAGCGTTATATCAGCGAAATACGATGTGCATTCAAGGTTCGGTCAAACCAATTACCCTGCTTCACAGTTATTTTGTTACTCTTATATAAGTTGTTTTAAGTAGAACCATTTTCAAAATGGCCAACGGTGGATTCATTAATTTTCAAAATTTGGGTGCCAGTTCTTTTTATGGAATACTCCTCCTCTATTAGATTTTACAATCGGTCACACTTCCCTCTTTCCCTTGCTATAGGAAGGGATGAGAAGCGAGGAAGAACATAGGAGGTTGGAAGTGGGACCAAGTTTCCTTGATAGAGAAAAAAATGGGAGTCACGGGGCGTCGCATTGTTCTGGGAAAAAATACTCGCACCGCCTTAATGGTGAGTTAGCGAGCGGTTTGTAATAAAACTGCGAGAGGGAAGAGAGAGATAAATAGCAACGTGGAGGCGGGAGGAGCAGGGGGTCGGTAAGGGGGCTGGTTTCGGAGTGGTCGCGGCCCTCGCCACGCACCGCTGCACTGAAAAAGGCGTAAGATAGCGCTAGGGGTGCGTACAGTGCGACGAGAGATGAGCCCGCCATCTATCGGGGGAATGGAGAACGATGCGGTCGGCGGCAGTCAGGTGGTGTTGAGTAGTGGGTGGAGGTTCCGCTGTCGCCAGCGCCACGCAGCCGTACCGCAACAGAGACAGGGAGAGAGAGAGATGGCATCTCCGCACTCCCGTAAAGGGGGATTAAACGGCCGAATGGGGTGGGGTAGGGCACTTCCGGTTGTAGAGGAAAGGTGGGGTGAGGGGCTGGAGAGGGTTGTGTGCATGGATATTAAGCCAACAGGGAGGGCAGATGGACAGTGGAGGCAGGAACAAACTCACTTGCACAGCGATCCGTCTCCGTCGCGCCATCTAAATCGTCCATCACAACTGCAAACGCGTCCCGAAGAATCTCTCCCGCCTCCAGGGTTTGGAAGTCATCGCCACCTTGCAAAGAGACGCTAATAAATTATTGGCTGTGACAGTTTAATAGAATGCGGGGATATTTCGCCACAAGCAATCGATCACTCGCATAATTCAGTCTTAATTGATCAACAATGAGCTTGTAGGAAAGATGTAGTACGAGATCTCACATCACATATCTACGTGTAGCAAAAATCAAAGCATGATATCCGAGAATATTATCTTTATTATGTTCTCCTATTGTTTCTTTATATTCTTCTGTGATAACTCTGTGAAGTTAATATTTTAATAGAAATTAAGATCGTCTGATTCACGATATGTCCCACATGATCAGTAACATAACTATGAAAATGTTATTTTGAAATTTTCTCAGAGGATAAAAATAAAGTTTATGCTTAGTGTTGTTCACTGTAATTTGTATAACAAATAGAAAAAACTAAAAAAGACACTCTAAACACAAACGAACGAATAGGTAATGGATGCTCTTTGGTAACAGTACCTCGGTAATGGTAATTGTAATGAGTTGCCAAGTTTAAAATCAGCTAAACATCAGATAAATTCACGTGACAACCAAATATACACGTATCAAGTGATATTCCGCCATTTTAGCCGTGAGAATCATGGAACTTGCTTCTCTGCGCCTCACTTTCAAATACATCCCTTGAAGTTCAATATTGCATTTGCAGGCTCAACACAATTGTGCTCTTTACTTACAAAGTTCTGAATTTCCAAAAAACGCCCTATTGGTGTAAGAGATAAGAGTCAAACGTTTTGAGTTAAAATCTCAAATTAAACCTTATAGAGACTGGTAGAAAACTTGCATTTTCGAGTCAGATCTTGTTTTTCGATTGTAGTTTTTGGAAATTGAATTCCCAATAAATTACGTGTGGTTTTTTTAGAAGCATGGATTCCAGTATTGTTTTACTGGGTTCTATTCAGAAGTACTCATTTATTAATTTGATCCGGAGACATTAACACCTCCTCTGGTTTTAAAATTTATGTATTTGAGGTCAGTTCAGTTGTCCCTAACAATTTTCGACTCATGCCACCAGAATTATTATCTGATAATTGCTATAATTTTCTCACATATTTACTAGAAATTGGATGCATTATGCTATTTTGGAAGTCAATAGTTGTTCTTTCTAATGATCAAGTGTCACACTTAAGTTTGCAAAAGATAGTTTACGTTCTTTTTTCGGTATTTGTTGTAATATTCAGAGGTGAAATATTGATTTTGAAAATTAAATGCTTGCTTGTATGACCTCATCTTTGTTAATTTGTCTGAATGCTGACTGCCTTCTCAAAGGTGACCTGCGAGCTCTTAATAAAGTGTCCTGTCACATTTTGTGTTAAGTGATGTTATCATCATTTTCGGTGCTGTGATATTAATAGTTTTGTTTAAGTGTTTCTGTGATTTCTCATACTCTCTCTCTCTCTTCATTTTACGCGTGTTATTCATTATTTGGAACCCCTCATCCCTTTCAATCTGATTTACCTTTCGTTACAATTCTGCAAGTGATTATTATCTCTTCCACATGCTGCTTCGACGATTGCGCTTGCATATTTATTTTAGACCTTCTTGACATAATGTTGTTACTCATTATTCACCACGTTTATCACCCTTTTGGCTCATTTTATTTTTTAAAATGTTATAGTCATGTTGTCAGTTTTCATTTGTTTATCTATTTCTTAAAAGAGCACACCCAGGCAGAGAAAAAGAGAAATAGGTCTCCAGAATTTGGCATAACCAAAGAGAGGTCAGTGGGCTTTTAAGCTACCATGAACGAGCTGCAGTAAAGAAATAGACCGACTTCCCAATTTTGCACGTTTCATTCGAAAGGAGGTGATGTTATAGAGTGATGCAATAATTATAACGTATTATTCAGCCAATTTTCAACTTTGTAAAATTGTACTCCAGAAAGATCTACATATTCTTTCAGGTAAAGTACAAAAGAATATATTTAAGACAGTTATTCCGTGAGAAACCTATATTAAATGACTTCTCTCGGTAAATCGTCAAAGCACAAACTTTGAATTCTCAGGGTATCTTGTGAGCAAATTTCCTGTTGATCTCCATATTTAGAGAGTTTGTAATTTTCCACATACTTAAAACTAACTTACATGCTTAAAACGCTTTTAATGTGGACATAAAAAAATTCCACGAAGTGAAGCCTGAAAGTGTAAAGTAGTCCTGTTGATGGTTTACGCGGCGATTCAGCCTTTATTCAAAATCCTTGACATCTGCTAGTGAAAACTTTGATCATTTAAATTTTTATTACAATATATATATATATATATATGTATACAAATTATTTTGCATCAAATTACTTCAATGCTATTTTTCATAAAAATATAATCTCCTCTCTAATCCTATCCTCTGGTATATTCTAAAATATAAATCTTCCATATTTTCCCATTTTTCTTGACTAAGATCGGATAAGCAAATGTTCAGGGCGAAAATCCCCCAGAAAACATCGCCTTTTCGCCTCTCGCCGAAACATTCCCACGAACTAATCGGAGTACATATACATTTTAGGGCATCTGAATCAACCTAGAGAGATATTTTCATATTAACATTAATCGAATATTTATTAATGTTTTGATTTAATTTTCATCAACTCCGAAATGCTCTCGGTTGTCTTAATAAATAAGGTCATGCGGAAAGAAGGTGAGCGCAGATTGGAGGAAGTTTAGAGATATTGATATGAGGAGGAGAATAAATGGGGAAGGAAACAACAGACCGAAAAGGAAGACAAACGAGTACTTGTACGGAACGGTAGAGGATTTTGTATAATCGCATTTAGAGACATACCCGAAAAATCTAACGAAGATGAAGATCTGATATGCTGAGAGGTAGGGTGTTGCCGAAAACTGCTAGAATGGATGTTAGATAAGGAAGGTAGAGAAGGAGGAGAATAGGCTTTTCAAATGGAATTCGCATCTAGAGAAAATCTATGGAACTGAAAACTAGTTCAGTGTCAGGCAAGCATATAATGAACTAAACAACAAGCGTCAGAAATGGATGTTAGCAATTTTCATAATGATAAACGGCGACACTTATGCAAACTCAAGTTTGATCGATCTTCTAAAATTTGAAGGAATTCAAATGCCACCACTTCCGCCACTCTTCCTGTACAGTAGATCCTGATCGGTCGGTGTCATTATCTTCAAAATGAAACCCAGGAGCTCACAAATTTGGAGGATCAGCATAGAGCCTTGTTCTAATGACCGAAAGAAATGTTCACATTTTTCGTTTACTAACCATCAAACGGATTAATCGGTTGATATTTTTGGTTTGTAGCGTTGATATTGCTTTCCACATTGTGGGAAAGGGAATCAGGCCGTATCCAAAATTATAAATAGCGTACATCGGGTCGTGATGTGACGATAACCACTCGCCTTCTTCAAAGTTGCCGTGCAGTCGACGATTGTGCTCATGGGACTTCTACAGGGAAATTAAGCTCCTCATATCTCTCACTTCCATTTTAGGATTTGGGGCAACGCCCTGCCAGATTTATAATTCGTTGCCTTGGGTTACTCCACCCTTGAGTGTGGCCAAAGTAGTGAAGTTTCTCTTTACTGCTCGGAGATTATTATAAAGTGGGATGCTCAAATATCGTATTCCCGAGGGGTAACGGAGTTCGGCGGGGGCGGTTGAGTGGGAAGGGCGGAGAGAGAGAATGGGAGAGAAATGGAAGGGCCCTGAACAGGTTGGACATGATATCGTCGGGCCGTAATTAGTTCGCACGGGTTTGTACGCGGGGAGAGGCGAAGCGGGGGTGCAGGCGGGGGCGGCGGCTGCCGTTTCCCTTCTGACGGAGAGATAGGGATCGCTCGAAAGAAGGTCGTTTCGTAGGAGAGCGGCGGTGATCATCGGTCGGGGAGAGGAATTAACTCACCGTAACCGCGTCGGTTGGATCTCCCGAAACATTCCCTCGGCTGCGCGACTGGAAAAGAAAATTGCGAGCAACGAGTTTTTCCAGTTGTTATGGGAATCCTCGCCATCCAGAGGGTGGGAACGAGAAAATGTCTAAGGATGAACCTTAAAACTATCATCATCATCAGGTCAGTCACTCGTGGCGGGGAAGCAGAACGACCAAGTCAGGCGTATTATATCCTGAAGATAACTTGCATTCACCCACCTATTCGCTAATCTTTGCTTTCCGCAACCCCCGACCGTACATTTGAGTTTCCTGAGAATAAGACGAAATCCCAGTATGCAATGCGTCTTCCGTGGGAGATGTTCGCAGTTTGGTGAAAGCTTGATTTTTTTTTATAAATGTATTCATCTACTGTTCGTTTTCAAGTCATTGGTTCAGTTTTCAAACTAAAAAATGGTTTTAGGAAAACGTTTTCCAAATTCCACTCAATTATGTATATCTTACTTATGCCTAGTGCAATCTATCTTCAAGGAAAACATGGTGTTATATGGCTTTGTTATTAATAAATCAAAAGAGAGATGGTACTTTTTTCCACACTTTATTATTTAAAGACTTTAAGTAAAAAAGTACCATCTCTCTTTTGATTTATTAGAATGGATTTCCACAAAGTGAAGCCTGAAACCATCGAGTTTGGCTTTGTTATGTCAATTTGTGTATAATAATAGAAATATTTACAAAATATTCGCAAAATTTTCAAATTCTACATTATAAATTGAAATCAGTTCGGCTTGTGGATGATCAATCTTTAGTTATTCAATCAGTCAAGGGTACAGGGAATTCTCGATGTTCAATGGAAAAAAGCACAGGTTATGAGGCTTTTGTGAAAGAGCTCAGACAAAATATTGGAAAGTCGTAGTAATGTAATAAATGGAATAAATGTAAACACAGCTACGGTAATGCAGTTTAAAAACGAAAAGATCAAGTTAAATATAAAAATAGGAATTCATAAGCAAGAGGAAGTGGAAATGTTTACCAACCTTGGAAGAATTTTAAACCAAAATGTTCGCAGTAGTAGGTGAATTAGACAAAGAAGCTTACATAAGGAGGAGGAAATTAGTGGCAGGGACGTTGAGTAAGGTTGTTAAGGAAAGGCTTGTCAAATCTTTGGTGTGGGGCGCAGTTTAGTACGACGAGTAAACAAAACCATAGACATTGATTTTGTGGTTTTGAGATTTGAGTGTGAAGAAAAATTAATACATTTAAATGGACGGAAAGTTAAAAGGAAAGAAGTTCTAAACATAGTGAGGGAGAAAAGGGGATTGTGGATGACCCAAATGGGATGGGAATCCAAATGAGAATGGATGCAGTGCGTTGTGATTGGCGATGGGATGTTGAAGACTGTAATAGACGGGAAAACGTTAGGCAAGCGAGGAAAGGGTAGCAGTTGAATAAGCATATTGGACGAATTGAAGGGAAGAATGAAGAATATGGATTTGAAGAAGGTTTTGATGTAGTGTTTGTTGCCAGGTGGTGTTTTGTTAGGAGAGGCAAGGGAATGCAACATTGTTCAGTCTGTATCCCTTCACAACCAAATGTAACAATAAATTACCAATGATAACAAAAATATACATGTACCTTGATTTAGGCACACACTATCCCTTTTATGATAAATGTTTGTTGAGTCCCCAACTCTACTGAATAAAAGCTGTCGTGTGTATATCAACGTGTAGTTATCCGTTGGTGAAATAAAATAATTAAAAATTAATAATTGTACCTGTTATCATTGCTAAATAATCGCTCACCCATTTTTTTAATTGAAGTAACTCGGTGTGAAAGGTAATACATTTCAATATTCATCGTTTTTCTTCTCAGGCGTGAAATAATTATTTATTTCAATGATTTCGGTCCAGGCTCAATATTTTCAAATGAAAACTACGATTTCATTATGAAACTCGCGGATGCTTTCCGTTCTCTACAAGATGGAGATGGATGACATGTTCAAACTAGGGCAAGGGATAGGCACGCATTCATCTCGATCTACCAAACGTTCGTTATGCCGTTTGAATGTATATTACGTCCGCCCAAGGCCCTCCCTCCATCCTACGCTTCAAGGGTGTGCGCGGGCGTGTGTGTCTGTGTTTGCGGATCGAACGTCAGCAGCGGCGGGGAGAGACGGATGATATTTGTTCACACGCGCGCGGAACACGAGACACGCGTGAAATGGATTCCTCTCTCCTCCCATACCCCCAGCCCGATCCTCCGCCTCCTACACCCTCCCTTTCCCGCTCCCCAATGCCAACTCCCTTTCCATCAAGAAGTTTGGCGCTAAGTGTGTCTTGGGGCTCAATCCGAGGGACTTCCTACCATTTCATCCTCTCGATCTCTCTCTTATGCAAAACACAGCGTCGCCACCCCCACCGCTCCGGTGGATTGGGCGAAAGGGGAGGGTGTCTCGTCCATAGGTGGGGGGACAACGGGGGTCGAGCATAGAGATGGGCGGAGGTGAGAGGTCGGATTTTTTTTCATCTTTTTGATTTCGTGGGAGTGGGAGGAATGGAGTGGAGAGGTAGGTGTCACCCGCCCCCTTCCTCTCTCCTCCCTCCCACTCCTCGGAGACCGTTTTTAATCTTGGGATTCAGACATCCTTGGCCTCTCCTCCCATCACCCAAACCCCCCCCCCCCCATTCTCCACCCCAACTAACCCATTCGAAATCCGAGCGGCATCCGGCAATCGACGAATGCCTCACCTCACCCCTCGCCCTCTCTCTCCAACACACTCTATTTTGGTCTCTTCTGACAAATCTCTGCATGCCTTACGCTAATGCATTTTATTATGTTTTTACCACTTTAGCTTCTAGCAATTCGATCATTGATTTCACGTATTCTCTCAAAAATCCTTCCTCCGTAGCCGTATTCATTTGACGAGTTTTTTTTAATGGTTTGTGATGAATTACTCATTTGCTTGCAGAAGGGTGCAGCAGGGTAGATCTTCTTTGTGTGAGCACTATTCAGATCTCATGAGATTCCGAATTGATGATGAATTTTCTTTTAACATATTCAATACGTTGAAATGTTAACATGCATAAGGATTAATCATTATATCTGTAGGCTAAAGAAATAAATTCTAATGCTGTTATGATGAGCCCAGCAGAAGGTGTAGGACACTGTTAAGGTCTAAATATCGTCTGTCTAATGATATCTGTATCATTATTAATGATATGTATATTTATCTACTGATTTGCGTGCCAAGATATGTATCTATCTCCATATCTAATTCGACCTAACACTCCGTCCATCTTCGCCTGGTTCCTCATACCTCTGAACCCACTCACTCTCGCCCCCCCACCCATCTCTCTATCTTCCGCCTGGCGGTCCCTCCTAATCCACACCTCCCACCCGGCACGCTCCTACCTCTCCCTCAATCGCATATCCATAAAGCCGACCCGCCCCCCTCCTCAAACTCACCGATGTCCCCCGCCGCACCGCACTCTTCTCCCTTAGGTTCTCGAATTCTCTCCCAATTCAACCACTCCCGACCCCCACCCCACTGCCCCATCCCTCGCAAGGAGGAGGAAGATGAAGAGTACCCTGGGACTCAGGTCGTCCCTTTCGGAGAGGAGGGGGGGGCTAGATATCGAGAAGGGTCGGCCGGGTTGGCGTCGCTGGGATGGATTCTTTGGTGGGAGGGCTCTTTGCATGCGAGCACACCGAAAGCGAAGAAGGATTAAAATGGAGATTTGGACTCTCTCTCGCACTCTCTCTCTCTCAGCTCGACTCCCATCTCCGAAATCCCTTCGTCCCTCCATCCCTCGCACCAACCTTCCCACCCTTTCTCCGAGCCCTCCCCCACAAGCACGCTCCCTTCCCTCCCATCTCCCCAATCCCCCTTTCCACCACGGAGGCCCTTGTCTCCTTCGCATACTCCTTCCCGTGGCCCACGCTCTGAAACCCGCTCTTGAGGGCACCACGCGATCATTCGCCATAAGCCACGAAGATTTCTCATTTCGTCCAATTACTTCGTGAATTGGCTCATCTCCGTGATCCAAGGCTTAGCCTTCCTGTCTCCTCGAGAGACAAAGGGTACCTGCGCTCACTGCGTGATTCACACAATTATTTTTTAGTAATTTTTAAAATTGTATCAATGTGATGCTTGCTTTCCCGGTCTCCATGATCAATTCCTGCTAATTCCAATCAATGTAAACTTCAATAATGGGTTTTATTGTGTGTCTTCTTCACTTTAAAAATATTACTAGAGACATTATCCACCAGGATAACGAAAACAAAATGATCCCTTAAAAATAAATAATCAGAGTTCATAATACTAAAAATTTTATAAATCGCTGGTTTTTGGTCTCCTGTACTCCAGTAACATAAAAAATTCATCAATATGAATTAGTCAAACATTAGTGGGACGTATTTATTTTTTCTGGGTTATGGTTATTTTCTCTGCATTAATTGCTTTTGAAGCTTTGAGTATGCATGATGTTCGTTTACACTGCTAAATAATTGTTCAAACTAAAATATTTTTCGTGACAGCATACGTATAAATGATAATTACAATTAAAATCTAAATGTTAACGTGAAAATTGTAATACTTACTTCTCTTTTAAACCCATCATGCAGTAATGTCATGAATCTAATAGTTGATACGTACAAATCACTATCGCCCCTCTTTTAAACTTATTCGTCATCCCAAAATTAATCGAGTAAGAGGCTATTCACTTCATTTCTACCAATCAATGCGGACGAATTCATCAACCACCTTCGATTGAGGGTACATGTATGTCTGTTTAGAGACAAAAATTAGCTTTGTTTAAATAATCAGAAGATTGACCCAGAAAGGAGGAAGAGACAAATATATTCAGGAAAGCTACCACCCCTGCCATTGTTTACTGCAAATGAATTCGAGTCGAACATGAAAGTGACATTAATTAATTACCATGGGCTGATGCTCGAATGAAAGAGGTAGTGTAATGCTTACCTTAAACTGTCCTTCAAGAAATCTTCAGATCAGTTTCAGTTTTATATGTTTTTATTTCCGTAAAGATGTAGACTTACAAGAGTTATATAAAATTATGAAACGTAACAATATTTACAATACGGAAACCCCGTTTTAGGATGAGCTCCTCTTCGGGGTGGAAATTAACAAATATAGAAAGGCAAAAGTGAGCGATTGCGGAAATAAAAATTCTTATCAGCGGGAGCATTCAATAAATGATAAAATATCTCTTTTTATCCTTTCTGATGATGAATGCCAATATTTTTTCTCTCCACATCCTTTAACCAACATAGTTTTTTACTTTCCCTTTCATACTCGTTCTTATACTAATCGGTAGTTTTAATCAAGGTATCCTACGTATTAAGGAAGGTTTTTAGACGCTCATTATCTTTTCGTTTCAGGAGAACTTCCTCCTGTTTCCTCTATATGAATTACTTCTTCATTTCTTTTTAATTTCTACTAGAATTATTGCCGTCTAAACAACCCATTCACTCCTCTGTTTCCTCTATCCATTTTCTCTTCCTTTTTCGTATTCCCCACAGTAACTCCCCCTCTTGGAATACCTTCTTATAAACCGCAGCGTTTGTCTACCAGTCTGTTCAGATTATTTTCTCTGCAATTATTTTCTAGCCACACCCAGATCTATGCCTCCAATCTATGTTCATTCTCTCTTCCCTTAAAGGACAGTTTTCACATATCTACGCGTAGGCGTATAAGAAACGGGAGTACTTGGGTTCCTATTCTGGCTTTTGAAAGCCATTCAATGTGACTGTTAGCAACTACCGCCTCGAGATGATGAAATGGCCACAAAATATGAGGATCAAGTAGGAAAGTGAAGTCAGAAGGGGAAGAATGGTTATAGGTGGGTGAGTGGCGGTAGTATTCTAAGGAGTCTGTGACAAAGGTGAGGAAGTGGGGGAAGTGAGAGAAGGAAGGCGTTGGATAGAAGACCGTGCTGAATTCAGAGGGAGGTGGGTGGAGGAAGTGGGGGCTGACGGAGTTGCGGGCGCCCCCCCCCCCCACCCTCACCAATCTCTTTGCTCCCCAGACCCCCAAGCAGGAGAATGATGAATTGCTGTAGCTGTCATGCTAGTTGCCGAAGCGAAGACTGGGGAATGGATTTTTGTGGCGAAGGGTTTGCGGATAAAGATGAAAAGAGCGGGTGGTGTGAGACAAAAGGAAGGGGGAGAAGGCGGGAATGTGAGAAGATAGGGAAAGAATTAAGGGTGGTGAAATGTGACCAAGCGATAAGAATACACGGGAAGCGATTGGGGGCGATTTGACGGAGCAAGTGTGCTAGGATGTTGAGGAGCGAATAAGTGAAATTTGCTTTTAGCAAGGCTCAAAAGCGAACGTTAGAATAAGTGAAGGAATATAGCTATAAACAGGGGTGTAATTATATCAACTCCTTGAAATAAAAGCGAGTAATTTTGCTCCCTAGAATTTGATCGACAAAAATAATCAAACTTGTAAAAATGTAAAGAAAACATATATAATATATTTAACAGAGTTGATGGGAAATGTGCACAATAACTGAATTGATTATGTAAAAAATTTGTTTGTTTCTTTGAGTTAGGTTTCGGTGATTTCAGGTACCATGTCCATTATCTAGAAATTAAAGGAGAATTATTCTCTGGCATTTTTCGGAGGCTGTGCACGACCCGATGAAGGATGGGGAGCACGTTAAGAAGAATAGCATCAAAATGAGACAAACATACTAATACAAGAAATAAGCAAACATTTCTCCTCACATCCGCCAACCTCATGAAAACGACTGTTGTTCATTATTCCAGGCCTGCCGGCGATTCTTCAGAAAAGGGATCATGAATTTGATAGTTTTAAAGGGCCAGGTGAAGTCAAAAGGTGGCAACCGCAAACGCGTCATTAGGAGTCACAAAAATCTTAATTGGAAATGTGTGAAGTTGAGCAGCGGAGTCGACCCGGAGCAAACACCAGGCGCAGTTGCTGCTGACAAATAGAATTACAACTATAGGCCCCGGACCCCGGAGAAATGGACCTTTTTTTTCCTCCCGCTACCCCTTCTCACTCCTCCCTCCCTCCACCCTCTCCCAGGACACGCAGTAAAATTAACGAGATTGCCCGTGCGAGAAGAGAGGCTGTTTACATTTGATGTGCACCGGGAACAAAACAGCAAATATAGCTCAAATTTACATACCCACAAATGTACATAAATTCACGTCCGCGTAAAAATATTTACCCGCGCAAAATGCAAAATAAGCCGGCATGTAAGCGTATGCACAGGCGTATGTACCGGCACACGTCGGGGGGAGAGCGGGAGGGTGACGAGAGGGAATGGTGCGGGGGTGGGGCACGTGGGAGTTGGGAAGTGACGGGTGGAAACCGGAGGGGGAAGGGGGATGAAAGGGGGTGGAGTAAGAGAGAGCGTCGGGAAGCTGGGGGGGGATGAGCGGGATGATCCCATGGCGAATAAGATTGATGCCTTGGCGCCTTCGCCACCCTCCTCCCCCGGGTTCCCTTCCGCTAAGGCGTACCCTGGCCTCCGGGCACCTTCCTCCCCCAGACCTTTGCCCCCGCACCACGCCCCGCCTCCCCTGTCCGGGACAAGATCCACTCCTCGCGCCCGGGGTCCCCCGCCTGACGCCTTTAGTCCTGCCGGTCTCCGACCCCTCCTCGCCCTCTTAGACCCTTTCTCGCGCCCGCCCCCACCTCCGGCTGCCCTCCACCTGACCCGAGTTTCTCCACATCGGGCGCTCGTCCATCATCTTCCTCCATCCCCTTCCTAGTCCCCCTCTTCCCGAGTGATCCCTCTCCCTTGCGTCCCACACGAGTTGAAACCCTATCCTCGCACCCTATTCTCTATCACCACTTTACCATTCCACGCCCTTTCTATTCTTCGACTTCTCCCGCCCCGACCTCCCACGACACGCATGATTCCTCCATTTACGTGTTCGTACAAGTGCGCAGGAAAATACCGTTTTTCCCGGTTCGATTACCACCCCTTTTCCGTTTCCTATCGTTGATCCCCCTCCATTTCTTTGAACTTCCCAACGAATTCTGCGTGTCACGTCCACATTCTTGAGTATTTACGCGCGGGCATACCGCCTTGATCCGAGTTTTCTTTCGTCTCCGGTCGCGAATTACCTTTCACCACCCGAAGTTCGAGAAAAACTGTGCCCTCTAAAGAGGAGAAACTATGAGTGAGTCGATGGAGATGACCGAAGGACTAAAAAAAGATCGAGATGACAGCGTGCGAGATTCTTTGAGGAAGCAATCAATCACCCCCGCGCTACAGGAGTACTAGACAGTACGTCCAGGGGTTTAAGACAGGCATGGAAAAACGGAATAAGAAATAAATTTATTGCAGTAGCATGCAAGGGAGTGACTTGCAAAATGTTTTGCTTGGAGCTGTCTTAATGGGGAACAATTACGAAAGAACTTTAATGGAGAAGAATATGAATTTATAACGTTGACGCGATACACGCTGCCTTCGCTACGAGGTGGATCGGAAAATTAGGAATTTTGTAAATGTTTAAAATCTATGCCATTTATCCTCGAGAATGTTGTGATTTCAATTCTTATTATTGTACGTATAATTTAATGCATAAAGTATTGAAGTTAATTAATTTTATTTGTCCTACGATGTGCATAATGAGTCATGCATCCGAATTTTTCGAGGTTTATGAGCGTTTTGTGATTTTTATTATGATTGAAAAATTTTGCTGTTTTCGTGCGATTATTGGAGAAACTAAGTGGGATCAAATTTTACGAAATACATAGTTGTACATTCGAAGTGTTTCCTCAAGCGGATCAAAAATTTTAACGAAATTTTAAATATTTACGAAACATTGAAAAATGTGGATTGCTGTCACATGGGTGATGTTCACATTTGATGGGGCATGGACGGTTGAAATAATTGATTAATATTTTTATAGAAAAATATTATTTAAACCAGTGGATAATGCACTACCACAGAAAAGGTACACATCTCCTATCAAGGCATTCGAAATATGATTGCTCTTCAATCGATGAAACCTACAGGTACACCTGTATACCAGTTGACAGGCATTATTTTCCACAATGAATGGGGGAATCACTGTTCGATATATGACCTCGGAGCAGACATATTTTTTTCTAAATCTCGTGGAGTATTCCAGTAAAAAGATACTTTTCATTCGTTTTACAGTCGTAATTTTAAGACTGCTACATACACTAATAGTGAAGTTTTGTGTAAGTAATGAGAGAGTCTCTGTAGGTTGTGTTACTCGCTCATTTAATTTTTACATGGTGTACGTCTTAACGACAGGTTGTTTTTCACAAAAATTAGCCTAAAATGTTTGTTCTTTTTAACTTTAATGGGCACTGAGGATGCTGTATTTTTTCATAATTTTTCTCTATTACTTTATTATCATCTTTAAATCAATCCGAAGATCGATTGACTAAAACCCTTACCTTCTATCTCATACTAACACTGTTACTGACTCTCATAATAACTCTCACTCTAACTCTGAGAGAGGACCTTGTAGCATCCCTCCGTACTTGATATCCTTACTGCTTTTCTAATTTGCCCCTTTATCCTCGCCATGGAACCTTCTCTAATTGTTTTTGTCTTACGAGTTTTCAAATAAATGTACCTGATTTATTGTCCTAAATCTGTTAAATCTTGTCTTTCCTATTTTGCTATTGTTTTAGCATGCTTCTTTATTTCAAATTTCATCTATCCCATCCCTCTTGAGCATCAAGCTCCAGGACCAGATATCGTTGATATGTGTTCTTTTGTGCACATTTTATTCGTGCTATTCCTATGCTAAGGATGTATAATACAATGAATTAAAGCTTTGAATGACATGTAGGTATTCATTAATGACAATTCATATGCATAGTTTGGTTACTGCAGAAAAAAATATAAATCGTAGAGGTATCCTAAGATACTTTAAGAGAGATAATTAAATGTACTCTTTCTATCTCCAACAAGCCTTAATTTGATTCTTCAGCTAGTAATCATCATCACTTTATATTAATCAGTTTTTAAATCATGTAGTGATTTTTATGAATTATTTATCAATAGCAAACTCGTAGCTTGAAAGCCATTAAAAAACACCACTCCTCAATACAGACTTAACCGTTTCCTTAATGCGTTTCTTAAGGCGTTTCCTTAATGGAAATATTTGATTTTATTCAGTTTCACTGATTATAAAAGCAATTTTATTTGTCCATAAGACAAGTGTTGCGCCTTTCCTTCAATCAACTGGCTCTGATTATCTGGAAGCTTTGAATACTATTTAATATAAGGATATGCGTAGTTAATCTTCAGAACTCAGCATTTTTCCTTTGATAAATTTACAATAGTTTGTCCATACTCCTTCGATAAATGATTCAATGTAATAACATCCACCGAGTCAATCTCTTTGCTACCTTTATTATTGAAAATAATAATAGTTATAAGGGTGTGTTCTTTTTTGATAAATATTTATGCATAAATCTGAGGCGTGAGGCTTAAGTTAATACCGCGTTGTAAAGTTAACCACCTGCACTAGTACCTATCAACTGTATTCTGCTGATTCATGCATCACTAAATTCGATTGGTTACTTTTGGTTGCGGACCTGTGCGTTAAATCTTCCCCTCCACATTTTAACATTACTTTTATCCTAAGTCTACTGATAAATTTTCGCCACTTGATGAAAGTTTCTTTCGCAAATATCCTAACTTTGGGCTAGCACTTAAATTGGAGGTTATTTATGCACTGAAATGAAATCGATTTGGTGTCCAAACGTTTAAGTGCAAATGGTAGACTAGGTGGCTTTAAATTTCGTAAAAATATTGTAATAGGCTGTGTCGATAATAGTTATATTGTAACAAAAAAATACAAGTTTTCAATCTAGGTTTTTTTATTGTAAGGGGCTTGATTTTATCCAAAGTGGAGAAGTATTTTAAGATTGGCGGTTCCCTTCCGATCCCCTGGAACCGTCACTCGTCACCATCCATTCTACTACGGACGAATATGTATTTCAGTGATGCCAAACCTTAATTTTCTTTTCGGTTCCCATTCTTTCTGGAGACTGTGTAGGTGGTAGGTCTTTGATCGGTTCAAGAAGCCCCTTAAAGGTTTATCCCCACCGAGATCCCCTCCTCCGTTTCACCTTTCCACCTATGACTGCTACCTCTCCTGCTTACCCTCTCGACATCCTCCTCCTCACTTCGCCCCCGCCCCGCCGCCGGCGAACCATCCCTTCCGTGGGGAACCCTGGTTCTCTAGTCCCTTCTAACCATGCCTCGCACTCTCCCCATTTTACATCTGCCCTCTTACCAGGGTTCCTCTCCCTCTCCCCACCACGCTCCCCCAATCTCCACATCCCGATCGCATTCCAAGCAAACCTCTCAAACCATCCCTCCTCCCCCACCATCGCCCTCCACCTCGACCGAGTTTTTTTTTGTACTCGTCCCGCTCACTCCTCCTCGCTGAAGACGTTGAATTTGAATTTTCCTTCTCGCTGGGCAAACTCTCATCACTATGCAACCGTCTCCACTCCTCTCCTCCACGAACTCACCCTCTTCCACCAACGACGCCGTTCCCTCCCTGTCCCCTCCCCCACTCCATCCCAGCCATCCCCGCCACCACATCTTTCATCTCCACCCCTCTCCCCAATTTTCCCCTCCCTTTTATTTCCCTATAAATTCGGACAGTGTTTGGACAGCACATGACGTCAGTCGGAACGCCTGAGTCGGTCGGGTGACGAGGCGGCGGTGCGGAGCCTGGTCACCGGTGTGAGAAATGTTTCCCCGAAGAGAGATTTATAAAATGAAAAGTGTGGAAATGAGAGAAGTTATGGTTGTCGGGGGAAGGTGAGGTAGCTTGGCCCATAGGGTGCATGGCCCGTTGAGAGGAAAGAGAATTATTGTCGAAGGGGTTTTGTGGATGGTGTACCGTATGACGGACCGTGAAAGTTTTCTCCCGCTTCGAAATAATTCCGCAGCCTGCAGGCGGGTTGACATTTTATGTTTCAGTTTTCCACAACGCCACAATGGAAGAAGCCACTTGACCATTGTAATTTCGAAAAACATGACAATAATGGATTTCTCTTTCCCCTAGTCCTAAATTCATGCCTGTTATCGGCGAGGTAGTTTAGCTTTTGTGAAAATGGATTTAAATTTATCTATTGCACAATTTTTAAAATAACTATTAATTTAATTTATTGATAATTATTTGACCGAAGTAACGGTCGCGTCTACTTAACTTATGTTTAACAGGCCTAGGTTTTTTTGATCGCGTTCCAAATCAACTGCCAAAAATTCAGCTAAATTAAATTTGAATTCCTTACAAAAAGACATCCTGAGAAACCTTAGACGGTATATGTTTATCTCTATGCCTGAACAAGTAAAGGTTCTGCCTTCATGTCCGCCACGGCATGCTTCGTTAGATTAAACACTGTGAGAGTTATCCTTTTGTGTCGAATCAGCTTTCCTGTTATTAAAAGAAAGGTGATTCCGTAGATGTTTTCAAACCAACAAGCAAAATTGAAAAATCAATATTCCTTCAAATAGATAATCAAAGCCATTAGGTAATCCATGTAAATTCAAATTTGCCTTTCATATATATTTTGAGTACATTTTTAATTAAACCCAGAAAATAATGGTGCACTATGAATGTAACTATGTGTTGAAGGACCATCTCCAATTAAAATTGGTGAAGAAACTTTTTTATCAAGCGCAACTACAAGTCAAAGAAGGCGAAACGAATAGCAAAGCATAATTTTGCTCCTCGGCTACGGAGATAAGAATTTGGGTTATCATTCACGTGTATACAATTTTATGGGTGCTGTGAGAACTATATATTTATTGGTGCTACACGATCGATGTATTGACGATTGGGGCCAATTTTCCACTTCAGGAAGCCGTTCGTGCCGAAAGCCGTCAATCGAATTTTATTTCTCAAATCGCTTCGGTCACGTCGAAGAAACGGTAGCAGCGAGATGATATCGGCGAAAACGCTTCGTCCTCATAAATTTATTGGTCAAAATGAAGGGAGTAATTTTTGTGAATTTCGACGCGCGGCCTCTAATCAAAATATCTGAACCTCATTTGATAAAAAGAAAAGATGGTGTTGGAAGGTGGGAAAGTTCCCCGCTCCGACTTCCTCGAGGGGGTCAAGATTCAGTATTCCTTCAGTTATTTTTATTTTTTCCACTTTCTTAAGGCTGCGGTCAACTTATCTCACAGGAATGATTCGGAAGTACAAACGTTGAGACAGCGAGGAGTTGCCCCCGAATGGAGGAATCGAGGCCGAATGGAAAGGAAGTGGCGTCGATGACGGGGTATAAGCTCCCGACTCGTAAAGGGGCGATAAAAACCACAAGAAATCGTTGACCTGCTGAATTCACGGGAAGAGATTCAAGTTAGAGTTGGATGTGGAGATTAGTCGTGTTACTGGAAGAAATATATCCCTCCCAAAGCTTTCTTTGGTTTAATCACTCGAAATAATTATTAGTTTTCATAATTTGGATGTTCCGACTGGGTTTGGTCGGTCATTGAGCTATTCTTTTCTTAGCAAGAAAAAAAAAACAAAAAAATACTGTTATATTTTTTTACATTTAACCATTAGCATAGGCACAATGTTATAAGTATCATGGACTCATTAATTAGTTGGTATTTTGTTCCGAAGTTGGATGAAACGTAATGTTGAGCCTATATTCTTACGGATCCACTATTAATTTGTCGACCCACAGATCCATTACATTTTTAAATAATTAGAATCAACTCAAATCAACCAATTAGGTTTCTCCTCTCTTTCTTTATACAACTGTATTCCCAAAATTCATTGGCACCCATGGTTCATTCATCAATGGATTTTTATTACCATCCACATGCCATTTTATCTGGTTTCGTGATAACCCACTTTTTTCTACTAATATATGAAATTACTTCAGAATTCATCTAAATTTTATATTTATCTTTGAATCTAACCCTATTCTAAAATTAACGATTAAATAAGAATTAAACGAATTGTAGAAAAATATTTCCTGGTTCGTTTGTCTTGTCACTTCACCTAGACGAAGAAAGATAAAAGCGTAAGTGAAAGATAAGGTTCAATTAATTATTAAGTTGAAAAATGTATTTCTATCAATTTGAAGAAACATTGAAATTCACTAATTATCTCAGAAATTTTAAGATTCCAAAAGCGCCAAAGAATTTTCGATTAACGTCGCATCAATTAAAATGCTCCACCGCTCAAACGAATATTTTCCCTTGTTATCATTGCGTTCCTGCTTGAGATTTACAGTATTCAGACCAACGTATATACAGATTGGCAGGCTGACAAATCTAAACCATTAAGAGTTTTTGTATGAAGTGGGGAAAAGGAATGAGTTTTGGAGCAGACAAAAAAGAGAGTTATGGACATGGACGTCATAAAAATGGAGATTTGGTGAGGAAAACTCATTCGTTAAAAAGCAAGATATAAGGAAAGGTTGGAAATGAAAAATATTAGTGAGAAAATGAATTAAATATAATTTAGTCAAATAAACCACCGAGAATTCTACAAAAATTCAGAGGAAAAATTGAAGTAACTACTTTCCTGACAACTCCGCCCAAATGAATCCAAATAAAATGTCCATCGCAGATTTGACTTTATTCAAATTTAATAAATGCATGTGTTACTGCATGTGAACCATCTAAACATTAGTTTAAATAATTGCAGGAAAGCTGTTGAATGAAAAAATACAGTTACATAAAATGCACCAAAGATTGTCATCGTACCATGATACAGTATTTTTAAACAGGACATTTAAACAGCAAATTTAATGAAACAAACTAGCACTAAAACAAACAATAACCTGTAAAAGGAGTGCACATAGTTTCAAGTTGATCTAATCCTCCGAATAAGATTAGCTAAACATATTTTTTATTTCATTTCTTGTTTCTATTTCATAGATATTTTTAAAACTTATTTTTTAAGTGTTTAGGGGGGACGAGGTGATTATATAATTAGCTTTGACAAAGTGATATTTTGCGTGGTGAACCAAATAAAAAGTTTTTACTGAGTCGGCAAAATTTATTCATGTACGGACCAAGGTGCTTAACTCCGTCACATATAAACATCCCTATAACCAGCCAATATTTTATTATGTTAACGCTGCTTCAATGAGCGAATTTAATGTCGTGGGCAACAGTTTGTACGAGGTATGTTCAAAATGTTTGCGATATAATATATATATAAATATATATATACTATAAACACAGTAATCAACCCGAAGGTCGGTTTAGTAGGTATTGGTAGAGTTCACCCAGTACTAAGCCTGACGGCGTGTGAATATTCACACATCAGGGTAGGGGGGCCAGTTCCTTTCCCTATGCCGGTTATGATTTTCCAGGAAGATCTGGTACCCGAAAAATCGCAGACACACCCACACGATATCGTATATATACACAGTTATCCTAAACGGTGTTTCCACTGTTTGAAATAGTCCTGGAACGCTTCTTCCATATTCAAATTTTGCGAAGATACATGTATTGATACAGTAAACAAAGATTTCAAAGTTTGAAAAAAAGCGGCAGACTTTTTCACTCCAAATAGTTTTAGAAACTCATTGCAAAAGCAAAAAATTGTGAGATAACAAAAAATACCTACTCTTTTCATTTCGTTGCAGTACACGTTGATTATGCTCTATTTTCATACTATTGGAATATATGCTAACATATCTCTCTTGAAATAAAAGATAATATAAATTAATTATTTAAGTATTATTATTGTAAGATAATCTACCGGTTAAGGTAGGTTTTTGAATGGACACAACTATCATATAAACATTTTGTAACTCCAAACAAAACCCAATCCAGCAACCTACTCTACATCAGGCCTCTCCTCATCTCTGTGTACTTCTTTCCTCCCTTCATGCCGTCCAACATCCCTATCCTGTTCCTGTCCTTCCCTCGCTTGCCCAACATTCTCCCCTCTACTACTTTCTTCAACATCCCACTGCCCCTCAATACTCCTTTCATTAATTTTTCCTGCCTCCATAGGATTTCTCTCAAGAAACCCCTCTCCTCACCCACCATCCCTAGTACTTCCTCATTTGTTTTTCTTTCGGCCCATTTCACTATCTCCATTCTTCTCCACGCCCACATTTTAAAAGCCTCCAATTTACATCTATCCTCCTGCTTCAGCGACCACATTTCCACGCCGTACTAGCTACGCTCCATATCAAAGTTTTTGCGAGTCTTTTGTTAACCTCCCTACATAACGTCCCCGTCTTTGAGTTTTAAGTAAGTAAAAATTATTGCGTGAAGCAACCGTTTACAAGAGTGTGAAAAGACATTTTGGAGTGATTGCGTGATCTTTTGTTTTATGCAATGGTCTTGCCCTGTGGGCAGTGTATTTTATCGAGATCATCAAACTAGATGAGTATAGGGAGAGAGTACATAAAATGTAAATAGGTCGAAAATTTACAACGGAAAAGTAAGTAAAATAATTAAATTGGAAAACAGAATATTTTTTACTTAAAACATACTCGTATACCGATTCTACCTTTGAACCTTGAAGATGTTCAGAATGAACATGAGTGCTTATAACACATGCATATATGTTGTGAATGAGATTTAATTATTAAACTTACTCTGTTACCCGGGTGTACAGCGCCTGAAGAGTCATGTGTTGATTCCGCGAACATTTATTGTATTCCCATGAAGTTCCCAGCCTCCTCTCCTGCCACCAATATAGTTGAAGTAATCTTGGGGAGTTTTGTGCGCTATGCTTTGGTTGGTAGACTGGCGAGGAACGAATGGTGTGAGGATTAATAAGCTCATTAGAACAGCCCCCGTTGGCAAGGCGGGCGAGGGTCCCGAGTGTAAAGGGACCCGGGAAGAGATTGTACGGGATGGGGTGGAGGGAAGAAAAGGTGGGGAAAAAATGTTGCCTGGAAGAACACTCCGTGTGATATAGCAGAAAAAAGGCCTTGCGAGAAAGTAAGGAAGGGGATAAGTTTCTCAAGTCGAGATGAAACTTTAATACGCAGCTATGTATATTTTTTTATCGGGACTCGAGAAACATAAAACGATGATAGATTATTTCTCTCCCTCTCCTTCTCTCCCTCCCTTGCGAGTTTCGGGAGGAGGGATGGGAAGAATTCGCATTGCAAAGTAGAAAGCCGTTGGCCGCTCGCTTCCCAGATTAAGTGGCCCCACCCCACTTTCCGTCGCTTAAATATTTACCCAAAGGAATGCATTAAAATCGCCCATCGCTGGGGGTGGAAAACCCACCCACCCCTGCGCTTAAATCCTCCCCCACATCCTTTCTCAGCCCATTCCTAGAAGTTCCCTTCCTTCTCCCGACCCTCATAGCCCCACGAAGAACGCCATCCCTTAGCCATCCACCTCGCTTCCTCCATCCCTCCTACGTTTCCAACTTCTTCCCTTCTCGCACCTTTTCCGAATCTCCTGCACCCCCGCACCTCCCTCCCTAACTCTCCCTTCCGCCAGCTTTTTTTCACACAATATTCCAGTTCCACTTTCTCTATCCACGCCAACTCCCTCGACCAGCATCTCCACCGCCATCATCACCTTCTTTTCTGCCTCCTCCGAGTCGCGTTCTTCCCTTGTACCCACTTCACTCTCGTTTTTTCGGAAGATTGATGTCAATATGGTTTAAGCCATGCATGCACGATGTTTATTTGTATATGTGAGCAATTATTTTCGTGAATTGAGTAAGAAAAAAATGATGTCTTCAATTGGTAGTGCTGACATAATCTAGAAAATGGCAGATACAAATCGCGCCCATATTTTGAAATCAGTTGATTTCCATGAATTTTCCGTAGTACATTTTACATGTTTTTTCTATAGGAAGTAATGGTTGAATATCATGTCATTATCACAATTCCTTTAAATTTTTTGGGCACTTTATATGAAATAATGGTTCCAACACTTAAGCATGTTTTTAGCGTAGCTTAAGTAGAAGAAATCAGTGGCTTATTTCTACAATTCAAGAGATTAGTATAAAAATTTTCAAATATACTTAATTTTATGTAGATTTAATTTTTCTTAGAAACTGCATCCTTTATGATTAAATACAAGAATCCGTTGGGTTGGCGGGGATGAGCCTAAGTACACTTTGATTTGGCATACGCTTACAAGCTAACGTGGGTACTAACGGGCAAGTCAACGCCCCATAAACTCGCTGAGTCCAAAATTCATGTCACTGGTTATGTTGGCGCGCTTTTTCTCTATGCAATCAATTTCTTCGAGGTTAAAAATGGTGCACAAAAAATTTTACTTGGCACTCATTACCTATATACACGTATTTTATAATGCTATTGTTGGTGACTGGTTTTCTGTTGCGGTGTCATATACTTTATTTTGTTTAAGATATCATTAGTAATCACTACTACTCGTCTGTAAATCCTGGAAATCTTGTTTTGCCTTATTGTCAATGTTGATTCTTAGCCAAACCTCTCTTTAATATATTTTCAAAATTGCTTGTTAACTTACAACTTAATGTCATGAATTGAATGTTATTTCCCAGAGTTTTCAATTAGTTCTCGTCGTCAAAATATAATTTATAACAATATACGGCAATAATTTATTAGTATGAGCTATTATTTTTTAAATATTTTAATTCTATCGGTTTATCAAGTTGTTAGATGGGCACATGGACTAACCACCACACCATGTCTAGGCATCGCCTAACACGGCACTACGCGACAACCTACACTTCAAGAAACCCTTCTGTAATTCCACATCCTTTCTACGTTCTATTGTACACTCCACCATGTTATCTTTTTTTCAAATCCACCTTGCATCCCTGACTTGCTTCGGTGGAATATTTTGATTTTAAAGTCTACTACCTAAGGTAGGTTTTGATACCGGGCACAGGTTGAGGACCACTACATGTCCAAGCCTCATAACAAGACTGAACCGAATCGATACTCGACCCAACAAAAAACTGCTCAACTCGGGTTACATTGTTCCTCCCTTCATTATATCCAGCATAACTATCATTTTTCTACCCCTACTTCTCTCAATTTCCTTTCCCTAGAAGACTCTCATAACCCTATAAACAGAAGTAATTCAAAATACCAATTCACGCTATGCCCCCAAATTGCGAAATCCAATAAGATGTAATTCATGGGATGTACATTGAACTTTCCTACTTTTACTCCCTGCTTCTATGTCCTGGTAATTCACTCTTTCCTTCTTTATTCGCTGCATCTCCCCTCTTCTTTTCCGATAATGAACCAACTCAGTCACCCTACCCGCCCCCAACACCGAATTCGCCCCTTCCACTCTCCTCACCATACCCCCCATGGCATTTGTACTCCTCCCCTTCACTCCTCATTTGGTTCCCTAATCACCTGGTTCCTTTTTAACGTAAGTCCAAACCTCCCCTTTCTTCTTTGCCAGAGGCACTTTGTCAAGCGACAATCCCATAAAGAGACTCTCTTTTCGTGGAATTATGAATTCGATGACACAATTACGTTTAATATATCGCCAGTTTGATTTTGTGGCGTTTTCATTGGTCTTAATCAAGGGAGTAGTGTAGTTCGGTAAATTTCTCCTAATTCGTGACTCGTGCGAAAGGAAATATTTAGAATAGAAATGACATACATCGTGGAGTATAAGAATATATAGCGTTAGTTATCCGGGAAGCCAAATGGGTACAGCAATTACTTAGCGCATTGCTGAATTAGTGTAATACGAACAGTATGGAATAATATTAGTCATAATAAAGCAAATAAAATGAGATTCTAAGCTAAGAAGCTAAGCTGAACTTTAAAATTGGTGTACATAAACATAAACAGGCAAAACATTTCACATATTTCGTGTGTTTTGGATGAGGGGAAAATCATTAATAGAAGGTTTGCGTGAGGCAAAGAAGGTTTTACAAAGTGGTAGGAGGTAATAACAAGCACCTCAAGTAGAGATGTAAAGAAAATATCAGGGAACACTTAATATGGAGTGTAACTTTATTGTTCTTATAAACTTAGTCGTTATGGCAGAAGGATGTGTACATTGAGCTGTGTGGGGTAAAATGGAGAAAATAAAATGAACGGAAATGGCAAACAATTAAGTTCAAAGAAGACAAAATGTTGTTGGGAGAAACTAGAAGAAAGCAGGGTATGTGGATGCAGAGGACACTAAGGGACAATGAGATGCTGTAAATGATAATGGAGGGTAGAATGCGGGGAATGCATGGACAAGGGATGAATATATAGAATATATATTTTGGATGGCATAATGGATTATGAGAAAAACAAATTTGTACTTTCCCACGGGTTTATTGGTAACTTAACGCACAAGTCTTGTACCTGAGGATGGTTATGTGAACCGAAACGCGTTGAGCGTTACCAACAAAACTGTGAAAAAGTACACATTTGTTTTTCTCATAATAACGAACTTCCACTACATCTCGCCTGAATCTGTTGAATGTGTTAGGGATAAGGAAGTTAGACAGCATGCACAGTTACGGAGAAAAAGCCATATGATATAACTACGATATTGTATACGGCTATTTTCTGTCGTATTGGTTGAGCCTTAAGTGTTCAGTAGTACGCGATTCCAGGGGTTCATCAAAATCTTACCTCAAGCTGGAAAACTACTACTTATATTAAATTAACTATTTCCCAAACACTCATATTTAGGGCCAATGATAGGTAATTGGACCTAATACATTTCAAAAGAACATACCCACCTTCCATTGATTTTTTTAGACGGACATCATTGAATTGAGAAACTTCCTTGAGTCTGACTACAATGACATCCTTAATATTTGAAGCACAAACTTAGAACAAGAGCATTAACTAAAGCAAGATACACTCAGTAGTGATACCATTCATAATGCCATAAAAAAACACGTGTATATTGAATGGGCACTTGCCAATGTCATTGCATTACTGCTCCAATTACAGTTATAACGAAGCATTATATCACCAAAACTTCGCAGAAATTCATTAGAGATAGACCTGGATAATTCGTTCCTCTACTTTTTCGATACAGCAGTAGAAATATTACCATACTCAAGGACTCAACTGAGGCAGCGATCAAACTATCGTGAAACGTTGAATGCCACCTAACGTGATAGCTAAGGTAAGACAATCTTTGTGGCGTTATGCGCACTGTTTATACAAAAATCGAATTTTTTAGGATTAGCATTTTTGCTTATAAGAAGGTTTTGTTAAAAGTGGTCGTTTTAAATTAGTACTATGACGTATTCAGCGTTGATTATTTTTAGTTTCATTTCTGGAGACGATGCAGGTTATAGGCAAATCAGTATTGATCCCTTAACCATTTTTGTTACACTATTATAAAATGAATGACTTTTTATAGGTGCCAGGGTTTAATTTGAGCTAGAAGCAGTATCTTAGAAAGTATTAACGGAGGAAACGTTCAATTTCAAATCATGTAAGAAATCTTGGATGGGGTTCATGCGATTATTTTCTCTAGACTCAGGCGTTGAACTCACTTCAATCGATTTCGACCTCGGAGAGCGTTGCAGGATATCTTGACATTTTGATTTAAAATGTACACTTTTCAGTATTTCGGTGCCGTGTTATTAAGAAATTATTCCCCGCGGTCATATTTGTGTTGCAGTCCAATCGTAAGGAGATGGTAGTTGTAGAATACTAACTGCTTTTGTTGAATGGATAATCGGAAAAAAACGAATCAAGTCAAAATTTGAAAACATGGTGACATTGAAGTAATAGTATTCCAAACTAGAACTGGTTGTAACTCATTTAGAATAATCCTTCAGTGCTGTATTTTTTCTCTAGCTGAAATCTCCTAAGGTTTGAGTCAGTACTACATACCGATTTTTATAAAGTTCCCTTACCTTTGATGAAACTCAGTCATAATTCTTACGCTATATGAACACATTGATAATGAAATTATGACTAGGTGAAGATTTTTCGAAATACAAATTTCATTTTTTACATCAGTCAAATATTGATCGTTTGCTTCTTTTTACATTCCAAGAATGAAGCACAACTAGGTTAAAAGGAATTTTGAAAGGATTATTATTGTTTAAGAGTAAGTTATCTCCAGGCTGAGAAGAACCATTTAGTGTGTTTCCAACCCTTCTGGAAAGCTACCTGATGTGAAACCTTTAGTTTTCGTTCACTTTAAATGGGAATAAGTATGTTTATTCTATTTTATTTATCATCCCTGTCCACAAATATCATGCCGGCTTTTGAATTATTTGCTGTCATTCAATCTAATATCACAGCAGAAGAATACCAATATCATATATAGGTGTTGAAAATGATTTTTTTCCCCATTTCAACACAATCACTACGCAACAAAAGTTTTTTATAGCGAGGAGATTTGGATGCATAGTCATCATTGCGCGGAGTACAATAAAGGCTTTGAGTACTAGTCTCTGGAAAATAGATAAAAGGAGGTTATCATTATAAAAACAGTGCCACTGTATCATTTCAATATGAACTCAAAAAATTAATCGGTGATTACACGAGAATATTTTGTCTTGTAATATTTACCAAATTTTGACACACACTCGTTAATCTAAGTAATAAAAGAGTGTGTAGTTTATTAGAAATTCATTCTGTAATTGGAACTTTTTACTACAACACAATAGTGGACAGTGGATTTCCAAATGATAACAAACAGTTTTACCCAAAGTCATAACAGCTTTGCACATCTGAGTAATATGGAAATATATACACTTTCAGGTCGGTCTTAATTACTATATCAAGTACATTGTCCACACTATAGTTAAATTTAATTCCCATTCGATACAATACGCTTTCTTCTCCAAATAACGCAAACCGTTTATTCTCATTCAGTGAGAAATATAATTGATTAATATAAACTAGTAAATTAATGTAGATGAGTTCATTCCAATTCCGGACGAGAATAAACTTAGTATAAACAATTTATAGTGAAAACAAAATTGTTTTGACAACTCGATGTGAGGCTGCACAAAAAACACTTTACCCTATTACACGTTAATTGCTTGAAACATTGGAATCCCTGACTGATAATTGCTCTAAACGCGAGAATCTATGGTTAAGTAAGCTAGCTTCGTTTCATAGCTCTGGAATTGTGTATTCCTGCACTGCTATTTGGATTAGGGGCCCAATTTTATGCATGATCTATATTGCTAAGTAATTTAATAAGATAAAAAAACTGCAGAGGAAGTTCAGGATAAATAGAGAGGCGCAAATGAAGGAAAACATCGACTCAGTGAACGATGAACGAAAAAAGAGATTAGCGGAGAACTTGATGATGATTTGAGAAACTGCCACAGACCAATCCGGGACTTGATAACCCGAGGTGATGATGACTCCGGCTAATAGGATTAGATTTATCAAATTTTGCATTAATCAAAGAAAGCCTTTTAAAATATTTGCCCGAATAAAATAATTTTGTAGGACAATGCAGTAGTCTTTGGAAGGAAATGTCACATATTTAACGAGAATAAGTATATTGGAATAGTCTGACAAGCCATTCGAAAATGCCGTCCTTTTGAGTTCACTTATGTGAAAAAGTAACCTTTACTTTGCATTTGTTACACTTGATGATGAAGGAAGGAGTGGAAAATTTGTCCAGTAACACGGGGGAAGTAAAGTTTAAAAAAAACTGTTTCGTATGGTGATTACGAAATATTTTTTGTTTAGGAAACGTTGTGGTTTTCTCAAATCTACGTTAGCGGCACCGAATTTAGGGAAGCTTTACGGACGAAAATATTTTAACCCGGCTAGTGAAACAAAAAAAAGGAATGCGGTTGGATTTCGTGGAGATGTAACCATTTCCACCACACCACCTCTTTCTTTTGAAAACCCTCATTTCCTCCCTATCCCGACCACCGTCCACCCATCCCACCCTTCACTCATTCCACCCTCCATCCGACATCTCCTACCTCGTCCTCGGAAAAAACCACTCTCTCTCTCCCTGAGTCTCCCTCTCACCTACATATCCACCCCACGCCCCGTACTTCTGCACTCACCGACCTCCCGTCCGCACACACAGAGACCACCAATCCCACAAACTTCCCATTTCCCCCGCTCTCTCTCTCTCTCTCTCTCCTTTCCTCTCTCAACTTTTCTCCCCCCCTTCCCCTCCCAACAACCACCTTCCCCTCCCACCCGAAAAACCCAGCCTCGCCCACCGCTCAACCCCATCCGCATCACCCCATCCCCATTCCGCCCTCACTACTATTTCGTCCGTATAAAATTATCATAAATTTCCTTACATTGGAATAAATTTATGGCAATTAGCGACCTTGGCTTGCATTGTTTTCGATTGGCATCGAACGAGACTGGCGGAAATCGCATAATTAGGCTACGGGAATATGGGAAGGAAGGCAGAGGGAGGAGAGCGGGTGTGGGGGCAAGGTGGGGGGGGGGAGTTCGAAGGGAGGGCGAAGGGGCAGGGTCCCGGTGCTGGGTATGGTTGAATGGGGTCTGCTCCGTGGCGGCGGTTCGGATGGCCCGGGCGGGGGCGGCAGGGCTCGCTCGGGATAGAGTGGGGTGGGTGGGAATAATACTAGCCCTTGGCCCCGTTTCTTCCTCCCTCATCTCCGCTTTGGGGCTTCTTCCTCTTCCTTATTGCCCTCCCGCCCTCCTCATGCTCTCCAATTCCCATCCGCATTCAACTCCTACAAACCAACTCTCTTTATCTCTCATGTTTCTATCCGTGTATACTTTCATCTCATTTCGTACACTTCTTTCCTTCTTATCTCAAGCCCTTTGCTCTAATGCACTACGTTTCCCACGCCTAAACAATTGGTATAACCGCATTCCATTTCAAATATTGTAGTTTGCGTCATTCAGTTTCGATTGGTAGGCTTCCCAACCTTTTTCTATCTTGGGCGTAGTTTTATAACGTCTTAGTGTAAGTTTCGTGCTTACGTTTCTGACGATATGCAGATTCTTATGACAACTTGTGACCGGTTGTTACCAGGTACAAACCCGGGTGTGTGTTTTTACAACTTGTAAATGGTGTGATTCCACCTATTTCTTCCAGAAATTAAATACGTGTACGTGGAAACGCACAACATTATCTTGTGGAAATTCTTGCTGTAATATCAACTACTTCGGTAAAATTCACCTAATTCGTCTGCTTATTGGACTCACTTCTATGTCTTAAATTTTCTCATTGAAATGAAATCATTCATCACACTTACCGCTTGTTTTACGTTATTGAAATTATCATTTTCTAAATTTTTCTTCCGGCGTAATGCCTTTAGCACTAAGGGAATATTACCGATACTATTATCAAAAATTTGGTATTATCTTCTTTTTGATTTCCCTATGACCTAGCCTTCGCCTTACCTTCCGCCTTAACTAAACATAGGTATGTAGTGAATAATTTCAGTTTACCTTCCTCTATCCTGTAGTAATTCTACAGTCTACTGCCATGTAAAATAACTCCATTTACCTGGTGTATTTCCGAATATCCTTTTAATTTACTCCTATATGTAATCCTATATGTTCTGTGTTCTAATACACGTCCTCTTTGAGAATTGATACACTTTCGTGTGAATGGCTATAGTAGCTGATCAGGCGGGACGCAATTGTTAGAGTGACCTAGGGCACCGACGTAATCTAGTTGTGGAAACACGTGAAATTGCTGTTCTGACACATAGTAGGTTGAAAGTATTTTGCAGTTTGAATATGGCTTCCGGTTGGGTTAATTTCACGGACCACGATTCATTTTGCGATTGGCTATAATGTGCGAAAGCTACATTATATCATAACGAATAAAAGTACAAGTTAGTAATTTACTTTTATACGTTTTAGTACTGCGGCCTTTGGATTTAAACTGCACCAAATATTATCGGATATTATTAGAATATGAGTTGTGGATAGCCTTCCTGATATATAGATGTATTTGATAACGATCAAGTTACTTTCCAAACAATTACACTGCATTGCGGAAGATTAATTATTAAGGCCTTATAATGTCACGCGGGAAAGTAGACGTATTGCTTCGTGTAGACCCAATTTCACTCGCGTGGTATCAAAGTAAGGAAATAAATCCTTTCCCCTTCACTTTTCCCACCCATCTTATTTCCCACCTCTCCCTTGCCGCAGTCCTCGATCCACCGCTCTCATTTCATATCTATGTATTTCCTACTTCAATCTCTCCCCCTCGGAACAATATTACTCCTCGCCACTTTGCAGCCGCGAAATTTCCTTCCGCATTTCAACTTTTTTTTGGCCTCCCACCATTCCACTTCCTCCACGTCTCTCTCTCTCTCTCTCTCTCTCTCTCTCTCTCTCTCTCTCTCTCTCTCTCTCTCTCTCTTTCTCTCTCTCTCTCTCTCTCTCTCTCTCCCCCCCCCCGTCCCCACCCACCCTCCCACCAACCACCTCCCACTTCCATTCATATCTCTCCTTTCCCTTTTATCGCTTCCTCTTCATCACATCTCTCGACCTCAACCCCCGTGTACGCCACCGCGCACCCTCTCCACCCCCCACTCACCCACTCCATCTCTTTCTCTCCCAACCCTCCCACTCTCCCCGCCCCCGCATTACGTCTCCTCATTTATATAAATATGCCACCCTTTTCCTCAACCTCTCTTACTATTTCTACCCTCCTCGCCTCCATGCGTCATTCCATCCTCTCGACCCCTCCCCGCGCTACTTTTTTAATCCGAAAAAACACTCGGGAGCCCGGGAAATAACTTCCGTCTCCCTCACTCTTACCTCTTCCGTCTTTTATATATGTATATATGTTCCCTTCTCCTTCGACGGCATTGCTTTTTTCCCTTCCTCCCTCTTTCTCTCTCTCTCACTCTCGCTCCTTCCTCCTCTTCCTACCATCTCACACACTCTTGCTCGCGGGACATTATTTATGCATTCAATTCCATTTTACGGGAATTTCTCCGCCTCTCCCTCCTCCCGCACCACCTCTTCCCGCCCCTCCTATTACATTTATCAATTCTCCTTCGCGCAGTCCTCAAATTTCTTCTGGCCGGCTGAAAAAAAAACTCCTCTCTCTCACTCTTCGCTATATTCCCCCCCCCCCACCTCTCTCTTGCCACCCCCACCCTCTACACGCTGTCCCTCCAACCCCGTTTCTCGCTTTATCTCCGCTCCTTCATGCTCCTCCGTCCTTCTCCCTGAGCCCTCTTGACTTAACCCTCCCACGCCCCCAACTCCCGTCGTCTTTTGCCCCCGCCCCATTCTCCACTCGCAACAGCCCACACTCCCTCTATTTCAAACCATTTCCTCCTCCCTTTCCTACTTCGCTACTCACCTAGCCTCCCTCTCTCCTTCCCTCCACCTTCTTTGGTTCACTACCCGTCCCCCGCAACCCCCCTCGCCACCCTTTCCCTTGTCCTCCAAGCCCTTCCACTTGGACCTCCTCTAACCCATTCCCAAACTTCCCCTTGCTCCACCCCCGTGCATCTATCCCACCCTCCATCCCTACCTCCACCCCCGCCCCCACTGCGCTAGTAGCGGACCGTCGTCTGCAAACAACGGCCTTTTATTTACTGCTCTCTCTCTAGGACGGCCTCCTCTTCTTTCTCGCTCTCTTGCCCTTGCCCCCTTCCCCCCTATGCTCTGCAAGCATCCTAAACCCCCACCTTCACGTGTTCCCACTCCCTTCTGCTCCGGAAAACGACTTCTAGCCTTTCTCTTCCACCGCCCCCTTCCCACATGTCCTCTTTCTCCTCCCTCATCCCCTCCCTCCAAGCGCACACACTCGCGTCTCTCCCTCCTCGGTCTCTCGTCTTAGGGCCCCGTCTCCTCCTCCTCTGCTGCCCCCTCCCGCCGTCCTCCGGTCCTCCCACCCCCGCTCCGGCGCATGCTCCGATGCCGCCCTTTAAGGACGAAGCCCCACGTCCTCCTCTTCGCTCTCGGAGAACCCCTTTGGCTGCTGGTGCACGTCTGCGCACGGCTGACTCCTTGAGAGCACCTCCCACTTTCTCACAGGGGCCTCCCTCGCTCCCCTCCACCCCGCCCCGTCTCTCTTCCTCGAGAGGATTGAGGGGGTTGTCGGGTCGCGGGGAGCGAGGGGGCGGGCGGTTTGAGGCGCTGGAGGTTCGTCAGCCGGGGCTTATGTGCCCTCCCCGTGCACTTAGTTAGTGAGGGAGTGAGGTCCCGAGTGATTCGCAGTTTAGCCGAGGGTTTTGTATGATCATGTTTGGTGCTAAAACACTTTTAAAAACATCTCTCGATCCAGCAGAGCGTGAAATATAATTGCGACACCCAAAATTGATGCACTCGATTGCCCTTAGCCCGAGCCAAAGAAATTAAAATTGCGGGGATCTGCAGCGTGATTGAGGAGAGAGCAGTAATAAAAATCCTTCATTCTATTTCTTCGTTCATTAAAATGTCACTCATTTGGAACGGAAACTAAGCTTTTAAGATTTGATTGGTTGTTGACTGCAGTACTCTATTTTCATGCCAATGATTCGACCTGTATATCCAGAGGAGGTGGATTTTCAGTGTCCCCCCCTCCCTGGTTTTGATAGACTAGTAGACAACGCACTTTTGGACCATTAATCTCATCGTTTATGAGAGAACACTTTTAACCCCTTGGCCTTCGTTTGGAGCCACCTAATTTCGAATAGAGAAAAATAATTCCATGTTTTTCCATGCATTTCTTCCCCTTACTCTTACCAATTCAAAACAGTCATTACATGCCACCTGTAAAAAATATAATTGAGAATTCGAGTTTCAACAGCTATACACGAGTATGAAGTATGTATGTAGCCTTTTAGGTATATTCTTTGAAAAAAATTATAAATAAAGTAATAACCTTTTTCATTTGCAATAATATGGACGAAAACCTGGTACATATTATTTTGACGTGGAAGCGAACTAGTATATTGGTTCGCCAAAAAAGGTATGTAGGGTCTCCAAAAAATATTGAGGTATTTGACCATTATGAAGTTAGCTTGACGCCTTTATGATATAATAGTAAGTTTTGTAGAGGTAAGAATCGGTCATAAAATTTTACCCGTAAGAAGAGTATACAGTGTGGTAAATTACATAAACCGTTCATTTTTTTAATTCCGCAACAATGTAAACGTGGCGAAAAATTCAATCTTGATCTTGAAAACTAATTAGGCCACATGTAGAAATTTTTAAGAGAATTGGAGAATCGTGTAGTGGGGTCTTGTATAATGATGGCATAATATGAAATTTGACTTAGCAATGTTTGCGTAAATGTTTATTGTAATGATATAAAAGAAAATTTTATATTAATAATAAAACAATTATGAACATTTTTCCATTTAAAGAAATACAGTACTACCGTCTAAGAGGAACTTTTAAGGCACTGTAACTTGGTTATATATAATTAAAGCTTATTAATAGGTTCGGTGATTGAGACCAACACATGACACATTGGAGATAACGTATATTATCACATAGAGAGCAACCATTGTAAGTAAAACCGTAGATATCATGTGTCAGCTATCACGTAAATTCTTCAAATAGCTAAATGTTACAAAAAGCTACTTGAGTGCTACTAAAAAAACTATTTAAACATTTTGGAAGTTAAATAATGACTATAATTCGCCACCGCTGATGGACAACCTTCACGTATATTAATCCAGATTTAATTCCTGCCTAGATGAGTTTTCCTCCATTTAAGCCTGTTTTAACCGTCATTGTTATTTTTGAATGAAGGCAAAAGAGCAAACATAGCTCTTTGGCTGATGAAAAGTACATAAAAGAACACACAGCCTTATTTACTACTATGTCTTCATAAATATTTCATAAAGAAAGCACATGGTAGCGTTGAATGAGATGTGCCCCAGATTATGACATACGGCAAATGTATAGGCTGACCTGAATGATATAAGATAATCAGAAGACACTAATTGTAAATTGGATTGAAAAACGGTGAACTTTGAAATCGCCCATCACTCACATACATACAGATACATACCTTCCGAATGAGAATCGTAGGTGATGATTTCGATGTAACGTTTGATTTTGAATTCCAGAGGATTGATGAGTGTACATCCTTATGTTGGCCATAGATTTCTTGCTAAAAATAATTCTTATCAGAAATTCCTTCATCATTTTCTATTTATCAAACGTTATTTTGCACATTATTAGCTATAGTATGCCATCATTTAATGGGTTTATTATCATTAAGAATTAGCCTTATTTTATTGAAAAATTGTAACAGTTTAAATCTGAAATAATAATCTTAAATATGTGTAGAAAAATATAATATTAAAAAAACAGTTCCTGGCGTAATTTGGTGGAAAATCTTCATACTGACGTTTTTATAAATCAAACCAGTTTACTTTTCCACATAAACTTTTTAATTTTCATCAGGTCTGATGATGTTATGCTATAACGAAACCTGGGTCGTGAAAATGAAAAAGTTTATGTGGAAAAGTAAAGTGGTTTGGTTTATAAAAACGTCAGAATAATATTTTATATTACTTTGATCATTAGCCATTAACTGAACCCAATTATCGTGGGTATTCTAAATTAGTCATATTATAATGAAAACAGGTTATATTCGTAGATGGTCCGGACCTAACCTTATAATGATACTTACCTACTGAGTAGCTGATTTTCTATCCTATATTTAAGCTAGTGGTAGGCATTCCCAGTCAACTACACATACATTTTAAGGGTAAATTGTGATAAACAATTGTGCTTATTGAAAATCAGTTTGAGATGCCTCTATGAAATATGAATTCCAAGAAAATGAGGGAGATGCCGCAACAGTATTTTTTAACGAAGTCATCTGCCATATGTACATTACAATGCAACAATATCTGAGTGTAAAAATCATTCCCGGCCATGGCGAATGATTTTTACACTCTGAAATTGTTGCATTGAAAATAAGTATTATTTCTTGAAAACTAATATCTCGTTGGTTATGTTTGGCTTGATAAAATTTACTAACATGAAATTTTTAATGCTAAAATCATTGGAAATATTGTCAGCCATAGTTATCTGTATCGAAGTATTTAGCTGAAATTATCTAAGTCGACATGAGTAACTATGACAAGATGGTAAAATTGACTCCTTAAGGGGTCCTATTAGCCAGATAAAATAATCATTGAATTTTTACTTTTCCACGAAATATGACTAAACTTACAAGGATATTATGTTGACCAATTACAAGTTCATAGTGATAGGGTTTCCATTTTTTGAGAAAAATACATAAATATGCTCCATTAAATAAGTAAATACGATCTGAATTGTGAAGAAAACCGCCCTTCGCTTTACAATGACGATTATCACTAAATATTACAGTACGTGTAGTATTTATTTTAAAGTAGATTAACTGTATTAAATAAATATGACTATTGAAATCAAGATGAATGAAGCAAATGTGATTCTGCTAGCTACAAATCAGATAAGTTAGACGATGTGATAGAAATCAAGGGCTGGATTAACTAGAAGATTTAAAATAGGTGTTTTAAATCATTCACATGCAACGAGAAGTGTAACAAGTTAATACGTGTATTGAAAAAAGTGGTTCCCAACCTTTTCAAAGTGTAGGTAGTTCGTTTACGAAACCTCTATAACGTGACCTCGATACGCTTCGGCATGCACCGATTATTGGAACAGTGCCACGCCATCAAAATAATTTTGCATGAAATTTATCAAACCGGGAGAAGGACTCAATACATGCTCAAGGTTGGCTATAGTGATAACACCATCGGTAGATCTGGTGTCTTTGAGTGGCACAAGTTGTTTCTAGAGATTAGAGAAAATGTTGAAGTCGCCGAAATTTCAGGACGCGCTTCGACCTCGAAAAGGGACGAAAATCTTGAAAGAGTGACGATTTTGTTGGCCAGAGATCGCAGATTAGTGCTCGTATGGTTTTTTTGAACTTGGCATCCCTAAAAGTGATGTGCATTGACTTGAGACTGAAAACATGAACATGAGAAAGGTGTGTGAGAATTTGGTGCCGTGAGTGGTCTCGGACGAACAAAATGAAACTCCCACCCCATATCTACCAAGAGTTTCTAGAACGTGCCGTAGCCACCACCCCACTGACGTTACCCCGCTAGACTCTTCTTAATCCCCCGCCTAAAATCTATGCTGAAAGAATGTCACTACGGCTCAGTGGAAGTGTTACAACAGGTCGTGACGAGAGAGCATAGCAGCTTTCTGGGCGACGCCTTCCAGAAGGTGAACGAGGCGTGGAAAACCCGCTGCGGAGGTGTGTGGGCACACATGGGTGCTCCTTTGAAGAATTTTGAGTGAATGTATCAATTCTGGTGATTTTTTTTTAATCAACTCAGCCCTACTACTTTTGGGACAAACCTTGTATATCAAGGTGAACTTCGCAATAAGATGTTGCTTATTTATATTAGAGTTTTAGATAAGATATTAGTCATTTAGTATCTGCCAACCAAAAGAGAACTAAATCTTTCCGACCTTATTGAAAGTGCTTAAGAGTGCCATTTGCAAAATATATATTGGATGAATAGTGTTACATGGATTTATAATGTACTATATTTGACTAGTAAACGGCGATGAACTGGATATAATAGTTTAAATTCGAAAAATAAAGTTTGGTGGAATAACTAAACAAAATCTCTACACCATACAATTTATGTTTTACTTTAGGTCAATACAGTTATGGTTCTTTACAATTTTTATTGATTTGTTTAAGAGAGTTTACGATATTTTTAATCTTTTATTATTACTTCCATGTTACACTATAATTTAAGTAAGTTGATGATAATTAAGTAAGGATGAGTCAATATTTTATTTGCGGATATGTAATTAGCAAGCATCTTAAAAAGTTACATATTTTAACGACCTATTTTTAAAAAAAGTCATTCCTTTAGAAACAAAAAGTGTTAAGAAATAAGAATGAATTTTTGAGATGATATATATTCCAAAATTTCATGACGCTTGCTCATGTTACATTCATAAGTATTCTTTAATTTAAATGAATATTGAAATTGGACAAGACTAAGAGGTTGTGCCGATTCAGGTGTGATACTTTGAAAGAAGAACATGGTCATATAATCACACTATTTACTACATAAAATTTCTTACGAACATGGTGCGTTACGTCTTCAGTTATAGGTCATCTTCGGATCTAACTATTTCAACTGAATAAATAACGACGCTGACTAATTTAAATGTGTCACTTCTTTGCTCGCTCTAATTTATATCACCCGTGTACCTTTTATATTAGAAATTAATCTAAGTCCTAAATAATTTGCAAAATTTTACAAATACAGATGCGTATTTTCCAGTAATTCAGTGAAGAATGATAATCATACAATTTCACTCACATATCCTTACAATCTCAATTTCTTTTGAACGTAATAATCTTATTTTTTGAATAACAATAATTCTTCTTTCTTTTAATAATAATCACTACATTTCTATCACGATTTTTGGATTGGATTTGAAGGTGCGTAGTATTCATGCCCCCATTCCAACCTTGGAGAACCTGTGATTCCGTCCTTTTTGCATTTATTTCACGCTATAACACATTCTTTTTCGATGCATATGCATCAGTAAGCACAGTGTAATGGAGGGCGCATTTCAGAAGAGAGTTAAAAGGGGAGTGGAGGGCCATCAGCGCTTCGCTTTCCCCCCGACGGGGCACCATACACAAGCCCGGGGTTTGGTGGCCGCTGTGCGGCGCCACTTGTTGCTACGACTTCAATTTGCTTAGGCTGGTCATTATCTGTGCATTCCAGTTTATGAATGCCAATGTTGTATAAAAAAATATTCATTTAATTTATATAATAAAAATCATTGTATTCAATAACAACTTAGTTTTAAAATATAAAATTTTATTGTTCGTTACGGTTTTCTGCAAGTCACGAATATCTATAATACTTGGAAATAAATATGTAAGACCAATATCAGTGACACATTGCTATACCCAGGTACAACAGATGAACAAAACTCATATATCATGTTATTGAAAATCGATCTATTTTATAAGTATGGTCATATATTTAAATAAAATTGTCTATAAATATATATGTATATATATATATATAGGATATATATTTATTTGTAAATGTTAAACACAAGTTTGGGTAAAGTAAAATGTTTTGGTTAAGTCGATTTATAATAAAATAGAGTTATTTCCGTGTTCTTACATGTATATGTCCTAACATAGCTGTGTGCATGAAAACTGCTTAAGAGATTCCGGTATGCAGCCCCTCTGGTTTTGGGTTAGCTCTATCAGTAGATACACATCCATAAGGGCTTCTTGGTTCACTTCTAATTAGAATCTCATGAGCCTCGATCATTATTTGATCCATAAAATTCCTACCAAAACTGAAAATTTTCGTGTTTTATGCTCAATATCTTTCATGTGGATATTCTAAGACAAAATATTCTTTCATGGCGCTGTCACTTAACTCTTTCAGTTAAAAGTCCAAATATGAATTACACTTATGATTGTCATAAGGATAAAATAATTCAGTTAAAATATCCATAATATAGCACAATCACGTAGAAAATTGCAGAAGTAAATAGTGAATATCTTGCATTTCATTTCCCCCTATTCGGATTTCTACAGGCGTTAATGATCAGCATGTGACATTTTGCCACTAGAAATAGGGGCAGATGCTAAAGAAACGGAAAGTTGCAATGTGACTTTGATCTGTATTGTCTTTTATTCACTAAAAAATGTTGTAAAAGTATTACCATATACTGAACATTGACTTAAAACTGAAAATGGCATATGGTGATATGTCGATGTAAGGGAATAAAGAAAACCGAATCCACATTATCCAACCGGTTTGAGGCTGGAACTCACGTAGCACTAATATCTCCTCCTACATATACATACTACAACCATACTACAACTCCTCCCGAAATTGCGGGTGGAAATCACATTCCGATAAAGCTGGTTATAAGCGAGTGCTATGGTTTCTCAAGGCACGTACACTTATGGCTTCGGAGGAATTACCCTAGATATTATTCCGTAGGGGTCGCGGTGGTCTAGTGGGTAGAGCGTTGGACTACTGACCGGAGGGTCCCGGGTTCGATTCCCGGGCAAGGCACTTTGGGCACTTGCAGCTCCACCCAAGCTAGTTGATATTTCGGGTACCAGTTCTTCCTGGGAAACCATAACCGGCACAGGGAAAGGAACTGGCCCCCCTACCCTGATGTGTGAATATTCACACGCCATCGGGCTTGGTACATGGGTGAGCTCTACCTTCACCTGCTAAACCGACCTTCGGGTTGATTACTGTGTTTATGTTTTTTTTTATTATTCCGTAGATTAACAACAATAAGGAAAGCGCTTTTGGCTTACAAAACATCCATTGAAAAATTAATCATTACCTAATGCGCACGCTGTTCTAGATCCAATTGGAGGAATCGAACTTCTACTTACTTTTATAAGATTATATAAAATCACAATTAAATAGAGATAACAGTAACGGGGCAAAAAAACCTGTTATTCTATTCGTTAAATATTTCCAGAATTATCCAAAATTGTTCATTTTTTGGAATATTGCAAAATTTGATAAAGTTTCTTTAGTCGGAATTATTTAGTACATACTCGTATTTCATTTGTTTCTTTAGCAATCCATGTCAATTTCAAAAATGGATAAGCTAAACTTCCCATATTCGATTTAATTGTGTACTTGAAATATCTTTGCCGCTGTAAAATATGTAATCGTCAATCACAGTAATAGCTAATTCGTGTAAAAGTACTATGCATCATCGATGAAAAGCTGGAATAAGATCGTTATTTTGATTATTTTAGGACTCACGAGCGTTCAACATTGTAAGTACCATTAACACTACCACTACCGTGCACTCTCCCACTAAGGTATTTTTGGAATAGTAAGTATTTACATACCTGAAACTTTATGCTTTGAAATATAACCTGTTTTTTTTTTAAACTAGACATGAATTTGAATCAAGATAATCTACTCTTTTGAACATGCGGAAAACTTTGATTACAATTCTCTTTCAATGGAATGAATAGTTGTATAATTACTTTCACTTTGACTTTGCTTATTTATTTGGAACTCGACAAAATATTCCTCCAGAAAGCCCGCATAAATTTCTTTATCTCCAATATAAAAATTAATATTAATATAAACATTAGTTTAATTCCTTCTGTGTTCCTGATTTAAAGGTGTCATTTCCGGCGTTTCGATGTTATCAAGGGAGCGTGCGCCATCAGGGACACGCGATTCGAATGCAGATTCGAAACGAGGAGAGCATGTCGTCCTCTCTCTCTCTCTCTCTACTTTCAACAACCGTCGTCCCCTCTCGCCCCCGACTCCCCTTTCTCGCTCTTCCCCGCCCTCTCACCCCTGCACCTCGTGCCCCAAATCACTTGATAGGTATCGCAAACCACACACACACGTTCTCCTGTCAGCCTTCCATCAAAACACGTCTGTCATAATCTTCATCAGCCACTATCACTACTATCGCCCACCATCTTTGCGCCTTATTACCGTCTCACTTTTCTTAAATCTCCACTTTGTTTGCTGGTGAGATTAGGGTTTTCCCCCATTTTCCCCCATTTCCACGCAGAGGATGATGAAGTGTTGCCAAGCATTCAAATTCTCATGCGCTTGTTCTACCCCTTTGATGCTATATGTGGAAGAGAAACAATTCTTTTAGGAAGGTTTCGTATGAAGAGTAATAGTAGAGTTATCTATTGATTAGCACATTTAAATCTGAGTTACAGCAAAATAGCAAATCTTATTCCGAAGAAAGAAATGAGAATAAATATGAGCATTCAGAATTAGTGAGCTACATTCAACATCACTATGTACTCTCTCCTGTTAAGGAATGGTGAAATTACGTACGTATGAGGTGAAACAAAAAATATACGAGGGTCATCCGGAAAGTAGTGCCCGTTCGTGCCGCATGAAGTGCTGACGACGCGAGTAGCCGCTGGACGAGGTCAGATAGCTTCAGTGGCTTGTCTGCCTTCTCTGAGCCAAGTTGCGTGACGCTATCATTGCCTGTGTTGTTTCTGTGATTGTTTACAATGTTTAAAAAAATTGAGAACGCCGCCAGTTGTGAAGTGAGGGTAGTGATTAAATTCCTCAATGCAAGAAACGTTCGCCCATGTGATATTCATCGCCAATTAAAGGAGGTGTATGGAGACAATGTAATGGACGAGTCGTCTGTTCGGCGGTGGTGTCGCAACTTCAACATGGGGAGGGGGAACGCACACGACGATGAGCGTTCGGGGAGACCGTCTGTCATTACAGACCAACTGGTGAGCTCAGTTGACGAATTCGTGAGGAACGATCGGCGCGTCACAATTGATGACATCTGTGAGCATTTTCCCAATGTTTCTCGAACAATTGTTCATGAAATTGTTAAACACCATCTGCATTATGCAAAAATTTGTGCAAGATGGGTCCCTCGCATGCTTACAGATGAGCACAAAACCAAGCGTATGGCTGCAGCACTGACGTTTTTGGGACGTTATTCTGATGAAGGAGACTCTTTCTTGACTCGCATAATTACTGGTGACGAAACATGGGTTTGTTATGCATCACCTGAGAGTAAACGACAGTCAATGGAGTGGCATCATGCTCATTCACCAAACAAACCAAAAAAATTCAAGACAGTTCTGTCCACCAGGAAACTCATGGCAACCATTTTCTGGGATCGACGAGGTGTATTGCTTATTGATTTTATGGCCCGTGGAGACACTATTAATGCCAATGCGTATTGTGAAACATTAAAGAAATTACGGCGGGCAATACAAAATCGGCGGCGAGGTCTATTGTCTACTGGTGTCATTCTCGTTCATGACAATGCCAGGCCTCATGCAGCTGGGATAACACAAAAACTTTTGCAGCAATTCAAATGGGAAACTTTCGACCATCCACCGTATAGCCCGGACTTGGCCCCTTCAGATTTTCATCTCTTTACAAAGCTTAAAGACTTTTTGGCAGGAAAAAGATTTGACAGCGATGAAGAACTTAAAGGAGGAGTGACCCTGTATCTCAATGAGCTGGCGGCGAAGGACTATGCAGCAGGAATACAGAAACTTGTCACACGTTATGACAAATGCCTTAATTTGCTTGGAGATTATGTTGAGAAGTAGTTTAAAGTATCCTCTTTCAAATAAAATTTTTTATGTTTGTTAATATTTACTTTTGTGTCTTTATTTCACGAACGGGTACTACTTTCCGGATGACCCTCGTATACAAGTTTCCTGCTTTGGGTAAACTGGCTGTAGGTTTGGTACTTTTTTTAAATAAATTTAAGTTGAAAGAAATTTATTTGCAATTATTTATTTTACATTCACATGCTTGGCGTTTTATATAAAATTATGTTATGGTAATCGTTACGGGTACATGTGTATATATATATATAGATGATGCGGAAGAACTCACGAGAGCAATATAACTTTTGGACGGCACAATAGAACACAGAATAAAACAGATAACACGTAAAAGGACACTCACACTGTAGATGATTTAAGCTTTCGGCCTACTCCGAGGCCTTCTTCAGGTCAGACTCTGTCTGGTCAGGTCAGACTTCTGACCTGAAGAAGGCCTCGGAGTAGGCCGAAAGCTTAAATCATCCACAGTGTGAGTGTCCTTTTACGTGTTATCTGTTTTATTCTGTGTTCTATTGTGCCGTCCAAAAGTTATATATATATATATATATATATATATATATATATATATATATATATATAACAATTTTAATGATTCATCAGGAAAATTGCAAAGCTTTTTTACTCCAAACACGATTAATTTTGGCCATATGTCTTAATGATTAGAGGGTCGCACCGTATAAAATATAAGGCTCTTCGAAATAAGCAAAAAATTATTGCTGGTAATTGAGAGAAATAATATCTATTTTTTATGTTTTAATTCTACTGTTAATCTTTTAGGTTCAGAATCCAGTTTTTACCTCGCCTTTACAAGTGAATTACGTAGAGAAGTTCTACCATTCCCGTTTCTGGACAAGAGTGGTTATCGATAACCGCAAGACTCTACCCAAGCTGCTGACGCCCCTCATTCTGACGACGATATTGGAAACAAACGAGTAAGTGTTAAAACTACTATCTATAGAGTGTAGGCACATAATTTAATCATACGCAACTATACGAATTCGAAATCACCCGCATAGAAAATTTGTACGTTGGATTCTTTGAAGTGAACCTTGTTTAGGAGACAGTTCGTCTTTATTTTTCAATCATACATCAGTTTTTTTTAAATTGACTAACAAAAATAGGAAAAAGGACTCACTAAATGGTCAAATAAATAGTATGCAATAGGGACGTTGATTAATAAAGAAATTAAGTCAATGAATCCTTTCGATCTTTTCTTGAAACCGGAATGTCGTAACGCTAGTACCTTGAAGTTTAATAAAGTTTCAATATGTATAGTTACAAAAATATCTAGAGTATATATAAACATTAAGTAGTTCCCCTTTCTTTAATACCTCGGTAATCAATAATGAACTAACGAATTTATCATTTGGGTGAAGGTATATCCTTCAGAAGCGCAAGGAAAAAATGAAATATTTACTTTCAATTGTGAAACAATTATCTTTACCATTTGTTGGATTTCATATGCAGGGTTTTTTAAAGAGACATTTACAGGGACTATTCAGACTGCACGTCTTACAAAACAATAATCGAAGGATTTCATTCTGACGAAAGTTATTGAGGACGGCATTAATGGAATTTGCATTTATATAACAGATTGTCATTTTTGCTGACCGATGAATAATAATTTAATATTCCTCTTATCTATGTTTTTTGGAATACTATTCACCTAAAGCAAAGTATAGTTTAGCAAAAGAATCGCTTCATCTCCATTTGCTGTACATAAGTATACATTTATTTTTTAGCTGTGGCTCGAATAGGAGAGTACACGCTTCATACGTGTGAAAGATGCGACTGTATACGATAAAGTCGCAAATATAGCCGCTTGCTAAAATCTTTTGTCATTGATACTCCTTCCGTTGCTGGGAAAATGGATAATCTTGGAAGTCCACCCTAACATTGTTGTTTGACTCAATTACCCCTGACTTATTTCGTTTCCACTACTGCTTGCTGTATATACGTCGGCCTTGCAAATATTGACATATAGTCTTGACAATTTATTGCTAATGAATAATATCCACCCGAGTAAACTCCCATCTTTTTACGACTATCCCCGCCCCCGTCCCTCCCTAGCCAATGTTCTCCTCCCCTCCCTCCCAAGATCCCACCTCGCCGATAAAACTTATAAAAAGGAGCACGACGGAAAGGAATTCCGATTTTACTCCCCTCCCCCACCCACTCCCAATCCTTCGCCGTCTCATTTTCATTATTCATGAAAAACCGAGAGTTGATATTTCTCGAGTGGCACGCGTTCTCCGCAGGGGTGGACGGCAACACCCACGCACATACACACACCCTCACGTACGTACGCTCTCGCAATGACATACACGCACCAAAACATTTGTAGCACGGCGCTGCATGCGTGCGCCTCACGGACGCCGCTTGCCGCTGTCCCCTCGCCTCCGCGCGCCGAGGTTTACCGGCGACGACGGTGGGGGAGAAGGCGGGGAGGTTTACGTCGCACCCACCCGTGTGCGTGCGACGAGCGGGTGAGCGGATCGCACGGCCCCCGGCCGAGATGGTGGAGAGTGGGGTGTGTCTCGCGGGGTGGGTGTGGACGAGAAGGGCGGAGGAGGAGCGGGAGGGTAGGACTTAGGAGGAAGTGACTGTCATTCTTACCGGGGTCGGGTGGTAGGAGCTGCTGATTGCGGGTATTATTTATTTTTTTCTGTATTCCGAAGGGGTCTATCGCCTGCCGGCGAGGGGTTGGTGAAGGTTTGTGGGATAGAGGGGGAGGGCAAGGCGCGCGCCGGAAGGAAGGAGGCAGAAGGCCGGAAGGACCCTTGGTTCCGGCGCACGCGATGTTGGTGCGTTTGTGTGTTAGGGGTGGTGGGAGAGGCGGTGCTGCGGACGGAGGTGGCGCCCCCGTTGGATGGGAGGTGGCAGGTCCGAGCCCGCCCCCGCCCTTTTCCTCGATTCTCGGGGCGCCTTTCCATCGAGGGCGAGCCTCCACTATTCTCAGGGGCGGAGAGGGAAAATCGTCTGCGGTTCGCCCTACGAGATATCGCTGGAGATTCTGTAGGGGGCGGTGCGAGGTCGGGAGGGAAATTTTCCGGTCGTTGCATATTTTTTGGAGCGGCCTAATTTTTATTTAAATATAGCTCCCGCTCGATCAACCCGGGAAAGGAGGAAGGGAGTTTTTGAGTTCGTATGTGGGAAGAAATGAGCTGGAAGTGGGAAACTCCTCCAATAACTGGAGAAAATTGGAACATTGTTATCATCTATGATTTCAAAAAATATTTTATATTTGGTTGTTATTACGAATTGCCCTGGTAGTGTGAAGTCAATTTTAACGCATTTAGTTAATTTGTGTAGGCTCTTAGTGGAGTAATTCAGACTGTGTAACCTGAAGTAATTTAAAGCACTACTGTAGGCATGTTAAGGTAATGGAAATTGATAATGCCTTATCACTAAAAAACCAAAACAAAAAGGTTATACCATATTTTGTAACCCATTTGCCAGTTCACTTCTTAGTCAACAAATCTTTTGAGAGTACTACTGGCATACCTCTAGGAATTGTGTTACTATTAGTGGCATGGGCTCTTTGTGTGTAATGTGGCTGCTTGTCCCCCCCGTGATTATTCTGACTGCAGCGACGGAGTAAATTTGGTAATCCCTATGACGAGAGTTGACTGGAATCGTATCTTTTGACACCAAGAACGCCGTAGTCACAGACTTAGATGTTTTAAATAAGGTTTTTGGCAGTCACAAAAGCAATGGGAAATATATGTTTTTTCTTGGCCATTTTTTCAACGATCTAGTTGATTTTTTTTTAAAGTGAAACGAACATATGAATACGAACATACGAATACGAACATACGAATACGAACATGCTCTTAAGATAACCATTGTCACAGATTTTTTATTCCTTAGAATACAAAGGAATTTGTTGCCAATTACATATGCACATTGATTGAGCCAAAATTTTTTATATTCATATCTATATGCAACAACAGTTGCTTAGATTAAGCAGAGGAAATGTTTTCCACTGAATCATTGATTTATTAAAAGGCACCGCTTCCGAGTTTACACTTCGTTTATGTACACTGAAGTTGAAGTCATAATAATATATATGCAATATGCCTCATATTTCAAATTATATTTTTCGAACTTCTTATCGTTTCACAAGTATTTCGCAGTGCATCACTTTAGTTATACTAATATTACATTTCTCTGAGATTTTTCCTCTGTTGTTTGTTTGAAGTAGATGAAAAGTTTTATCCTTTTAGTTATTGTTTTAACAAGAAGTGAACTCACTCCATTTAGTTAATATATTAAGAGAATGTTTTAGGACACGATGAACGATGGTTCCCATTTTGTGTTGAATTACAATTTCTGTGTAATTTTAAGTGCATTTAGTTGTCAATCCATATAATTTGTTAACCGTTTCATTGCATATTGGACGAGTATATCAAAGTACATTTCCTGTCTGATATTTGTTCACATGTTTTTCCAGAATACATTCATAAAGACATATAATGAAATATTGTTTTCTCCCGAACAGAAACGTTACACTTGAATTTCGTATGCATTTCAAATTTCATGATAAATTAAACTGTAAGATTCAATAGATCAAAAAATGGTGTAACTCAGAAACATCTGTGATGCTGGTCAATGTCTTGTTCAATAACAACTACATACTTTCCAATGGCTCACTTTTTGAAATAGTGATATCATTTATCGTTTCTTGCGTGTTTTTAAAATTACTATTGGTAACTTGGGTCGTCTGGTAAAAATAATGGTCACAGTATTTCATTAAAAAAAATACTTTAGAATACTGCGCAACTAGGTCCAGTGTGTTTGCAGGACTCGAATGAATTATGAGAAGCAAATAGGCAAAAAGGTTTTCGTGTGAAACGAATATTCCATTGGAAATACGAGTTCCAAAATGAAAACTAAGCCTCTTGTCATATAGTAATATTAGTAAAAACACCGAATAAATTTCACGAGAGAACGCCCACTGGTAGAAAGCCTCCTTCCTTCCGATTTGTCCAGGCGGGCGGAATGTGCCGAGATTACAGTCCACCTAGATATAATTTTCTGCCAAAATTTCTTACCCAGCTTGACTTATTACAGATTTGATACCCCGTGATTCTCGGTAATTGATTTTAGGGCACAGATAAAATTTTATGGCATTTACATCAGCAATGAAGATTCTCCAAGTACACTTTTATGCAATGCTATTTTTTGGGGTTCATGGCTTTTCAGCCGGTCAAACGTTCCCCATTTCCGCTGTCGTCACCTTAATTTTCAATTGTTTATTGTTTTAATATTTTATGTATTCACGTACGGCTATTTACAGCGTTCACCACTACTTCTAATTACGTTTTGTGAGAATATTAAGTACTCTAAAGTTCTCATATGTCAATCGGCCGACATTTCATGAGCTATTATTTTTATTGGTTGGCCTACCGCGTAAATATATAACTTTGATTTTGATAGTCCTCAAATAAAATAAGTTGTGCTCTGAACTTGTAAGAACCTCGGAAAAATATAACGTAATCACGATCTTCTCCACGTTACGTCCTTCTTAGTTTAGCTCTGGTACTTTCCACTGTCTTTAAAACCTTTTAAATGGTCTTCCATTATTTGCGTTTCTGCATTTGACGCACCAGTCTTTTTTCTAACGTTAATTAATGCACTACTTAGTTTGTCATGATTATCCCTCACATACGTCGTTTCTGTATTCAAATTTCTATCAGCTTCTTCTCTATCAGCTGGCTATCTATGATTTATCATGCATCATCTGATACGTGTTTTTTTATTTCTATTATTCCAAAAGTCAAAACTACAACAACTAGTGTAAAGGAGAATTAGTTGAGTGTATTTTTCGTTTACAATCAGTATGTTCGATTCCTAAATTGAAAAACAAACATCCCCCCCTTGAATGAAAGGGCAATATAAAATCAAAGTATCATACATTTTCGTTAAAATTTATGTTGATATAAATATCGTCAAAATGTTGACATATAATCAAGGGAAATAGTTAATTTCCATACGAAAGTCTAATATTAACTCGCCTTTCATAATTAAAGAGTTTTATTAAACATTAATATTTTCCTTAATTAATTTTCCTTAAATTTATATTATTATTATACATATCTCGTTGCAATTAGTCAATTGTTCTGGTGGCAACGGTCAAGTCTGGTCAACTGTCACTCTTACAATGTACGTACACACATACACAAGAAGAACAGGTAAAAGTATGAGACAAAATGCTTCATGGCAACATTGCAAGATAGAAAATTTAATTTCCTGGCGAAAAGAAAGCTTAATAGCATGGGTTTAATACATTTAAATGAAAAGGAAGAAATTTAATGAATATTATTTTCTTCGCTACAATTTCACATTAAACCGTATGAACTAGGTATGCGTGTTTTAATTATTAGTCACGTGAAGTTATGAAGCAGTTAGCAGATGATAAGGCAGTTGTCAGGGAACTTTCATGGGGAGGCTAGTTTTCGTCTTTATCCATCATAATTATCTAATTAATTAATATTAATAAATTTTTAAACAAAAAATTAATTTTCACATTGTTCCTATGAGAGAAAGTTACATGGCGATTTATTTACGATGTAACCATATCCTAGATCTACAGTTGATTATAAAATGTAAGCATGTAATCTATCATATTCAACGTTATTTAAATGCAAAAAAAATTTCACTCCATTTTTCGACAGTAAATTGGTCATTTAGTTTTGAAAAGAAATAAGCATTTTTGTTTCCTGATAAATTATCATTCAAAATTCTGCATTCTAAAACAACGTAGCCGAAGAGGGCATTTATTTCCTGGGAACACTATAAATTAAATATGGTTTGTAAAGTTGTCTCACTTATCAAGATGTTATTTTTTCATCAATGCGACTTCCCTATTACAAGCCTCAGCCTTCTCTATCTTATGTGTCCATCATTCTAGTACTTATTACTGCTACCAAGATTAATGTGTCCTAATATCAGGAAACAAATCCATGAACTTTATTTGTTCTTACAATGAGTGTCTACTTTTAAACGCTTCTTGTAGTGTGCACATTGTGTGTGGGTTTTTTATTTTTAAAGATAACATTTGTCAAGTTGAAGTGACGCAATAAATCAGAAGAAAAACCGCAGGACTGGCGCAAACTTTAGATTAGGCCCTCGCGTATGTGGGCAGTAAGGAAAACGAGTAACAGATGTGTTGCATGCTACTCCCTCCTCGTTGTTTTTTACTGAATGTGCAAGTTCCGGGCAGAATTCCAATGTAGCAATAAAGTATTCATTTAGGCTGCAAAAGGACAAAAGTCATGATTCACTGTGTGAAGTTTTGTAAACTTCATCACTATTTTTGCAGGTTAATTTTAATATGAAATTTTTAATGACAACGGCCCTGAAAAAAAATGGGAATAGTTCCAGCCGCCAAAAAATATTGAGCGCCGTAAATTGATAGTCATTACGTACGAGATGCACTTGGACACGGAATTTCAAGTTAAATCAAGGAAAAAATTATTTAAAGTTGACTTAAAAACGTAAAAAAAAATCTAATTCGTTTCATGGATTTGGTTTTTTACGATTCTTTGTCAAGCAATGAAGTTCGGACTGCTTACTACGGCAAAAATTGAAACAACATTGTTATTCCAAAATATTGAAAACATGATATTATCGATTGAATTCAGAAGAGGAAGGCCATTCAAGTAAAAAACCATTCATATACTTACCGTGCCTTCCTTGACTTGTATTTTTCATCGAAAATTTCAAAATTTTCATTAATTCTCAAGTACACACATGCCAAACCCTATTTAAATTCCTCTCTTTTTTACCACACTGTACTTTCAATGATTTACTTCTTCTACTACCAACCGTTCTCATTAAAAACATTATTCCTTTCCATTTTTTTCCAATTCTTCATTTTACCCTATCCAAACTTTCAACAAATTAAATCAAGCACTAATGAAATCCTTGCATATGAAATATTAATCCTGAGCCATGCCCCACGCCGTGATGTGCTTCTCTATCATATTAAAATACTTGCATTCAGAATAACATTCTTCGACTAAACAAAAATAGCATAATGTAGCCTTCGTAACCTTACCATGAAAACTGTTCAATTTCAGGTATTTTTCACTTTTCATAGGCCTATTGAACTTTGTTTCAGGAGAAGTGAAAGAATTTTTTCAATTACCCCTTTTGTTTAATAATTATTATTAGAAAGGCATAGTTGGTCGTACGTTCCACATATATTTTCTCTTGAAAAGAAAAAGTGGAAATTAGACAGAGAAATGAGTGAAATATAGTATTTCACGCGGAAAACCATATTCATTAGTAATTCCATTGAATTTACATCACCATTATAAAGGCTGTTATGGAATAAATTTTAAAAAGCTATTTCGTTGGTACAGTGGTCCAAAGGGAACAGTTCGATATGAGGAAATTAGCATGTGTTGCAGGAACACACTCCATATTTTGTCGAATCAACTTCTAATTATTTGTCGTGATCTATCTTAAATATTTATTAAAAAGTGGTCCATTTTGGGACATCAAAAAAAATTCAAATAGGAAGTCATTCATTAGTAGAAATGTCTCCCACCAAATAATCTTCGCTTTCAAAATTTTGTAATCTGACGCAGGAAAAGTTTCCTTGCAAATATTTGTAACATTGAAATATCCCTTTAAAATGAAAGTGTCAATATTTAATAATCATTGTGCGTCCCTTAAAGGTCGTTTTCCATTATTTTATACTTTCTATAATGCTAATTGAAATAATGTAGGGGTTAAGAGCAATTTTAGACAAAACTCCAAACAGAGTCCACGTGGCGGCTGCTAGTCTAAACTACGTGTTCTGATACTATTATGGATGTTCTGATATTATTATGGATGTTCTGATACTATTATGGATTTCATTTGGGTACAAAGCATTTATCTTATTCAGCATTTACTCTTACTTTAATTAAAAATGACGGTACCACGTCAGGTAGGAAAATAGGAAAAATAATTTTAATATAAATTTCTCTATAGGACAATCAATCATCTTTTAGCTAATGATATTGTTTCGTGTTAAATCGGGCAGTAATATCTGGGTGTATTTCTTCATTGTCACTTTAGTTTAGCCTTGTTAACAAATGTGTAACTAAGAGGCTGATATCTTTGTATCTCACGACAGTCATTAAAATTATCTTTCTTTTAATTTTTATTAGATTAAATTAACATTTAGTTTAAAGCCGAATACGTCACAAGTTACTGTTTCACGAGGGGACACATGAATGAATGGGATAGTTCTGACGTTTTGAAGTTCCGCACATAATTTCGTAAGATGAAGAATGCCCGTTGATGTTACTAGACATTGATTTTGTCATATTTATGTTTACTGCTTGAAAAAGCATTGATACCGATATTCATTAACTCTATCCTACTTTCGCAGGCCCTAATTGTTAACGTTTTATTGAAGTTTTGAGTACCCATAATCCATGATATTTATTTGATTAATGTTAATAGTACTATGTTTTGATCGTAGTTTTTCTCACTTTGAACATTCCGGAAGCTGAAATATAGCCGATACTGCACAAGTCTAACTTATCATGTCATCTCTTTTCATAGTGTGCTCAGATATGTGTTACAATATATATGAAATGAGCTACCAGGGACTACTTCGGAGACAGATTATATTGCATGAAAATAATTTGGAAAGAATCCAAAATGGTAAAAAGGCCTACGGCATTATGAATGATTACATTTTGTCAGGGCTCATCAAATATTTGGTAGTTCACTTAAGCTGCTTATTGAAAAATTGTTTTCAATGTCACTATGCAATTAAACTGCGTAAATAGTTGGACGCCCAGCAGGGTTACTATTAATAGTTATATCACCTCCAGAATAATAATTTTTTTTCAAAGTGTGCTGGGATATATATTATTAATTATTAAGCAATCTACCGGTTTAGGTAGGTTTTGGATGGATACAACTACCGAATAAATATTTTGTGACTCCTAACAAAACAACCCAGCAGCCTACTCCACATCGTCTCTCTTCAACTCTGTGTACTTCTTCCTCCCTTCATCCCGTCCAATATCCCTTTCCTGTTTCTGCCATTTCCTCGTTTGACTAACATTCTCCCCTCTATTACAGTCTTCAACATCCCACTGCCGACCAATACCGCCCTTCATCCATTTTTCCTGCCGCCTTAGCATTTCTCCCAACATACTCCTCTCCTCGCCCACCATCCCTAGAACTTCCTCATTTGTTTTTCTTTCTGTCCATTTCACCTTCTCCTCTCTTCTTCACACCCATATTTCAAAAGCCTCCAATCTACGTCTAACCTCCTTCTTCAGTGACCACGTTTCCGCGCCGTTCATAGCTACGCTCCTTATCAAAGGTTTTACGAGTATTTTCTTTACTACCCTATTCAACCTCACCGTCATCAGCTTTGCCTAGCGCAATTCTTCTCCTTGCGTCCCTACTACTTCGACCGTGTTGGTCCAAAACACTTCCGATAAACGTAAACTGTTCTACCTGCTCTAATTTTTCCCTCCTATTTTAATAGTTATCTTAGTCTTTTTTCTTTCTGAAAAATTGCATAACCTTTGCTCGCACCTGAGAAGTCTGAGACCTATACAGGTTGCGGATTAGTCTCTTGTCCCTCCAATCTATTCCTATCTTCTGCACTATACTCATTAGTTTTTCTCAAATCATTCGAACAAACGCTTTTTCGAAATCTACGAAACAGGCAAATACATCCTGATTGTATTCTATATTCCTCTCGATTAGTGATATCATTACTGCAATAGCATCACGCGTACCTCTCCCCTTCCTAAGCCCAAACTGATCATCCCCTAAGTAAACATTTACCTTACTCTCTATCCTTTTGTTGACGATCCTGAGACCAACTTTAGCTGCGTGGGATATCAAACTTATTGTTCTGCAATCCTCACATGATGTAGCCTTTACCTTTTTCGTGGTTTCGTGATTCTTAAGTGCCTTTATCTGCTGTTATTTTCAATTTCAAATCACATATTTATCAATTTAGAAAGTTTCTAATAATTTAAAATAATTTTGAAATTATTTCATTATTTTTACGTTGCATTTCTGCCTACAAGATAAAAGAATAAATTTAAACTTTACATCATTCACCCGTAATTTGTTGATTATGTTCTCGGGACGAATGCATTGGCAACAGATATTAGCCCTAAAATTTCATTCAAGGGCTTAAGATGCTCAATCATTAATTTAAATTAGTCCCTGTTTACTATTTCATAAGGAGTGCAGAATTTCACACTCATTTCGTGTGTAGAATTCAAGTGAAATAGATGGTGCGATGTAAATCCAAGTTAATTATAAAGTTTTCATGCTGCCGTAGTGACCGGAATATATGTAGCCCATGTTTATCCCTTGTGATTTTGGGAATAAGAAGTCATGCCTGGAGGACATGCCATGTCTTCTAATAGTCGCTGATGTTCTTTCACATTTTGGCTGGGGCAGTTCTATTAGTGCACACACTGTATTCTTGGATTGCCTACCGTCCATTCCTTCCTCCATGCCCTCACACCACGGTCCACCCATTCCACTTCACCTCCCACCCGTCGCATTCCATCCTTCCCTCCCCCAACTCCCCCCCCCACAATGTTTTCCTCTCCTCTCTCCCATCAGTTCCTTCCCCCCCCCACCCCACCTACCCTCCCTACTCCCTTTCTCCACCGCCCTCCTTATGCCGTCGGTCCGCCCTTATCAGCGCCCCGCATCTCTCCGGACGCGGAAAAAGGAAACATTAAGCGAATCTTAAGGAAAAAGCAGAAACGTTGCTTTGGTAGAAGATGGGGGGTTGGATGGTGAGAGGGGGGGGGTTGAGAGGGGGTGTAGAACGCAAGAGGCCGAAGCCAAAACCACCTCCCTCCCAACCCCTCTGTCCGTCGTGGTGGAATCGGGGGTGGGAGATGAAAGTTGGGGAATGAGATTGAATGCGAATGGGAAATGGCGTAGAGCAAAGCCGAGGAAGGATTGAGCGGAGGGGGGGCAGGGTGTTAGAACGCAAGGAGTAAGGGTTGGTGGGGAGTTCAGGGAATGAGGGGCGTTGCAGGGTGTGGGGAGGTTGTTTAAGGGGCGAGGAACAATAACGTGTTTTCCTATCTGCTGCATAATATCGACATTACCGCTCTCTGTCTTTTTGAAGGGCGAATTAAAATATTGGTTGGAGAGTGTTTGGATGTTTCCTTATTTTTTTTATCTCTCTCTCTCTCTCTCCTCCCCTCCATGGTCGGCCATTTCATGCTTCTTTCGCTGGCTTCCTTTTTTTCATTTCACCCTCTCCCCGATCCTCTCTCTCTCACTCCATTCTCTTACTTCGGACACGATCCCCTTTCCTCACCGCAAGTAGTGTGTTATTTCCCAAGACTTCGGCTTCGCCCACCAATCGACCCCCGCATGCTGCTCCTTCCCTACTCTATCCCTCTCCCTCAATCGCCACTTTCTCGTCTAATTCTCGTAGCAGTAATGGAGTGCCAGACACCCCTTCACGGAATACATCCCCGCACATCGGTCGGTGTGTTATCCCCGCTTTCAGCCGAGGACACCCTATGTTTAGGGAAACGGAGGCCCTGTCCTCCGCCACACCGCTAATCTTTAGGCCGTGAAACGGGGTATTATTCCCACCTAGGGATGCATTACGCTTAATGCGTTGGTAGTGGAGATTTTTAAACCGTTTGCCGGAATAGTAAGACGAGTGCCAGTATTCCTGGGGTGAGACCTGGGGTTTAAAAATTACCAACTTTATTTTATATTAGGAAGGGAGGACCGTGTTAAAAAATTGTCTTGTTTTTCTAGAGGTATCTTCAAAATACTTTCCTGACACAATACCTAACATTTGGTAGCCGTAATTGTATATGTTCATCATAATTTGAGGAGGGATATCGAACTCCTATCGTCGTAGAACGTTGCTGCATTAAACAACGTAATTTTGTGAGAGAATAAGTAGAATTTTGTAAAGTATAACAATTGCAGGCGTGGGTATATGTATTCCTCTATAGCATGAACCATAAATGTTTTCAAAGTTAGGTACTGCCATCGCAGCACTACATTTTTGGTTTCGCCAACAATCTCCCATATGTTTTAATGTAGAAGAAGTTACACCGCTCATTTTGGACATAATTGAACAAGATCATCAACAAATAAGTGAACAAATCATCTTCATGTATTTTCAGATGCAACAATAAGTAAATAAAACCTCATTAATCGAGCGTCATGCATCAATTTTAATTAGATTAAAACCTTAGACCACTAATATTCTCATCAAGGATAAAATGTGCCGTAAAGTAAATATGCAAGCAAGAGTAAATACGCATTGCAGAATTATCAATGCTGTTCTCAAGTTTATCATATATACCAAACCAAAAATTGATAGACTACTGGGAGAGATGCTTTTAATTTTAGTTTTTAAATGCATGTAGCCAATTTATATTTTAAAAAGTAGAAATTCAATGGTATCTCACCTAATGGAATACCGTATACGTAAAACATTTTTGTTATTACATGTCTCAGTTTAGGAAATGGGCCTGAGTCAAGTATTCGATATTTTAAATTAATAAAACAATAAATGTTAAAGCTGGAACTTTGACAATTTAACCTGTTCTTTTTCCTTTCTCCAGCTCACAAGTACTAAATATTGTTTGAACTGCTCTCGCGGGATAAAGAGTAGTTTGTTTTAAATGGACACAATGAACAGTAAACATAATAAAATATAAAGTAATATAAAGTAAGGCCCGGTAAAGTAATTATAATATAAAGTAAGGCCCGTTTGGTCACAGGAAAAAATATACTCATATGAAACACATTTTATTGGCACTTTTAGTTAACTAAAAACCTACTTCACTTCTCTACATAATTGCCGTTCACTTCTAAGCATGTTTCGTACCGCTGCACCAGCTTCTTTAACCCCTCTGCATAGAAACTCGCCGCCTGAGGGTTGAACCAATCGACAACGCCATTCTTGAGTTCCTCTTCGGTTTCGAAACGTTGTCCACCGAACCACTGTTTCAAGTGCAAGAAGAGGAAGTAGTCGCTGGGTGTAAGGTCAGGACTGTACGGTGGGTGGTTTAAAGAGTTCCCAACGACCCAAAACTCTCGTCCATTGGACATTTGTGGTGGTCGGTGAGCATTTTCGGTACCCACCTTGCACGCAATGTGTGGTATCCGAGGTTTTCCGTAGCAATATTGTAGACAGTAGTGCGTCCAAGTTGAGGAAATTGTTCAGCCAGGCCATTAATCGTCAATCGACGATCACATCGCAGTTTTTGTTCCACTTGCGAAACAATTTCATCGGTCAGAATACTGGGCCTATCACTTCGCTCTTCGTCATGGACATTTGTTCGTCCATTTTTTAAATCACAGCACCATTGTCTAACCTTTCCGTCACTCATAACTGTAGGTTTATAAACTAAGAATAATTCCCGATGAATTTTCAGCAGCCGACAATCCTTTGGCATACAAGAATCGTATGACAGAACGCACTTCACAGCTGGCGGTATCAACGATTGTCGCGGACATAGTTGTTTGCATGCACGGACAAGCAAACTACTTCTGAAACAAAACAAATGCTGCTATAGCTTTTCAATAAATCAGTTGATGGCGCTGCAGGAGCAAAACTGTGTTCTGAAGGGCCAACATTTAAATATAAGCAAACGGTACTTACTTTAAGAATACGCCTCGTATTTGATTTTCGTAACGAAAATATTACTCCTTTATCAGCAATGGCCAAAGCGTTGAGGGCTATGGGTTCCAGTAACCACCATATATTTTATTAGATATTAAAATAACATGCAAAACTTTTCACGTGGTAGAAGGATAGAAAATACCACCCAGGGGCAGGCGCTATGAGAAGCAGTCTCTCTTTTGATGATAGGCATTTTATAGGACTTTCTTTTTAAATTAGAAAATAAATAGACTGGAACGAGAACGGGATGGGCATCTAAATGCCTCTGGGAAAGGCGAGGTTGTACGACTTAGTGAATCGACTGATGAATAATAGTGCTTTCCTTAGAGTCGGATAATTCATGATGATCCATGCTTTCATCGTTTTCCATTCAATTTAGAAGCATTTCCAATTAAAGCGACTGTTTTTTCCACTTTATTTTTTTGCAGATATGTGGTTCATTTAGGTACAAGCCTTAACACTGGCAATCACGACTTATGTAATACTTTATAAAAAAAATTACATCTACCGTTCCTTGAGTTAATTTATTATAATAGTATTTATTGAATGGACTTGCACTTCCGTAGGAGTAGCTGGAAGTTTAGAACAGTAATTCAGTAATTAAATTTCCTCCTTTTTACTTAATTCAAATGAAATATTCACTCCACTACCACTGTTCTTTAATTATCAGTAAATCTTCTGGGAATATTCCTTTGCAACGTTATACTTTGAGATTTTATGCACAGAACTTGTTGTTCGACGTCACTTTCTCATTAACTTCTTAGTTTATCTCTTCTTTTTGGCCAATACCGTCGCTTTATTCCTTATTTTCTTCAAGCTTATAATGTCTAAAAATGAGAGTGTTTGGAAAAATATGAGAAAAAAGGGTACTTTGGGAAAAAAGGGAGTAATTTGCCTGTTTTGGAATAAGCGGTAGCTACGATAAGTGAGTTAATCTAGTGTCTAGGGATACATATTATTATCTAGGTTTTCCCACCTTCTTTAGTTTGTAGACTCTGTAACTGAAGTCCTTTTGTGTGCTCTGATCCTGTTCATTTTATTACCGTAGTTTTAAAGCATTTTCACGATTTACTTGGTCTACAAAGTTTGTAATTTTATGTATTAGTTTTTCTTTGTGGAATTATCATTTCGAAAGGTCCAAAAAAAAGATCTCTCAAGCAATTTAATTTACATTGAGAATCGCTTGTTGGGGCTATGCATTACAGTTCAGTGAACTAAGGCTTTTACCAATTTACCTCTTACTATTTTACCTATGACACTGAAACAGTTGGCTGAGATTGGATGGGATTAAAAATACACTGAAATATCAGGTAGAAAAATGTTAGTGACGTCGATATAGCGGGTATTTGGTTTCAAAAAATCGCAAGTAGTTATATTTTCTAAAACTGTTTCTATGTTGTATTATGGCAACGGTAGGTGTCTGATCTCCTAAATCCTTTGTAAGACTAATCCATCAGATTATTGTTTCTCAAAGAGATTTTTTTTATTTCGGTGTTTTTAATGTCGTTTATTATACTCAGCTACCCTACAACAAACACTTCTTAAAATATACACCGATAAATGTCCGTTAATCATCTTTATAAAATTTTATTTACCAACAGCCACCTCCTTCGCGTATTTGATATTGGTGTACTGAAACGATTTCTTTTTAGTTACTTTTCAATTTAACCTTGGTTAATGCTTCTTCTGTAATTTCTTCATCATACATTTCACTCAAATATCCTCCGCCATTCATGTCAGGAACAAAGTGTTTGCCAGGATGATTTATTTTTTTCTGGAAAATTTCATATTTCACTCTCGTTGGTTAAAAAGTTTCCGATGCTGAATTATTGGCAAATTATTATTCGTGACGTAATGATGGATTAATTTTATTTTTGTTAGGCTAAATCAAAACTCAATTCGCGATGATTTTTGCGTAGGTTCTTTCAATACGCGTTTCATGAAAATTTTATTTTAGAAGGAAATAAAGCCATTTGCGCGAAAAAAATGAAATTAATTGAGCCATATAGTTTTCTCCATAGAGAGTTCTCGGCATGTGAAAATATTATATATTTTCAAGGGCCGAAAGAAATGGTGTACTGAGCATGGTGCAATTAAATATTCATGATAAACATAGAAACAGTTGTTCAAATTGCTCCTACCTGATATTGGTTGAACAAAATGGCCGCAGGAGTTGGAGATTAAATAACTTCAAGATTAAATATTAATACTTTAATTAACACTACATCACAATTTTTTGTGAGGATTTTGGATTAAAAATATAAATTTTTCATGCATTAAAATGAATAATATGATATGACACATGCACATTCATTGAGACTGCGAATACCTATTGAAATAACCATATGTTGCTATCAGAGAAATCTGCCATGTTTTACAAAAATGTGTAATAAACCTGTACAGTGACAAACGTTACATTTCCTGGATTTAAAACATCTTGACCATGAATATTGTTGAGATGTACAGAGTCACATTGAGAGTGTAATTGTTTAATAAGAATGAGAATGCTTGATCTTGCACTAATGTATTTTCAAATTCTCTTTTTTATTCCATTGATTCACCATTTTCTAAAGCAATATGTATTTAATAGGGGCTAGCATATGCTTATATTAGGTGTATTTCAGTGAGCAGCTACTATAAGGAATCTATATAGAAATTTAGTGCCTGAAAGTTTTTCAAAATTTATATTTCCGTAAAATGCAATTTATACAATGTAATGACTATTGAACTGAAGCGAGTTGCTTATTTTATTTTTAATAAAGAATTTTCATTTTTTCAGTCATGATCTTCTTTCTTCCAACAGATATATTTTGACAATAACTCAAAACTCTGCAATATTAGCTTGCTTAGCTCAGTCGCAGATTACTCTATGCCCCACATTTTTAATGTTTTTACCTGAAAATCGATCGATATCAGGCTTGAAGAGAAAATGAAATTAGTATGAGTATAAACGCTGCACCCAGTTATGGTACATCATCTGTAATGTCATTAATATTATCATTATTTTGCTTATCAATTAAATGGTAACGTCGAAATCCACTGAGGAAATTGGTAAGAATTCGGGTGCAGTGGCTTGATAGCAAACAATTTTTACCTTCCAGGTTCAATTATTTTATTTCGAAGCCACCACCAGAGGCTTTAAATTCTTCCCCGAAAACCGCGGAATTTATAGAAAACTGTTGGCGAGAAATTAGCTCATTTGGCGCCATTAAGGGAACCGCTGGAACGGCAGCAGTTTAAGGGCTAAAATGAATTAGCACCGCATAATAACACTCTTCCGACGCTGTAAGGGCCATTGGTCGGTTCGGGAGGAGGCCGCGCCACGTCCCGCCGTCCTCCCACCCCGCCGTTCTTAAACGCCTATGAATCATTGATGAGCCACTCAGTCGCTGCACAGTAGCTGGCAACCTAATCAACCCAAAATAAAGGGTTTAGATAGATCATCAGATGCCGTCATCTTCATGCGACCTTCCTCCCCATCCCCTCCCCCTCCCTGCCTCCTCCTATCCTCTCTCTTTCTCTCTCGCCCTCCCTCTCTTACTCCCCACCGCCCCAAAAATAATCACACGTTTCTTCGGTCCCTGTAAATTCCGATTAATCAATGTTTGGAGTTTTTTTCGGGCGCCGTTATGAATGCATAATTCGTAGTCATTAAGCCAGGGCTCTGCTTGGCCACTCATTAGCATACGCCACCACAATTATTGGCCGTTCATCAACCGCGACAGCGGGCAGTTGCCGTGGCGCTGGCGGGACGCACTGAGCGGGCTGACTTCATCCGCCTCGCCTCGCAATCGCCTCACACCAGCACCCTCCGTGGCCAATCGCCGAACCAAACCATGAGTAGGTTCTCTATTCACGAAGGCGGAAGGAAATTTATGAAAGAAAAATACATTCTCACCATAATATGGAGATAAAAGATTAAGACTATTTAACTCCTGTTTTACACTGATAACTCATATTCAGTGGCTTGATATTCTTCGTTGTTTTCATAAAAATATACATAAATGATGGATTCCCTAAATTTATTAGCGATCGGATCCGCAAAATCATTTTGCTGAAATATATTATATTTATGATTGAAGAAGGCAACGCTAACAGCTAGTACGTATTGCATTCAACTATTTTAATGTGGGTTTTAACACGACTTGAGCATCAAATATAGTATTAAAAGTTGGTTTCATGTAACCTTTTTGAGCTCCTGCAGTTCCTAAATGGATAGCCTCCTATGATCATAATTAGTACACGTATTTGGCTCAATCGTATTTGGTTTAACCACCGCAATGACGTTTCGTTGAAGTAAGGAACGTTTTCATCCTAATCTAAGAGGGAAATAGGTTCCTCTGGTTTAGCATATCACTATGAAAGCCTTGTTCTCTAATGCTAATACGTACTAAATACGTGTTACGCGTACATGTACTCTAAAAGAGTTGTTTATGAGCAAGGGTCCAAGGGTATGAGAGTATTCCTTTCCTTTGATGGTATCCTACTAAGTGCATGAGTTCAATTATTTACTCTACGTTACATCAAGCTGTGACGTGAACCAGTTAATTTTACCAGCGTATTGATTCAGCATTACACTTAGAGTGTCAAATATAACAAGAACGACGATTAGCACTAGATTTGTCTTGCTGCTATAATGGAAGTCATTATTTGTAAACGAAAGTTGGATCAACGGGAATACATACGCATTGTTTGCTATCGCTCGTGCCATGAGAATAATGGTGTTATCAGGTCTGATGAAGACGCTTATCGAATCCCATACTTATTCACACAGTATCCTGATTAGCGCACAGGTGGTGCAGCAGCACGTCCATCTCCCGTGGGCTAGTGCTCGTGGCCATCTTGCGCCCGGGAATTCCCTTTCCCTCGGCCAAGGTGACACCTCGAAACCGCTGCAGCGATATCCGGGATGAGCAGCATACTTCAGAGACAGCGTGATGAATGGGTGCTAACAACGTTTGAATGATAGCATCCCATGAGAGGACCAGCTTCCATAAATTAGCCGCCCACTGGACCTTAGACTCACTGGCTTAATCGCCTCAGAGAGAAGCGAAGTGCGAGGGATGGGATTGCCCCACCGCATTGAGTTAGACCGCAGCCTTTCTTTTCGACAGCCTTTTACAAAACGGCATTCGCCTTCGTAATCAAATGCACACGTGGCTTCGTAATTTGTCCACTTGCCTTTAATGGCAAGTTGACCAATGGTTTCCACTTTCTTTTCTCAACTCAAGATACGGGGACATTAGTATTAGACTCAGCTTCTCTTACATAAGGTATGGTTTAACAAGTAATTTTGTTCTTATCTGATCTAAGTTTGAGGTTCTCATTGGTGGAAAATATTTGTTAATTAAGAACGTGAAAGAAAGTTGACGGTATACCAAGGAATATTTATAAATAAATGTCATTGGTATCTGAGGAAGAATTCGCTTATGTAATGACTATTCAAAGATAGGATAGGAAATAGAAATGCGTTTTATTATTAAACATAAGCCTTGTGCTTTTATGGATCAAAATTTAAGTTTCGGTTTATCGTTCAGTTAATTCTAAAAGACATCATCATTCTTGCAACATTGCATTTTTCAGTGAATAATCCAGTTGCAGAAATTGCGTATTCTGGCCTCTTGACTTAAGGGTGCAAATTATCCTGTTTTATTATTAGGTAATCTACCGGTTAAGGTAGGTTTATGGATGGACACAACTATCAAATAAACATTTTGTAACTCCAAACGAAACCCAATCCAGCAACCTAATCTACATCAGGTCCCTCTTCATCTCTGTGTACTACTTTCCTCCCTTCATCCCGTCCAACATCCCTATCCTGTTCCTGCCCTTACCTCGCTTGCCCAACATTCTCCCCTCTTTTACCTTCTTCAATATTTCACTACTGCTCAATACGCCTTTCATCCATTTTTCCTGCCTCCATAGGATTTCTTTCAAAAACCCCTCTCCTCACCCACCATCTCCAGTACTTCCTCATTTGTTTTCCTTTCGGTCCATTTCACCTTCTCCATTCTTCTCCACACCCACATTTCAAAAGCCTCCAATCTACGTCTATCCTCCTGCTTCAGTGACCACGTTTCCCCACCATACATAGCTACGCTCCATATCAGAGTTTTTACGAGTCTTGTCTTAACATCTCTACACAACATCCCCGTCATCAACTCCCTCCTCCTTGAGAAAGTCTCCTTGCCTAGCGCAATTCTTCTCCTTACGTCCCTACTATTTTGACCGTATTGGTCGAAAACACTTCCGAGATATGTAAACTGTTCTACCTGCTCTACTTTTTCCCCGCCTATTTTAACATTTAGCTTAGCCTTTTTCTGTGTTACCATGGCTTAAATATGAAGAGTTTCAATCCTTTTTGTCTAAGACAAAACTTTACAATTGAGGTAAAATAAAATTATCGACAGCAATAGCTGCGTAATAAACTAACTGATAAGTCAGTGGGTTAACAAAAAAGTTAGTTACTTCACATTATTCTTATTTGAAATTATCTAAAAATAGATGAACAGTAACTATATTCAAATGGGAAATGCTCCAAATTAAGATGAACTTTAACTAAAACAACAAATTTCAAGAGATTTTATGGTTTAATTAGTGTTTACTTTCCATTAGTTTGGGATGTCTGAAAAAAATAAAGAAAGTCCATCAAATATTAGCTAGATTACTGCTATAATTATAGTTTATTTGGTTGAGGAACTTTCGTGTCCTCGGAGGAACACATTGTTGATATCTATTCAATAATTTAGACATACTCATACAGCCAACCACAAAATCCATTCATACTCTTGCATTATCGGCCAGACGTTGAAATGAGTGATCGGTTACAAGGCCTTGGAAACTGAATTCATTTTCACTAATACTGTAAGGCTGTAGTTTTGTTTGGTTTGTATAAAAATGCTACCCTGCTTCAGGCAAAGGAGACCTGTCACCAATGAAAAAAAAAACAATCGGATTTTCAAAGAGGTCGCGCACACGGTTTGTATCCAGAAAGAATCTCTTGCTGAGAAAGGGATTTTCTGTCACCGAAGCGGCCGAAGAATATACGTTCCAAGCGTCGCCTCACAACTAAATCCCATTTATTTACTGCTCGGATCTAAATCAGTCGTAATCCCCGTGACGGGGACGCCGATATAAAGTCTCTCCCTGGCATCACCCCCAAATACACCGCACATAGAGAGACACACACACATATATTTACCCTTAAATTCTCCCGAGTCGAATAAAAGAACACAAATCCCCAAAAGTAGGAGAAGACGACGAAGAATAAGTGGAGGTGGATAAAGGAGGAGGAGGGTTGGCTCGGGAGATAGACGTTTTGGCAAGCGAAAAGCCAAACGACTCGCTAAAGGGAGGGTTCAGCGTCGTACCCCCGCGGCGAGAGTTAACTAAGTCGACGAAATGATAAGGAGGAGCTAGTCGGGGAGACCCTGCGTACGTTGAAACCACTCCCGCACTCCCTCCTCGCCCCTTCTCCCCATGGGACCTCCGACGGAGGGTCAGAAGGGTAGAGAGGAAAGTTAGAGACTGCATTCGGGTGGATGACGGGGAAGTCCTCGGCGGCTGTGAGAGGAGGGGTATTGGATATGAGAAGTAGACCTTGGGGATAAAGGGGGAAGCCTAAGGGATCTGAGGGCAAAGGAGCCTAGGAGAGCCTTAGAGCAGGCGGATGACGGGGTAAACAGGGAAGTACAGGGCACAAAATTCAGAGAATCAAAAATTGGTGAAGTTGAGATTCAAGAATTTTCAATGAAATCCAAGTGGCAGCAATTGCATGAACAAATACGATTCAGGTACAAGTAAAATCTCTGGGATTTATTTTACACTCAGTGTATTCATTCATTTTACATAAAGTGATTAAGAACATATGTGAAGTATAAAATATAAAAAATACCCCGAATAGTAGCATTTTTGAGAGAATAAAAATTAACTTAATGCACAATTCAGTCCGGAAAGAGGAACCTGTCCGAATATGAAAGTGTTGGCTTGGACGACATACGTAAACTCGTTGTCAGAAATAAAAATTAACTGAATGAAAAGCAGCGATTGGAGTAGCATAGATTGATTGAACTACAGGCAAAATCATTGGAAAAAGGTAAGTTAAATCGATACATACCAGTGTCGCAATAGTAACATGCCTCATGAATGTTCTGAGTAGCATGGGGGTACGTTGCATGCCAAATGGATCGCAAATTATTTTGAGCATAAATACGGCAGCAAACGTGCATTAACTTGAGGAAAAGTATGTAATCTTTCGAATCAATAGGAGCAGAAAAGAAAAAAATCACTCATTGAGTTTTACCATGAATCGCTTTACCTGGCAAATCAACAAGCTCATAATATTCTCCCGCGAGTTCAACCACAATTCATAACTGCATTCTACCCTAGATAAGTTAACGTATAAACGAAGAGAATAGACAAGTGCGTAGTGAACCGCGTCTCCGACGATTGGCATGGAATACTAATTGAACCTCCCCGGATAGTGAGATTTGTCGGGAAAATCGGACATTTTGCAGCGGTGCAACCGAGAGGTTTTACGTGAGGGGATTGGTAAGAACGGCTCGGAGACATTGAAGATTGAGGTGAGAGCGGGGTAGGGAGGACATTAGGAATGGTGGAGTTGGAGAGGGAAGGGGTTTGAGTTCACTTAGGACTGCGACGAGATGTGGGGTGGGGTGATTTGCGGGGGGTGCGAGGATGAGAGAAAAAAAGGGGATGGACGCTTAAGGCGCTTTGGAAGGAGAAGAAGGAAGGAAGGAATGTTCGAATAGAAATTAATTCGACGAATGTAGAAGGGGGATGAGGAGGTACGGGTTGGGGTGAAGGATTTGCATGGAAGGGGGGGGAGTTTGGGGTGCCCTGGATGGAGGGGGAGGGTAAGTCGTCCTGGAGGTGGTCGGAGAAGGGGGAGGATACCGAAAAGGGGGGGGAGAGAGAGAGGGAAAGCGGGGAGATAAAGAAAGGCCCAAGAGTGCATTTGCATTTCATCGCAAGGATATGGCCCCTAATCAGCCATTAATGAAAATGGCGGGAGAGGGTGGCCGTAGGGGGTGAGCAGAGTGGGGAGGGAAATGCGAAAGGAGTCCAGAAGGAAGGATTGGAGGAGTGTGGGGTGGAAAAAAAGGCTTAAGGGTTTTCTTCAGATTTGCACGAAAGCTGTTCAAAGTGCCTTTTTTGGACTTACCAGCCGAACTCCCTCCAATCCTCCCCCTATCTCGCACACCCCTCCCCTCGCCAGGGTCCTCTCTCCCTTGCTTCTCGTCTCTCAAACTCTCTTCATCTCCTCCCACCCTCCCTCTCCCCCTCCAAAACCCACCCTTATCCAAATTCCAAAAGCCAAGTTTCCACAGTTGAATTCGAATTATTTTTCTCAAGGTACAACACGCCATTGGCACTTGTCCTGTTAGTATTTGTGGTCGATAAAAAAAGCTTACAGCTTTCTCTTCGTGGATTGCGAAACTGGAGGGATTAAGCCCATTTAGAGCGCAAAGTTGTTAACAGGGATATTGTTTAATGTTCGCAGTAACTGCAGTTCTCTTAGGGTTAATTACTACTTACTATGACGTTAGAGGTTGTTAAAGTTGGGAGATTTTATCTGTATCAATTTTCTCTTGAAATATTTTATTCAATTTATACTACATAACATGGCAAAGGATTTATGATACTTTGACGGTTCAATATATAAATTGTCGGTGAGTATAGCAAGTAATTACATTCTTTGTACTGTTTAATGAATTTTAATGATTAACGAATTTTTACCATGAATTTAACGCCATTTAATTGGAACCTTAAATATAATTTGATAATATATGAAAAATATTCAAGGGGTAAAATTAAAATTCGCATCTCACCGACAGTGTTCACTGTTTTTACGTTCAGTGAACAATGTTCAGCATACTTAGAAAAAAGAATAAAAGAAGCTCAAAAAATGGGTGACATTGAAAGTGCAGTAAAGAAACATACATTTTATGACAGGAATTATCCTCCAGTTCTTAGATTTCGTAGAAAGTATCGAAGAGAATCAACACGACCCTCTGGGATTTGCAAGCAGAACAGGTCACTGAATGATTATGTCTGAACATTGATTAAACGATAACAAATATTCTAATTTTAGCAAGAGGTAGAGCAAACAATGCGCCACGAGAAGTAAAAATTTAAGAAAGTGAAGTACATCATCTCCTTTAATAACAATATAACGTTGATTGAAAGTAATCGGTGAGCGTGGAGCGCATGGTAGTGCTAAGAAGTCACTTCAGATTATGAGTTAGTATTTATGCATATTTCAAAAATGAAGTATGGAGGACGAGTAAATATGAGAACTATTTTGTGTGGAGAATTTGAGTAGCTGGTCAAAGATGAACCAATACCATAAAATGTGGATATTAGAAATTTGGTGATGGATAAGTTTAATCAGCAATAATCAAGTGACCTACGATAATTTTTGATGAACGCTACTCTAATCCTAAAACTCAAATACTATGACTGAAAAATCATTAAACCCCTTGCGACACTACTTGAAAGTCGTGGTTTCTAGCGGAGCTTTATAGATTCTTTTTACCCTGAAACAAAAAACAAATATTTCGTCATGAAAAAATAATAGATATTGCGTGGAATAAAAATGTATTGGTGTTCCGATCGCCTACTACTTACTGCAAGAAATTATTCATTAAGTCTACACACTTTCTACCGCCCTTAATTCCATTGTAAATACTTATATTTTTCTTCTCCTAACTCACTTTCACAGCATTCTCTCATCTATTATTTCCTTCTTAGATTTTTTCAAACAGCCGTTTCTCTTCCACTAGCGTGCGTAGAATATTATTTGTTCTCCTTTTCGTCTATTTTATTTCCAAGATTCTCCTCCACATCAACAACGCGTTCACCAAATCCTACAATCTACATCCTCTTGCAGCAACGACTGAGTTTCCGAGTCATACAAAACTACGTATCATATAGAATAAATTTTCCCTAGTCTTTTCTTGGTGTCTCAAATTCAGATGAACTCAAAACCCTGCTCTTCGGTGACGGTCTCTAACACAACGCAATAATGTTTTAATGTGAATTAATTGGAAAGGGAATGGAGGAATAAGAGCGTTGCAACAGTAAAGATAAGAGATAAGACAGTGGAAAAGTTATCCAAGAAAGAATTTTCGGATTAACACGGCCACTAATGGACACCAGTCACTAGAGATGTACTACATGTCATGTTTTAGGAAATACAATAGAAGAGGTATTTCCATCATCAAAACATACTAAAGAGAGATGCAAGAAACAAGAGCTATCGGGGCGTAAGATAATCCTCTATAGTCAAGGGGGGACGAATGAGAGATATAGTAAGTGAATTATTTCACAACACTAGTAAGGATCACCATTCTATTTCTTGCTCTGGCCAACATTTTACCGATATTTTACATTGAAAAACATTTTCTCATAATGAAAAATTCAAAATTAGTTCGTATAAAAATATATTTTAAAATATGAATATCAGGTGTGACTGTAATCGGTGCATTATTCCCAAAGATTCTGTATGCCCCACTTAAAATGGCTATGAAAACTAAGGCCCCACATCAATTCTAGAATCGGAAGGGGAGCCTTTCAAAATATAAAAAAAATTAGTATAAATTTTGCTTGTAATACAATATGTGCTACTCAACTTTGCTCCTTAGATTAAATACATCATGTATTTGAAAAATGTTTGAGTCAGATTTTTGTTAGCATGTCTATTCCCGTGAAAGTGCAAAAAATCCTACTCCAGTTATTGATCAACATCATTTAATTGTTTTGTGGAACAACGCAGATCAGTAAGTAAATTGTATGTGTGGATCTATTCTTTTGCCTGTTATTTGATTTTCTTAGTCACCCTTGCGCCCTATGTGTGATATTTGGATTTCCTAAAAATATTATTAGTGGAATATCAGGCAGTATGGCATTTATTTTATCTCAAAAGCCAAAAAATAAACCAATGACAAATTGATGCATCTACGAGTTGGTGTATACGAATTGGAAAAATATAATTTTGACCAAACAAAGGTGAATATTTCAGTGAATGTTTTTCTTTTATGGCTAGCAATTCATTTTGAAATAAATTTCGAAATATTGGAACAAAATTGACGGCTGATTTTCATTCTCAGCTACATGTTGAAAGTGAGGTGAAAGAGAGTTTCTTGAATTGTGCATGAGCATGCGTCTCATGATATAAGCTTTATTTATGAAAATAAACATTTTTGGTCGAATAAAGGTGTTTTATAATTACTGGAAGGTTTTTGACACTTGGTGATTTATATTCTTTGTCAATTTCACCATAATTTATATATAATATATCCTACCATTCAAGGAGCGGGCCTTCATTTCCTACCAAGGAGGGCTTCTCAAAACCAATCCGTTTCGTTAAATATATTTCCGTCATTTCCGTCTTTACATAACATCTCATTAATACTCCCGGGCCCTATAAGCAGCTCACATCTACTACCATTCTTACCCTGTTATACCCTCGTATGCCTCATAAAACCCAACCGTCTTCTCGTTACCAAAGCTGCATATCCAAACGTATAATACCATTAGACCCCAACACTTGGATGATATCACTATCTGAAGCAGCGTATTGCAAATTTAATTGTTTATTTACATTTATTTAGTTTTTAAATTGAATTTAGAAACTCAGAACCTGATGTAGCCGTAAAATCTCTAAAGAAGTTGACTTAAAGCAGATTGCATTCATCCCATAACAAAAAAATGTAGTAAGAAAAATGCAAATACTCCAGATCGTGGATAACGACCAATGCGTCGAAAAATTTGTCAAAAGGAACATATCGAAGAATGGAGAATAAATAGGAGGAGCAGTTACACAAAGTTTAATTCGGATTGAGAAGTTGAGGAGCTAAAGAAGCCATTCTCGCCCCCACTCATCATGGAGAGGGATATGTAGAAACACCAACCGACCTCACATTCACATATCTGTATATCACATTCCTTTATCTGGAGAAAACCTCTTGACTGCGTGGACAAGAATTTTGATGCATTCTCTTAAGAAGCGTTCTTTAGATAGGGTGAAAGCTTGTGATAAATCTAAAATAAAGAATGGAGTAAGGCAGGGATGCTAATTATGTGTTTAATTTGTATAATGAAAAGGCAATTAACGAGATTAATGAAAAAAAAGGAGGTGATGTTTAAATCTTAGGAGAAAGGATAAGTATTCTCCGATTTGTGGACGACATATCTAAACTTGCTGGAAAGAAAGTAGGATAGTAGAATAAAGTAGGATACCTTACCGTACAAGGATACAGACCAATGTGGAGGGCATTAAAGAGTGCATCTCAAGATAAAAAAAATCATTTCAAGTTGCATAATAAACGTTTTACTAAGGTAACGATCTTCAGTCGAATTACGGAAGGAATTCTCTAAGCCAGACTAGAAAAGCACGTGTAAGGACAAGTGTAACAGTTTTGTGATGTAGGCAGCAAGATCACGTGCAATGAAAGAAGCAATAGGAATGTAGAAATGTGCAGAAAAAGAATAGCGAGGAAAGTTTGCTTTCTAGAGGAGCAACAACTAAAGGCAGAAAGAACTAGCATGTACACGTGGAAGCGCCTCGTTTAGATTTATGTATAGAATCTGTTTTTCTGCAGATGTCAGACTTGAATAATAGGGGAGGCAGAGAAATAAGGCTAGAGGAAATGAACATGTGGTGCTGCCAAAGAATGACGGAAATAAAATGGAGACAATAAAGAATGAAAAATTATTTCCAAGAGTGAGTGCAGAGAGAAGCCTATGGATAAGACTTACAAGAAGATGAGGGATATTGGTTGGACACATCCTCAGATATAAAAGCTGCTAAAGACTACAATTTTAGGATGTATACGTGTTGGTGAGAATTACAGAGGAAGACCACGAATGAACTCTGAAAAACAAGTCATGGAAAATGTCAGTACGAGGTGTGGTGATGAGAGTGAAGAGATTGGTCAGAAACATGATCGTCACTCCTAATTTATATTCAAATTGAGAACACGCAATGATAAATATCCAGTAATCGTTGATAAAACTTTTCCAAAAATCCATTTTTCTAAGACGGAAAATAAATATTTAGTTCCATAAATATGGCTTGAGATAATAATAAAATAATTTTGAAGAAATATATTTGACCGGCATATTTTCAAATGAATTAAATTCGGAGAAAAGTACATTGTTAAATAAACCGTATAATGTTTGAATATTCATCCAAACATTACCAATAGAAATTGGAAACATGTTGAATGCAAAGTTTTTGTTCAATATTGTCACCTTCATATTTATACTTACGCTACTCAATCATTTGAACTCTTGACTAATATGTATATTTCCGGTTTTTTGCAAAGACGGAATGAGATTTAGGACTGTCGACGATGTCAGTCAATGACTTCTGGCTCGTGCCTTTCTCTTTCAATTCCGAAACAACTGCATAATTCATACCCCAGATTTATGACGCTCCATCTTTGGAAGTGGATAAGTTTTTCACTTATTTGCTTTCAAAGAGACTCGAAAATACCCTCATACTTGACCTTTTGTGAATAATTTAGGCATATGGCGATAGATGCGCTCAAATTCAGGACGTAAACAATAAAATCCATCTTTGCCCATGCAATGAAATTGTGTAAAACACAACTGTTAAGAAAATATTTGAATGACAATGTTTATTATATAATGATGAGTGTTGATCAACGAAAGTATCTTCCATCTTAAGATATTGGAGAGAACTTATTATATGAATATGCATATTAGTTTACACTTTCTTCGACGTCTAATTTACATTGCGCGGTATTGTTAGTTTCTGGGTGAAAAAAATAAGAAATAAAACGACTATTACGACTCGTTTATTCATTCCGGGGCTCAAAATTGCCTGAATCTATGAATACTTTTGGCTAGAACACCCTAATTATTCCTGGTAGTATTTTGTTCAACAACTTAAGGTAACGGAAAATATTTAGCTTTAATTATAATTAAAGCTAAATAATTATTTGCTCAAATTTTTTTAAAATTTTTGAAAGCGCTGGATCCCGAAACAGAAAAACGAAACTGTTTTCTAAAAACAAAAGCTTCGAATTATTTTCTCGTTTATTATTTCATGGCATATATTTGGATTTAAAATGTATTCCAACCGCATAGGCGTCTTACTGTGCCGCAGAGAAAGTCTTTCATTGTGACGCAGCGTCCATGCCAGGGGTGGAAACCGCACGGTTTGCGAGTGTCAGGACTAGGAAGACCACCTTTGTGTAGAAAATCGAGGTTCATAGGAGTGGACTTCCCCAGTTCACCTTTTGGCGAAAATGGAGTTGCACAAACTACAAGACAACATTTTTGTCACTGGCACTAATTCTACTCACTGCGTTTCGGGGAGATAGGGGTAAAAAATAAGAGAGCAAGAAATGCTGGAACTAATGCCACCTCCTAGAATCTGATTTGTGCCCTATGCTTTGTTCTTCCGACCCCCATTCCGACGAACCCCTACACCACTCCTCCCAAACGTCTTCCTCACCCCTTCCTTAGCAAAACTCCCAGCACTCCCCTACCATCTCCGGGAAAATATGGGGCTCCCTTAAATTTTTTTTTCGAGAGGTGATGCTCTTGAGGGGCTTGGGGGAAGCGGTACGAAGACGGGGAAGGAGATGGTTCCGAGTGGGGTATGCGTGGGGGGAATGACGTGGTGTGGTTGGTTTGAAGGGGTTTTTAGAGGAGTTTCAGGATGGGAGGGAGGGAGGGAGAGAGAGAGAGAAAAGGAGGAGGAGGAGGAATGTTCTTGACGAAGAGGCGAAAATGGCGGCGAGACATGTCGAGAGCTTCATAAGCGAAAGGAGAAGGCTGGGCTCGGCATGGGGTCGGAGTTGGGAAAGAGAGAGAGGGGAACGGATGCAGGAATGGTGTGCCAGGGTGTGGGGGAGGGAAAAAAAGGGTGTGTGTAGGGTGGGGTGGAACCTTGGAGAGGAGGGTCTCCGGGCGAAGGCGGTCCCTGATTACGACCGCCCAAGTGTTTTTATAATTCCTTTCCCTGACTTTGTCGTATTTTTCCTCCCCTTCCTCATCCCACGTCCCGTGCGGGCCCCTTTTTATTTCATTATTTTTTTATCCTCTAGTGCTTGTACAAGGATCTGCAAAACCTCCGTTTCGTTTCCTTCCCCCGCCCTCCAGCCCCACCCACTCACCAACCCCACGGTCCTCCGTTCCCCGCGACCGCCTCCCCCCCGTCTCTCCGACACAAGCCATCTATATAAGACCTAACCCCCACCCTTCCCCCCCCTGTAGGGCCAAGGGGGTGGTTCTTAATTCCTCCCCCGGTGCTCTGAGCGGGCGCCTAGTTCCCATACCGTCATCTTCCCCGACTCAGAGCGCAGCAAGGGTTTTTGGGCAGTTCCCTTACCCGGGGTAGGATGAGGGTTTGGGCGTAGTGTGTGTGGCGTCCCTGCGGGTGTGGAGGCAACGGTTGATAGTCTAGCGAAGCACTTGCGCGGGGTTTTCAAGGGTTTTCTTTTACCTGCCTCGTGTACTCCATCGATACCCTCGAATTATAGAGTCCTTTCCGCTTGGAATAACGGGCGTAAGACGATAATGGTAGGAGGAGGGTTGGTTGGATAAGGGGTCTTTTGTTTCGCTCCCTCACAACAACCCGACTCTGCAGTAAGACATGGCTTTGCGGCTTGGAAAATTCAAATGCGTCTGAATGGCGATGATTGTATCCGGTATCTCGAGGATTCCTTCGCTTCAGCACCACGTTGCAGGGTAGCGATTTCGAGTAAGCTGTCCCAATCAAAAAGACACTACCTAAATTCTTTATTGTAACCCTTCAGTACATTATAGCAGTTTTTCGTTTTATCACAACATAAAAAATATTTAATTTTCTCTCTTCATAGCGGTTATACATTCAAATGTGCGGAAAATTGCTCCATAATTTTAAACAACTCTTTGTAATAAAACTAAAGCGATCTAAAACTTTCAGTATTTGGATATCATTGTTGATTTTCATTTGCAAAGTTATAAATATTTGTCGCGAGTACGGTAAGATATACATTTCAAGTACAGCATATTGATTTGGTTAATCTTAGTGAGACAACGTTTACGACATTTTGTGTATAAAAAGTGATGTTGTAAAATGCTTAGTATATTAAATAGTTAACTCTATACAAGAAAATTAATAGGGCCCCAAAATTTTTATAAATGTGCGACTCAAAGCCTCTAGACTGAAAAAGGAGGGCCAACATCTTGGAAAATAATTTTTTTACTGCATGAGGTACTTCATAATCAACTATCATATCTCGAAGATATTTTTTTTGCAGTTAGATGTCACTCTGTCCGACGATGTTACCAAGTGTACCAATAAACTAGTATATTAGCCATAGGCATCTCATCAATTATCAGCTGACTCCCTAATGGAAGTATCGATGTAAGTTGTGCATTGCAATAAATCCCGAAAAACCTTAAAAGCACTAATGTTTGCACAAGTAGTTTAAATTACTCTTCTATTTAGGAGTGATACGGAATGGTTCTTAACAATATTTCATTACCTTTGACTCCTCGTTTCTAGGACTCAATCTGTCTTATTGCAGAAATAAATTCTTACTCAAATTTAATGAAAATTTAGGAAAAATTATTTCTCAATGGTGAAGGTACTGTTAAATTAAAAATGTCAGTATTTCCATAACCAACTTATTGGTGAATAGCCATAGCCCCATTATCACTCCATGGCTTAGTGACATTTTGGTTGCATCACATTATTTCGCCTTATGTACTTCGGCACTCATTTGGTCTAACATGAGATTGTTTAAATAATGATGTAGTGCATTTCTTTTAAAGTAATGGGATTCTTAATAATACACTTATTATTACACCGCAGTTTGAGTTAAACCTTAAGTGACGACAAGTTATTCTTAAATATAATTACTCACCTATGATGAAACATAAAATAAAACGCTCTAAAACTAATCTTGAAATTTTTTTCCACTCTCTTCGCCTGCTGAATAGGCTGTCATCTCCCTAAATACCCGAAAAATCTGCAGTTTTTTAATGTTTACTTAATCACTTCCGCACATGACAAAGAGTTTGAGTATTTTAATGGCTTTTTCAATCCCTCCCACAAAAAAAATAGTGAAACACCTTCAGAGGAAAAGAGAAATGCAAATTAATTTCCCTCCCTCTTTCAATTCTTTTAAAAAATGCAGAGAGCTCGAAATTAAGAAAGGGAAAACTCAATTGCGGGTCAGTCAATCCGCTTGACGAGTTCTTTTTTAAGAGAGCCATCCCCCCTCCCCTTCACAGCGACAAGAGTTGCTGTTAATTCCAGAAAAATGAAAAGGATTCCCTTCCCTTGTCTCTCATTTCCAGTCTCCCTCCATACACACCCTCCCCACACCCGCCTTCCCGTCCCCCGCCCAAAAACCGCCCACCACCCGATCGTTCGTTTCCACGAGGTTTTTTCCCCTCTCGCGCAATAAGGGAACACGTTGGCCCCCTTCCCCAGGAGGAGGAGGACGCCTCTCCATCTCTGACATTGCATTTCCCCCCCTCCTTCCTTTATCCCCTTAGTTCCCACCCACTCTCCACTCGCCCTCCCTCACTTGCGCCCCCAATGTCGATATATCTCATCCCACCCCCTTTCTCCATCCATCCATCCGCCCCTCCCAGCACTCGCACGCCGAAGCAAACCACCAACACCCCGCCATCCTCAACTGCCTCCCCCTAGCCCACCTCCCCAAAAACCACCTCCCCCTCATTCCTCCTCTCCCATCCACGGAAATTATTGATTTCGCCGAGTGTCCATTTGCATTTTTCTTATCCTTTTCCCCCCGCGTTTTCCTTCCACCCACTCACTCAGAGCCCTCCGCTGTCCCCGAAAAACACTACCCTATCCATCTCCTTGGGATTTTTTTATACATCATCCACTCATCCCCGCTCCTCTCTTCCTCCTCCTCCGTCTCCTCCCACTCAAGGGAGAGGAAGAGTTTCTCTCCTTCCCTCACTCCTCTCACCCTCCATACCGTCCCCCGCTCCCGGTCTTGGCCACCGTGCCTCTCTTCTTCTCCATTCTCCCTCTCTTCAGCCGAGGAGCTAAGAAGAAGTAGACAGAACGGATGAAAAAAATGGAAAACGTGGGAGGCGGGGGTGGGGGTGGTGGAGGAGGCATTGGAGGAACCGTTGTACGTAAAGGGTGGGCATGCGTTGGGAATCTGTGGGAGTGGGAGGGGAAATGGAGGAAGAAGAGGAGGAGGAGGTGGGGTCTGGGGAGGGGATTGTATAATTCGAGAGGGAAGCACCAAATATTCCCCACACCAAACCCCTCTCCCGGTTCCCAAACCTTCTTTTACTTTCCCCTCCCTCCCTCCCTCGCCCTCCGCATCTCACTTCTTCATCCTCCTCTCCCTCTGCTTATTTAAGAACCCCTTCGGAACACCAACCACACCCTGCGATCACTTGCCCCACCCCCGACCCCGAGCCATCTCCCTCACTTCCTCCCCAGCGCACTTCCCGTCTTCCCCCTCCTCTCCTCTGCCCAGAGGAAAACTTTATGAGCGGTAACAAGATGTGTCCTCTTCCCCCAACTCTCTCACCGCCCTCCTCGTCCCCGCCCCCATCCCTTCCCCCTACCCCGGGACCATCAAGCTCCACATTCCTTGAGCCCTTAAATCAACAAACTGGATTCTTCGCGCCTGTCGTCACTAGTCCCGCCCGTCGAACCCTTCAGCGGGTGTACGGAGCGAAGTTGGGGAACGAGCGGTGAGATTGTCGGTGGCGTCCGTAAATTCCAGACTCGAGTAAATGTGGAAGGTAGTGCGCTGTGGTCAGATCTAGGGTCAATTGTCTGTGCTTACGTACTTAGGAAGTTTTTTATTCGTTTCCGAATTGAATTAGCCTCGCTACCTTCTGTCCTGGTGATCTTATTTGGCTTGTGCGTAATTCCAAGGTTGCTTGAATTGCAAATAGTGGCAGGGAAATCATTGGAGACTTTCTCAGATGGGATGGAAAGCCTGAACTCGATGATATTTTTTAAAAATTCTGTAAGTTTTTTTCATCTGTTGAGTATTTTTATTAATGGTCTTGGTATTCATTAATTGCTGATTTCTCCAGTTATTCCTCCTTTTAATAGTGCATTGTTACACTTAATATGCTGTTTTTGGACTAATACAAAATAGAATTAAAAATTTAAAAAATATATACATATATATATATACATATATATATACATATACATGGTAAATATTCATAATTTAGGATTTTTAATGTCTAATGATTGATGGACGTAGTCAAAAATGTTATCTTCCCCTTAACATAGAAGACAGTTCCCTCTCCGTTTCACGTAAAAGGCACGGATTTAATTAATTCGAAATTGAGCTGTTATTATGCTGCTTTTGGTTTGATATTTAATCTAATACTGATTGGCAACAGCCATCCTCTTTGCAATCAGATAGATGTGCTGCTCAAAATGATAAAAATCCCCAAAATCAGGCATGTGTATTGTTCGCGATGAATAATGTCATATGGACCAATTATTATTTGGTAGTGTACTTATCTACCGTTAAAGGTAGGTTTCGGATGGAGAGAAACTGAAAAGCGATGCATTTCATAGCTTTGTCTAAGAAGACACAATCTGACCTCTCTCTCTCTCTCTCTTTTATTCCGTTAGACATTCCTATCCTTTTCCTCTTCCTACCTCACCTGCCCGTCTACAACAGTGTTCAATATTCAACTGTCAATAAAAATGCTCCGCACCCACCATTCCTGCCTACTTTGGATTTCTCCCAACAAACGCCTCTCCTTCCTCATCAAGCCAAGTAGTTCGTTGTTTTCTTTTCTGTCGATTTTACCTTTTCTATCCTCCGAACTTTACGGAAGCCTCCAATGTACGAGTATCATCATCATCCTTCTTCATCGACTAAGTTTTCGCGCTGTACAGAGCCAAATTTCGTATCAGGTGTACAGTCATACAAGAGGTTTATATTTATTTGGATATCGAAATGAAGTTTGAAAATGAAGACTTATTGAATTAATCCGACAATACTGACAAAATTTCTGTTTCATGCCTAGTGGTGTCAAGTTGCAAATAAGATCAGATGCAAATTTGCTAAAAATAATATCACCATTGTTATTTTGTAATCTTAGGATTCCCTTGAGTCTATTGATTAGGTCCTCTAAAAACAAAATCCCTCTTTGAAAATTTTTTAAAATGAATAAAATTGAGCAGTTGCAGTAAATGAACCGCAGTCTTGTGATACATTTCCACACACATATATACAACTGGTATTTCCATATATTTAAATGACATTTGTCGGTTGGTACAAAACGTGTGCTGTGCACGATACCAAAAGAAAACACATCACACATTCACATTAAAACGTCGCTAATGTATGATAAAATGCCAATGAATGCATATGCTTGCAAGCCAATTGATGCGTAATGATCAATAATTTGCATCCGAAAGGACTCATATAATTTTCACAATTAAATCACATGAAATGTCATGAAATAGAAAAATATTTTGCAGTCTGTGGGAAAATAAACTCTTGTTAAGGCATTTTGCTGCACGCATCCAGTCATGGTGTCCCGAGTTCTGTTTTCCGTTCAGTGAATGGTTTTCATAAAAGTCAATATGTACATAAAGGCATCCCCAACGTGAACAAAATTGAATAGTCAAGAGGCTCTGTACGCTCAACGAATAAATGTTGCTTCAGGCACCATGTGTTTGTCAGTTAAATTTATTGTATTCACATATACTGAGTTATTTTATACATTCCAATATTTATCAGTCGCAATGGTTCTGAAAATTTCTCGGTCAGTTCAAGATCCTTTTATCATTATTGCTATTGTTTTATTTTTATAATCTTTTAATAATTACTTTAATAGATATTATAATATAAAAACTTATTTAAACTATCATTTTCAAATTGTTACACTTGTTTATTCAATTGTTATTTTTCTTGTCTCGGTTATTCTGCAATCCCCCGACTATTTTGCAGGTCTCAAGTCCATTCTTACTCCATTTAACGAACTCCCATTTTCATAAAATAGCAATTTCCCAATGACATTAATAATTTGCCAAGATATTAAATTTGAGATCATTATGTAATATGAATTAGTATCCTGAGTTCCTTCATCGAATTTCTCTGGCCCATATTCCACTGTCTGTGTATTTCCCTGTCTCGAGCATAACTTTTAAACCTTTCTAATGATTGGTAACTAATGATTGAGATGGAAAATTAGCAACTCACAGCAGTGTACTATATAGTGACTTCAAACCAGGTTACCCTCCTATCCCACTGAATCCTCAAATCCTACCTATTTCCATTTCAAAATCCTTGCTCTTCAGGGGAGAATGCCCTCGAAAGGCGGTTGCCTCCCGTTACGTTACTACCGAGTTCCTTCTCTACGTAGATACTCTAGGTAGCAGAGGAACTGTGTTTTTAGAATACTTGATAATCTCTGTGGGCATAAAAGGTTATAGATGAACGAAATTCCGGCTCAGCGATAGATATTCTCGTGTTCCAGCAATGCGTTCAGAGCATTCCCATTTTCAATTATGAGAACTTTTTCTAAGCTTCAATAATGGTAATTGTTTCATCAACCTTGACAATTCTAGTACATTACAAATAAAGAGTATTCTTTGACAGAAAAGAAGTTTCCTCCATATACACGTACTTATATTTTAACCTATTAATCATTCTACGTGAGGAATTTCATTTTATTCTATCAAATACTGTCGAATTACTTCCTACTTTATTAGAATAGAAGACCGTGGGCTAGAATTTCTAAATTTTAATCTGGCGTGACCATCAGCAAATTTAGATAATGTATAGATTTTAGTACAATCCATGGTGTAATGTATTTAAACATAAACTCAACGTGTGCGAAATGGCTTAAAACACTTATCCCAAAATAAAACATTGCATACTTCGTCTATGTTATTTGATTAAGAATATATCTTTGCGTCGGTTCATTTCAGATAATGGGTCTTGATTAACCAATTTTGATTAACACCTTACTGTTTAGTTTTCTTGGCTCATCTCTTCTAACAATATAGTTTCTGGTATTTAATATATTTCCTACACTGATATGATTTTTTCTTCAATTTATAATCATGAATAGGGAACTTCATACACACCCAAAGTTATTACTTTTGTCTCATTCGATGAAAAAAAAGTTATTTTATTTAATCGATGAAGGAGCTTCTTTATGACTTCAAAGAGCTACCAGCAGCATATGGTTTCATAGCAACTATTGGTGGCACATGACTGTATAACGGCACATGATAATATAAGTAATTAATATCGTAAACTTTCTTTCCTCAGCATTTATTATGACCACATGGCTCAACTCATATTCATTGCCACCCTTATAATAATTATCATTAAAAATTACTCATATTGATTATTTATATATTGTGAGACAAATAATAAATGCTTTCCTGGTGTGATGGTTTTTGGCAATTTCTGTATTTAATTTGATAAGAGTTTTTTGGTTGTGAAAAATTAATGGCATGAAAGGTTTAGGCTTATTTTGGACGCAGCCTCATTATCATGGATTATCAATTCAAGGATTGGTTTGTCATAGCTCACCAGACCACCATTTCCTGCCAATCTCTTCATTTATTAATGACCCCTTGAACCAACATTTTCCGTTATCTGGTTCCCAAAGTTCATCCTAGGTCTTCCTCTGCAATTCTCCCTCTCCGTGTTTCTTTCATTTTTGATCTACAGTCAACTCGTATTGTGCCTCAGCAATCAATTTCCCTTTTCTTCTTGTAAGTGACATTCATAAGTTTCTTTCTTCATGCGCTGTTCAGAGTACCTCTTCATTTTTCGCTCTATCCATTCTATTTCCATCTTTGTTGTGTATTCGTGGGTTCATATCCTGCTGGTTGCTAGGTTTTTCTGTGGTATCCTGGTCCTTACTTGCGGTGCTACGTGGAGAGCACTTGTGAGTGCGCCCATGGGATGTTTCGTAAAGAGATGGGAAATTCTGACGTCGAGTTTCTCTCCACCCTCCCTCCATTATTATGACATCCTACTCCAACCGGATGACACACCTACCCATTCTGACAGAAATTACCTCTGCAGTCGGTCGCCTCTCCCGATAACTAAACGAATCACTTAATTATGCCTATGCTAGTGCTGTTTGCCGTTATTAGTTACTTCTTCTGGCAGGAAGCATTCTATGTTATTCCCTATTGCTCACTATATCCCTCTTGTTTCTTCCATCATAAGTGATCCAGCTGCGTAAGGGGCAAAATTATTTATTACTAATTCATGTGTATTCCCTAGTCTTACTTGGACATTTTCTCATCTTATTTGACTGCAGACCATTCATTACCGTAGGCGTTTATATGGAAATTATACTTTCCCATCCCTTTTCCAGTATTTGCTAGTATTCTTGTAACGTCTTACGTCTTGCATTGCATCATACAAATTCGTTCCCCTTGAATTCTGGCACCACCTTCAATCTTAATCAGCCTTGATCTCAAAATGTCTTCTCACTATGTACATTAAACACCAATGGCAATAATTATGAGTCCTTTATTTTAGATTCTTCCCTGTTTCCACTATTTATAGATCGTTAAATCATAAGACGTGAATTTATATTGTGGGGACCGGCCATTAACTATTTCTAGTTTTTCGCATTCATGGTGAAAAATTTCAATTCCTGTAAATTTACAAACAGTAGGGTCCCATAACGCTTCAAGTTAACAAACATATGTAAAGCATAGTTACAAGACTGTTTCGACATTAAAAATGGCGATGCATTTTTTTTACACTGATTTGTCAAATGTCATGTCAAGAGGCAATCTATTAATTACCTTTGCTTTCACGAACGGGTATTGTAGTGTATTATGGTGAAAGAGTGAATACATTGAATGCGCAAACGTTGATGAATAAGTGCATAGACGATGGATTTATTTTTATTTTATTTTTCTACTGAAAATTAGGGTTAAACTACTCGTAAACCTACTTTCGGCTGTTTTGTGACAATCTCACGGGTCAAAAAATTTCCACGAGAATCACATATTTCTAAGTCAATTGGAGCAATCATTTATAGTTCACGCTTGAAAATTACTGGATATTGCCACTTCTGATATCATGGTTTTAAAAATCTCTTATTTTATAAGCTCCTACCAAGGAAGATCTACAATTCACAAAACGTTATCGATGACCCAATTTCCATGTTCGATTTTTCAGTGCGGGATTCCGCCACTACGTCACACCGAATCTAGAACTACTTAATAAAAGAGGGCGAAAGCTATTATTAGAATCTTTTTTCGGCCCACTTTATTTGTCAGTACACTCAGCTTTTTGATCAAATCCCCGAATTGGGTTAGTGTCCCGAAGTTCTAATTTGGATATCACACGACTTTGCTACTCTGTGCCTCCAAATTCCGTGAAATACTATCATTTACTTACTTCCCCCGAACATTTCAAGTGAATATATTAAAATATTTTCTTCTGGCACCTCAGAATAATCAATTCCCTGGGAATGTTATAATCGGGGGAATCAGAAAGTAAAATTAGAGCTTAGATCGTTGGTGCAAAAGCACGAAAGGAAATTTTAAGGTTTAAGAGAGGATATATTTATGTGCTGGAGAAAGATAAAAGAAGACAGTGGAGCGGGCAACGAAAAAAAAAACTCGTCGGCGCATTTTCGGGGATTTGGATTGGCCAGCCCAGTTAAGGTTCTTGGAGGAGAGACGAGTGGTATTCGAGGAGTAAAGGAAAATGTGAGGCGATGAGAGGATTAAGGTACAGCAGTGGATATAAAAGACGGAAGCGGAGGGCGCGACGGAGGAGCGCGGGGGTCTGAGGGGGTGAGAGGGGAGAACTTGTAAAAGAGAGACGGATTAACGCCAGGGGTGGGGGGGGGTCGGGAAGTCTTCTCGAGGGTGGCGGCGGACGTGGATGGAGATGAGGATATGGCCAGGGGACAGAGTAATGGAGCGAAAGAGGTTAAAACCTCTTCCACCATTCGAGGCGAGGGAATTTCGGGGAGGGAAGAGGCAGGGTTCGGCGGTGGGGGAAGTGTTGACGAAGTCCCTAATGGCTGGCTGGGATTACGCCGAATGACCGAAAGGAGATGGAGACGATGGCGCGGGAGTGATATCTAAAGAGTGGAGAGCACATCTTAAGGGGGGACTTGCCTCCTTCCAACCCCTCCCTCTGGATCTTTAACGAGTCCCCTCGCCCTTCTCCCAGCCACCCCGTCCGCCCATACAACTTGTACCTTGCCCATCTACCCGAGGCATTACTTCTTAACGGCCCCTTTTAAGACTTAATACCCACCCCTAGATGGTGCTGCCAACAGAGTCCCACGGAATTTCTCGATTGTGTGACCAAATGTTTTCCTTAATTTCCAAGTGTTTCGCACTACGCTCCAATGCACTCAAATCCAGGTCTTCCAAGTACACCCGCGCGCCGAGGTTTGGATTGAGTGTCGGGATTTCTATGGAGCATTAGAAATGTGTGTGTAACTTTGAATTCGTTATCAGCAATGATGTGTTTGTTATTTGTGATGATTTTTTCCCATGGTGCTCCGAGCGTAACTTGGGTATTGCTTTTCCTAATCAAATATATTTCCTATATTGTTTTTCCTAACAGACTTGGTAAACATATCCTGAACAATTATCATACCTAAGATGCTGAAGCATAATACTCGTAGAATAAGGTGAGATTGATCATACAATATTTCTATATTTTTGATGCAAATGCCAGAATTAAAATGGATATATGTAACAAAATTCGAGGTCAATTAATGTAATACTAAGTAGGGGAAATACAAAATTCACCCATTACAGAGGTATTACACCAGTCCAAGTTATCAATTTTAATGTGAGAATGCACAATTATGTAATGCTTGCCCTTTGTCTACACTTTTTTTCTCAGCAGCCCGTCACAGCTGTCAAGTGAGTGAATTTCGGGTCTACTCCGCGAGTCGTCGTCGGTTCTGCGTCAGTCGAATGGTTATATTTAGTGTTTATCAAAATAATTTCTACTTATGCTACGAAATAAGATATAACTTTACCTTTTTTTCCAATTTGAATGGCTCAATCAGTAATTTCTGATCCACACCATAATTTACGAATGTTATGAGTGATAAAATTTTATTTACTCAAATGCGAGATTCCGTTGCGAGCCAAATCTATCCACGCAAGCGAAAAATGGGGGGGAAATTCGCCCATGTAGTTCCTGCGAGGCGTGAGCTTTCCCAGTCCTCCACCTCCCCCCTCCACGGTCGTCTCCGGCGCTATTTAACTAAGCTCGCTCCGGCGCGTCTCGAGTCGGAATCCGCGCCTCTGATGATCCGAACTCCTTCTCTCTTCCCCGTCCTAACATCCTCTCCCGTCTTGGCCTCCGCACCATCCGCAACTCTTCCCGACCCCCCAACCTCCCAAAGCGCCCTCCGACACGCCGCTCCTGTTCCGACACGCCTCCAATTTGTGCTGAGGGCCTCGTTCTTCGTACCAAACCGTCGTTCCTTCGCAGCTTTTAATGATCTGCGAGTCGTAACCAGAGGGATTCGAATTTTATTGTTCAGTCACCGCTTTTCGTCGAAATTGATTCGCTTCATTAATGAAAGTGTTTTACAAGGCCGAAGGGAGTAAGGGGATTATGCGATAAGGACATTGTCCCATACTATGATTTCCGCGTTGAGGGACACAGTATGATATAAATTCACTCTGTCCTTCAAAATAGAGCGATTTAAAAATTCAAAAGTAGTTTTGAGCTATTCTTCGAGATATAATTATTGATGGATTGGTAGAATGAATAGACCTAAAGGATTGAATGAAAGATATTTGACAATAGTTCCTTTAGAGTATTAATCCAAAAGGATTGTGTAAAACTTTATTTCAATTGTTGTATCATATTGAAATGCCTACCAAGGCATCATAACTTTTCCTTCGCTCTGATTAAACGATTTTGTTTTGTATTTTAAACCGTAAAGGCTATTTTCTGACTGACCATTAGGTGGGAAAGAATGGGGACAGAAATGTTCGTTTAAACATGGTACGTCAACAGAGTTTACTTGTCGATAAAATGGTCCAAGTTCCGCAATGCACCAGTACGTTAGACATTAATCATGAAATGAGTTATCATCTGCTGGAAAGAAAACTTCATGTCATCTCTTCTTCATTTCCTCCATGAACGACACCCTGTAGCTTCTAAACATAAGTCTACGTGACAATTTGTATTTATTCTGCTTATGTAGACGGGATTTTCTTGCATATACTAGCGCCTACTTCTGCAAGACTATTTTAAAACTAATCTAAATATTAGTTCCCTTGAAAAAAATTGATTTGATTAATCATATTCTGAAAAAGTAGTAGATTTTCATATTTGGATGATATACAGTTCTTGGACTTAATTTTTAAATTCATTGTATCAGAAAACAAATATTCCACATTATGTATGGACCCTTTTCTACCGTTTTAGAATTTTCAGCGTAATTTTATAGACATCTTACAAATCAACATGAAGTTACTCCACCAAGTAAAGCTAAATACCTCAATTTTTAATATTAAATTCACCGTTCAACACACGTAATTTCATTCCATGTAGATACTTGAATCTAGTGAGTCCAATTGATGTTCTCACCTTTCAAAAAATCCTGTTGATAGAAAATCTGAAATAGAACTCCAATTATTGACTAAGCCTATAGTCGCAACTCACTTTCACCTGAGATGGTCAATACACTTAGCTTTTCAATTACGGGGATCGGATTAGTATGATGCATGGTGTGCTGGATTTTCACCTCAAGGGCACATGTTTGTATCCAGTTGGCGTCGGATTGCCATTTGGGGAGCACTTCAAGTGGAGTATGCCGTTCGCCGGATGGGGCGTTAATTTTTGCATGGGCCCTCAGCGACTCTCGTTGAGAGTAGGCTTATGCTGGTGTCAGGTTTATCTCTACCCCACCCTCATGCCATGAACATCCTACTTCTAACAATTTACTCCCTTTCCCTAATGCGTTAGCTATCGGTCACCTTACCTAGTAACTATTACTACCATTTCGTTAAATGATTTTACATCATGTTTTTCTTTCTCTCTACCTTGTTTAATTTAAAGTTAAGAACTTCGATTATCAGTGTAGTTGAATGAATGTGTCTGCGTGTGTGTGCATGTGAGTGTGGGTAGCGGTATTCCAGGGGTATAGCGTTGGACTACAAACCGGAGGGCCCGGGTTTGATTCCCAAGCAAGCCTCTCTGAGCACCTGCAGCTTCACCCAAGTGATGTGATTTTTCGGGGGCCAGATCGTCCTGGGCAACCATAACCGGCACAGGAAAACCGCGCATGCCAAATCGACCTTCGGGTTGATTACTGTGATTATGCGTTTATGGTATGTGTGTATATATATATGTATATATATATATATATGTATATATATACACACACACTCATATATAAATACGAAGTTAAAACTAGCGGACAAAGACAGAAACACACAAAAAGAAAAGAAATTCACTAGTTTTCGAATTTTCGGTGGTCCAAGCCACATTTCTCTAGGAAGAGAAGAAAGGAACCTGTTCCTGAGTTATAAAGAATAGAGACGCACAAAAAAACAAACTCGGGATTATGTATGCACTTCAATATCTAGTTTCAAATCATTCTAAGCATATGAGTTAATTCAATAAAGAAAAATAAACTAGACATTAACTATAGATATTTATTTATATCTAATGACTGAGCGCACCAATATATTTAAATTAACACTCAATTGAAATGTTATATCAAAAATGAGCTCACAAATATCTACGGAAAATTTACTATTTTTTTTATTAATTAATATAGTATTAATATACTACTATCACGATATCTTCTACGAAGCCCTTCTTTACCTCGCCACAAGAGGAAATGTTTCTTCTCTTCACAATAACCTGACCCAGTTAAGTCGTTAAATTGACGACAGTAGAAAAAGATAAGGCATCTTTTCATGAAGATCAATATCAATGTGTTCAGGAATTAATTATTTCGTGCATAAGCAGGCGCTGCGGAGCGTGAAGCAGTTGAGTGTTTCAAATGTGACCTTATCGTCTCACACACGAACACGCCACTGCGATTAAATATTTATGATCAATTTAGCGCACGTGAGACTCATTTTACTTTGGGTAATAAACATAAATCAAGTAATTGTTTTACTAAAATACGTTGCACGACGAAACCTTTTTATCTCTGGATCTCATTGTTAGTGTCAAATATCATTTAGAATTTGAAAGTGAAAATTCTAGCTGTGGATGAAAGTCTGGGAGTGAAGGAAGGATTTGAAGTTTCAAGGGACTGCGGGAAGGCAGATCAGGTGGCTCTGTCATTAGCCTCTTCTTATCTCTACGACTATAAGATTGCGAAGGGAGCACTTCATGGGAAGTTTTGAAGGATTTAAGTCGTCAGGAGCTCTTAGCTCAACGAAGTTAACGCTCCACATCAAAAGTGTTCATGCGCAACAAAGTTTGAAAGCGATATGGTATTATGTAGCAGTATTTAAATCTCTGGGCAGTAGTTTTATGGTTGTGAAGATACTTATAATCAGATTTGCCTGCTGTTGTTTTAAGACGTTCCTGGATAAATGACTTCTTGTTACCATTCTTCTAAATGAAATCCCGGCCGCTGGCCTTGGTGGCGGCAGGGTAACGCCTGGTCTGCTAATCCAAGGATCGCGGGTTCGATTCCCCCCTGGGTGAGTTTCCCTCCACATAGGACTTCGGTTTTTGTAATCGTCTCCATTGTTTTCACTGAATACGAACTTTTAATAGTCCGATGTGAAGGCCAAAAAGTCCTGTTTTCGGACCAAGACAAAATAAATAAGTGAAGTGTGTTCAAAAGAGCTAGAAATCTAGAATAATTTGACTCGATTGACTAATTTTGGTTTGTCTTTCGTCTTCAAAGGATTTGTGTACGACATGAAATTGATTTTAGGTATAGAATACAATGGATATTGATAATATGTACAATATTACGCAATAAGGAATCACTATATTCAAAATAATATTCCTTAATTTTTCATCAAGGTTGGGAGCTTTCAAGCGTACCGTTAGCTTCCAGACTTATTAGAGAATTTAAAATAAATGTAAATGATCGTATTTTTAGATTATCAAATTATTTTATAGCAAGTGAAAATGATTTTAAAGTATTAATTGCACTAAAATCTGATGCCAGGTCTAAAACACATTGGCTAATACTGGCACTTCAGCACTTTACCGTATTAGCTTAAAATTTAGAAAACAGTTTAATATTAATCCGTAATGGAAACCGAAAACCGTATTGGTACTATTTGGAGCTATAAAATATTTTCTTGAAAGTAGGGAGACTCAATGGGGAACTTAACTCTGTTAATTTTATTTTAAGGCTTTTATAAACCTAGCATTTACCGTAGTAGCGAAATATAAACTAAAATACGACACACAACTCGTACTCACAAGTTATTCAACTCAATTGTTCGCTTAAATGGCAACTTACGTTCATCGTGTTCGGTTGACAAAGTTTTATATTACGAAGTGCTTTTTCATTGGGATAGTTTTTAAAAAGTTCTAATAATATCAATTAAGGAATGTACTGTTCATGTGAACGTATTAACGGGCCTGAAAAACTCTTTCAGGACATGAAAATTACAATGGGAAATGCGGACTTAGAAAGTCTTGTTCTAAACTTATTTAAAATTAGTCTAAACTTAGTCATAAACTAATGTTGGACCTTAAAATGGAACCGCAATAGGACGGGGGTAGGTTGCTCAAAGGTTTTATTATAAAATTTTGTGAACCTTATTCTTGGAACATAATATAAATACATATAATTGCCTAATAAAATATAAAAAATACCGTCTCTTGTATATTCTAATTATTTTTAAGCCGGAATAGGCTCATATAGTTTTATACATATTATTAGGATCGTGACGACTTCATCCGTACCTGAAATTTCTGTAATTTTCTCAATAATTGTTTTTCATTAGATTTTTGTTGTCATCTCCCTTCCAATTCAAAAATTCCCCCCCCCCACTCTTATTAAAATTACCGATTCGTGTGTCATTATTTTCTTCCAATTTTTCTCTTTTTAATGTTTTCGCATAGTTATTTTCTTTTTATATTCTTTATCCGCCACACAAGTTTTAATACACTTTTGAAGGGAGTTAAAATTTTTCCCTAAATTTAACTAACTTCAAACCCTCCTGCTTTCCTCTATTTCAGTTTTTGACAACACACTACGTCGACACCCTTCACAATATCTTATTTAATTCTCAATTCCTTATTTCACCAGGATTCCATCTATTTCATTTGCACTTTGATGGCCTTAGAATGTTCACATGTATCGTATATGACGTCTCGATGATTTTATAATAGTTGGCAGAATAAATATCGTCTGGAACAGGGAGTCGTGGTAAAATCATTTCGTTTCCTCTGCGTAAAACTGTCTAAAGGGTTCGCTTATTTTGTAACTCATTCAATAACATTTTCAACTTTCCCAATATGATAAGGTATCATTCTTTACCGTCATTAAAGATTCAAGTTTATCGTTAAGGAATTCCCTTCTAACCCTCCTGCAGTTATTTTATCATTCCTAATATTTGTTAGCTCTCATAAGCTGGTTTCCTTTCTGTCCGCACCAATAAGCAGGTAGCGCTTTAGAGCTTAAAGGTACGTACTTTTATTTTAACGTTCTTTTTTAGAATCCTTAGGTTTTAATTGACTTAACACGAATAATCCTTCACTGCACTTTACATCTAATTTAGTTTTACTTGCCTACGTCTATTGTTTTTGGTTCCAAGGTTATTGGCTATTGCTAATCTATTATTCAGTGCGATTAAAGCAGCGATAAAGTAAATGATAATCCAAAAAAATCATTTTTTCATCCTATAGGTTTTGAATGGACAGAGATAATAATGATACAGCGACACATTTCTTTTCATCTCCTAGCAAAGCAAAATCTAACACCCGACACAACAGCAAACCTTTCTCCAATTCCGCATACTTCCTTGTTCCATTCATTCCTCCCAGCAGGCCTATCATATTTCTGTCCCTTCCTCGTATGCCTAACATTTTCCCCTCACTAAGCCTTCAACATTCCAACACCATTGACTATGCCTTCTATCTACCATTCCTGCCTCATTTAGATTTCTCCCAACCATCCTCTCTCCTCTCCCACCATGCTTAGCACTTTCTTGTGTGTTTCCTTTGGAATTCATCTCACTTTTTCCATCATTCTCCACACACACACATTTCAAAAAGCTCCAAGCAAAGCTAATGACATTGCTTCAACGACCATGTTTCCGTATCGTACGAAACTACAGTCCATATCTCTCACTCCTGTCAAAATTTTGGAGAGCCTTTTCTAAACATCCTTACTCAAAGTGCCTGTCATCAACTCCCTCATCCTCGAGAAAGCTTCTTTGCCTAACCCATCTCTTCGCCTTATGTTTCTATAACTTTGACCATTGTGGTCCAAAGCACCTCCGAGATAGGTAAAGTGTTCCACCTGCTCAATTTTTAACCTCCTATTCTACGTTTAATTCAACCCTAGCTATGGCTGTCTTTCCCTTTTTTTTTGAAAGGGAACTAGCACTCATCTTGAAATGCAACAATCAAATTTCTTCCTTATATGTGATACAAATTAGTCGATAAAAACTCTTCCTCTCACATCTTCCTAATCTTTTATGTTATGTCACGGGAACGTTGCCTTATCCCCTGGGCCTAATTTGATTTCAGTTTCCTGAATGCTCTGAATATTTTTGTCGCCATTTGGTAAGCCTCCACCAAAGCTATCCTCAACTACGTCGTATTCTTTTTCTATATCTAAATTAGCCTGTAGAATATCTTTACCATATAGTTCCTGTACGTCTTCTTCCCATCTCTCTTTGATCTTTCCTCGCTCAGTTATCTTCTTGATGTATCTTTGATTGTTGGCACGGATTTTCGCTTCGTATTTCCTGGGAATACACTCACCTTTTTATACCGCGTAGCAGTCTCACCCTAGCTTGTTAAGCGTTCTTGCATATCCTCGGCACTGGGTCTTCCACCGCGCTTCTTCTGCCCTATAGGTTTCCTACCTCAGTTTATTATTAATCTCTTAGTGCTTTCTCATACCTCTGTGATTACATTCTTCCATTTCCTTTCTCTTCCATCTAATCACCTTGTCTCTGTAATCAATGGTTTTCTTGTCATTTTCCTTTGTTGCACCAATAGTTTCGTTTGCAAAATATCATCATAGTCCCCTATGTGTATTTTTTTCACCTTTTTTGAATCTTCGCTGATTAAATCAATAATTTTTCTGATGTAACCTCAATAGTTTTCATGGATTTTTCATATCCTGGCCACTCATTCGCCTTCCTATACGACACTTTTACCAATATGTAAAACTCGATTATTCAGATATTACCAGAATACCAGAACTGAGATGCACCAGTAGCCAGTGGAAATGACTTTGAATTTAAGTCATTGATTTATGTCACAATTCTGCTTTATGATCACATTACGCCTTTGATGGTTTCCATAAGTTCGGTAAAACAATGTTGAACATTGCAGGAGTTAAGGTTACAGCACATCGCAATCGTTGTCATGGAGATTCGTGGGGTTGCCTGGGGGGGAGCGCTGGAGGGGTGGCTTAGGCGTTTCGGGGCGAGGAGGCGTGGTGGGTGGATCCTGGGAGGGCAGGGGGTGGTGGTGGCGGCGTGATTGGTGGCGGCCGGGGTCCTCCTTGGGTGAGCCGAGCAGTTGGCTCTCCCAGCCGTTTAGCACAACGCAGCCCGAAAAGTAAATTTTCAATTCCGCTCGGCTCCTCTTTTATTAAGCCTTACATTCCGACTTCCCCGACCACCCGCACTCCTCCCTCCTCTTTACATAAAATACACTTTTATTACGGCAGTTGGCTCCGTTCTCATCTCCATCCCGCTCGGAGAAGGACTTAATTTTTCCGTTCTCGCTTCTTTTCCCGGGTCCATTCCTTGGGGGAGGGAGCGTGGAGGTTTTTTCATTTTTTTTAAGGTTTGAAGAGGCGCGGGGGCATTATGGACTGGTCTGGGGGTGTCGGATGGGAAATAGAATGGGGGACTAAAAGAGCCGCTGCTCCCTCTCTCTCCTTTGCGTTCTTCCCCCATACGGGACGGAAAAGGGGTTCTAGGGCGCAGGGTTCAGAGTTTAGGAACGGAGCAAGAGGGTCTCCTTGCGGGTGCGAGGTAGGGGTACCCCAGGGGCATTGTTGGGGGTCACTTCTCCACTACTTTCATGTAAGCGGATGATGGAGGGGGTGAGTTGGCGATGCGAATAAAAGGGAGGGTTTTAGAAAGCGGATGGACAGTAGGGAAATTCCGAATGTGTGTTTTTGGCCAAGGGGGATGATGGCAGGAGGAGGAGAATGGGGATGGAGTTTCAGGGGAGAGAGACTCCGTTTCGATGTCTTTTTCGCCTCCCCAAAAAAAAACCTCTCCTTGTCCAGTTCACCGCTCCATTCCTATACCAGGGCCCTCCCCTTCTCCGCCCCGAACCTCCTCTAGCTCTTTTATTCATCCATCTTCCCTTGACCGAGCAGAAACGCGCGACCGTTTTCATCCCGCATAGCAGGGCGGACGGAGCGGATGTTAAAAAACTATCCTTCCCCAGAGGAAAATATCGGACTGAAGGGGGACGGAGCGACGAGGCCTTTACGTTGTAGCCCAGCATTTTTATAACATTTTAAGGCGTGGGAGTGGAGAGAAGATGAAGCGGTGAGAGTAAGGTTGTGTGTGCGTGTGTGTCTGTGTTTTCTCCTCTCTCTCTCGAAGGAGTCAGGATGGAGCGGGGAGTGAGGATGAGTGGAGAGTTTTTGGGAAAAGAGAGGGAGGGGGCAGGTGACGCGGAGAGTGGGGGGGTGGGTTATTCTTCGAGTGAAACCTTCTCCACTGAAAGGAGCCGTGGGGGTTCTGGAGGGATCGCTCTGGAAGAGGGCGTGAGGGGGTGGGCGGGGCTCTTTGAGGGGGTTGGTGGGCGCTAAAGGGGGAGGAAAGAGGGTTGGGGGCGGACCTGGCGCCTAAGTCTACGAGAGCCCAGGCTGAAGAGAAGTGTGGGGGGAGGGAAGTAAGGTGGACGGGTGGGGGCGAGAGTGGGGAGGGGAGGTTGGACGTAAGGGGGTGGTGGTTGGATTGGGAGGGGGGGACAGAGAGATTCGACTGTTATTTTCCACAGTTTGTTCTCAAAGCTCATGCATTTTTTCATGCAGCCCACCACCCCCCCGTCCTCCACCCTTTTTCATCCCGAGCTGCCTCCTCCGCCTCTCTCTTTCTCTCTCGAAACCTCCATTTCATCTCCGACTCAGCGCCTCTCTCACCCACTCCCCCCGGCCTCCCGCCCCCGACCGCCTTCGCCTACATACACGCAAGCCCTTGGGTTCTCCAGCACTCCCACTTTACCCGGCCCCCTTTTTTCCAAGGCATACTCCCCCGCTCCGCCCACTCCGGTCCCCTTCCTCCACCCCCGCCCTCCACAGGCCCCTGGAATCCTTCCACATTATTCCTTCGCAAGGTCTTCTTCCCTAATTTGTTTGTTTAAATATAGTGCCACCGTGCTCTCTCCGCGCAGGGTGGAACGAAATCCCAGATTCAAGGCACACAAATTGATGCGGTCACCGCCCGTATTTATGTAAGGTTTTTGGATTCAGTGAAGAGGTCGACTGTCTTTAATTTCTTTTTCTTAATTAATATGTTTATTAAGGGCCAGGGAAAAGGTTTGGAGGTTTGAATTTCATGAACTTATTTTGTGAGATACCCTTCGCCACTGTACGAAATGAACGTAAAAATCGAAACAGGAGATGATGTAGTGTGTTTCGGATAACTTTTATTAATTTAATTGAAAGTGACATTACTGTTAACCCTTAAGATATGTTCATTTTAAATTATTTGTCCTCGAGAATAGGAATTTCGTTTAGTACTTGTTTCCAGGCAATCGATTTCTTGATTAATTGATGAACCCGAACGTAAGGGAGGAAGTTGTAATAATCAGTGCTGTGAAATAGAGTAGTGCATATAAGTGATGCATTCGCGATATATTTAAAAGCCAGATTTTTACGAATTCACATTCCACAACTCGTTGGTTAACCTCACCACGCGAGAGGAAATATTCATCGAGAAATTTTTTTTTAATAAAACGATTGCTTTGGCAGAAAAAGAAAGAAAAGTCTAGAGCTTATTTTTACTAATTTTCTTTCCTATAATGACTTTCTCTTTTTCTTCTTGGCCCAATTGTTTTATTCGTTCAATGAAACCATTTGTACCAACATTTATTGTTGAAATGTGTACAATTTGGTGAAAAACAATGTCCAGATTAGGCTTTCCCATTTGAACATTCTAGACGTATAATCACGATTTTTTTAACAATCTACCTTGAGAAATTAGTACGTGTTACCCACAACAAATTTCAAAAATGCATAATAAAATATTTATATTATGGATTACTTTTTATGAGTGTATACCAAATAAACGTGATTTTTTTATCAAACTCTCAACCCACATTCACACGTAAATGAATGATCAACCAGTTACACAATTTAAGGTAAATGCCTAATTCGGATAAATCACAAAGTCAATTAAACAGTCGAGATCCCTTTCTCTAAATATCACTGTTTTTTTCACATAGCATAATGGAGCATATAAGCATAGAGCATATGGGCTCGCAAATAAGGAAAAGTCGCATCAGAGCAATGAACAGAAAAAAGACCTTGCGTATAGAATATGAGATAGTTTTATTGCATGTGTGTAAATGTATTAATTTCCTTCTCAAAATCTAAATAATCATTAGGAAAGTATTTATTACAGAATCATTAAACTTGTAATGTACATACTATTAAACGTTCTTTTCCACTAAGTTATCGATTCATTTAAATATTTCTGGTTGATAAAATAAACAAGCTATATTTACGTCGGAATTCCGTGCATCTTTTTTTAATATTCCTTCGAACTTTGGCTTGGATCTAATCAAGGAAGAATAGTGAAGCTTGTGTACGTCACTCTTCAAATTTCAAATCTTCTCATTCACAACATACGACTTTGTGTTTTGTGGCTCAAACAGCTAGGTAATATTAATTTTCAGAGCACTTTCTTCGCTTGTGACTCAATCCTACTAGTGTTAGTTCTTATTCATAACTATTATAGTCCAAGTATTTTACAAGATTTGTTTTCCAAGCCTGTAAAGTGTAATTTATCCGAATTATTATTACAAATTTATATAGTATTTTCCCAAAATTTCCCCTTGTATAGTTGAATCTTTCACTAAAAATTGTCGCAAAGGAATCAAATTATCATGTTGGGCAGATTTTAAAATGCATTTTACAGGGAAATGATTTTTGGGACTCTCTCAGTTTTAACATTTATAAATTGACAACATTCGGAGCATCTCACCATTGCATTTATTTTTCCAGTTCACGGCCATTTCAAAATTGCGTTCATTTTTATCTTCTAGTTACTTTCATTACTGACCTCTTTTGCTTCAGGAAAAAAATTCGTTTAAGTAAAGACTTGGTTTGAGGTTTTCACTGATTTCTGCCACACTGTTGAATTTCAAACCTTGGTCATATATTAGCTGTTGAGTTTGATATTTGATACACTTAAAAGGTCTCAATTTAAGTATAGAAGTAATTTAAAATGATCATTGGATCTGCTATCTAAAATGATAAATAAAAATAGTAACCTCGTTAATTTCATCAGAGAGAGATGAAAAAGTTATCCTGCATTAAAACATAACTCAGCGTTTGACCTCTATGTGGATCTAGGATAATTCGTGGTTAAGGAAAAGAATTAACAGAATGCTGTCTGTCGTTACGCGTAGTATTCTTTTTATCCCACAAATTAGCGTTTTGAAAGATTTTATCCCGTTAAATAATAAGGTATCCGTGTATTTTCGTCTTATATAAATTGAAATCGTAATAGATTTAGCGTCAGTCTTTGCTGTTCGGCGAGCAAACCTTCGTAAGAACCGTTTCTAACTCAACTTCCATCACTATTATTCTCTAACTCTTATCAAAGTTGTGGGCATCTGTTTCTATCGTAGGCCCGGGGGATTCGAATGGAGTTTATCGTTATATAGTTATTTTGCAAGACCACGAGCGCTGAATGCGCGAGTTATTTCACCCACGACGTAATTCTTATCCTGTTCATGTCCCAAATTCACGTCTCCACACATCCTGCCTCCACCGATCGTCCCACTTCTTTATCCGCGGCCTCTGCCTCCGTTCCAGAGAAGGCGAGGCGTGAGAAAGCGCCCTTATCCTCCCCCACTTCTCCTCCCCCACCCTCCTCCTCGGCGATGCAATTCTCCGCCTCGCAGCCCCAGGCCGATCCCTCAATCACCCGCTCGATCTCGCAGACTGCCTGGAAATGGGCTCGCGATTAGGGCCCACGTCCGTCCGATGCCGAACTACGTGACTCGACAGAAGATGGAGCGCGGGAACCTCTCTCTCTCTCTCTCTCTCTCTCTCTCTATATATATATATATATATATATATATATATATATATATATATATATATATATATATATACACATAATATGCACACACACCCTTTCTCTCTTTCCTCTCTTCCATCCCTCCTCCTAAGGCTTCTTCATCCTCCTCCTCCTCCGACCTCCCCCCACCTTTTCTCCCGTGTCGACCGTCCGCCATTTTGTCCGGTGACCCTCAAATGACCCTTCCCGTCCTCCGTCCGGTTCTGAGGAAGCAGAGAGGCTGATGCGGAAGGGATTGACAGCCAGGAGGGTGGCGGGTGCGATCCCTGTGCTCCCTTTGGCCCATCATACATCCCTTCCTCCCCCCTTACACCTTCCCCCACCAGCCGCCGTGGGAGATGCTCGTCCGGTCAAGTCTTTTGAAGTACGGAGGCGGCGGATGGGATGTATGGCATGATGCGCCCTCCTCCCGCCTTATTACTGCTGGGTAATGGCTGGCTTCTCCAGAGACTTGTGGGGGACGAGGAACGTGCACACACACCCCTTCCCCGGCCTTGTTTCTACCACCCTTCCTGAAGTTCCCAACAATGTTTTTTATGCTTCTTTCTAACCATAATTTCTTGCTTCATAATTGCGGCATTCCGACTGTATGTATTAATTCGGGGATCAAGAGTAAAATAATTGAGTAAAAATAAACTACTGGAAGTATTACTAAGTGGCTTTGATAGGTTTTTCATTCCTTTTCTGAAAAGAACTCTAATATATTTACGACACGAAATTTTATACGAGTGTATTGATAATTTACTTATATTTCTAGAGTAAGTACCCGCTCTGTAATCATTACAACGTGGCATAGTTGCATTTTGCTTTGAAATTATTTCCCTTCGTGAGAACCTCGTCTTTCAGACGAAGGTGAAAGTGTACTTATTACTTCTATTTCCAAGTTGAGATCGATTATCTGTATATTTTCGGTTACAACATTTGTATACAATTTATTTACAATGAAGATAAATTATTTTTCGAAAACGTATGACTATTAATAAAATCACGGTCTTCAGAACACTTTTCCCCCCTCTCTCTCTCTCTCTCAAAGATACAATCAGTAAAATTTTCAAGAATAAAGAGAATATTTAAAACGGCCACAATTCACATAAATATTCATTAGGCTTACAGTGCCTCGTAGACGCTCACTAGCAGTATCTATGACATTTATTGGGTGATAAGGTTAATGTCTTGAGTATACCAAGCTGGATAGAAGTAAGCTGGAATAAATTATGCATATTATCGAGAAAGAGTAGGGTTTTCGTGAAAATGACTTATTTCGGATATTTTCCCATTTCGACGACTACTATATATCACACTACCAAAGGTACTCTAAAAGAATGAACATATATGCCCTACAAGAATAAAAACATGAAGATATATTTGTATAAATTAATGTTGTTGAGTATTCTAAAAAATCAGTTTAAGAATTAAAAATAAAATGTTTATACCTAAATTTTAACGAAAATTATCTCTAGGGAATTTAAAAATAACTGCTTAATGCAATAGAACAAAATGAGTTTTATATCTGATTGGCCTGATTATGAACGTTCTAAGATTTGTCAAAAATCCATAAATATTTTAGTTATTCAAATATGTAATGCTCTAAAATATTTGAAAATCTTCCAAAAAGAAATATGATATAAAACTCAATATATTGCGTTGCTATACTTGAAAATTTAGTAGTTATATAATGGTGATTTAAGCGGTTTCATTAATATGTTTGCAAGGAAATTTCATCAAAAATAAATTTTCATTTAACAATGATATCATTTGGAAACTATAAGTGGAATGACAACATAACAAATTGTTAGTTGATTTAGAAAATGGCGTCATTCTTTAAAGAATATGGAAAATGTAAAGGCGAAAATTGTTATCTACTTATATAACCAATTGAAAAAGCGGATAAGCTGATATTTGAACATGATTTCGATATGCTGATGATATTGAAGTTGATAAAGATATTGCATTTATTGAAATAAAATTTATCGTATGTTTTCTTGTGAAATAATTTAGTGGCATTAATATGCTCTTGAAAGTAATTATTTTGGTGAAATTCAATTTCACTGTGTTTTAGTACAAATAATGATGTATTCTATAATTTTTATGTAGATATATCTGAACGCGCATAAAAAATCAATAATTGGGTACAATAAATGCATCCCCATTTGTGGCATTGGCTAGATCATCAGTTTTGTATTTTCCATTTTATTAGGATTTGAAAACATAAATAATCGTGAGAATTGATGTCTCTGGGGATGAATATGGATGGTATTATCCAAATTCTAAGAAACTGAGGGAGATATCGCAGCAGTAACTTTTAACGGAGTCATCTGCTAAACGTATGTACATAACAATGCAACAATTTCAGAGTGTAAATATCAGTCTTCTTGGCCGCGGAAAGGGCCAAGGAAAATGATTGTTACACTGAAATTATTGCTTTGTAATAGTTTTCTCCCCACATTCCCCGAAACCATTGGCACTATCCATTGTCTGAAAATATTAATTATTTGGGAACAGGATAAATATTTGCCCCTAGAGTTTCTAAAACATTTCCATCTGCGGAGAATATGTGCAATCATGGATTTGTTTCATTAAATGTTCAAGAAATAAAAGTTGAACGAAATACGCCATATTATTAGAAAATTAAGTGTGGCAAATGAAATCGTATTGATTACTTGGGGATAAATCTGGTAAATCACCTTGAGAGCAGTAATGCATTGACATAACTTAAGCGTCGCGATCGTTCGAACAATTCCAAAGACGTCCGTGTCGGCGAGCCACAAGACCTCCTCGGCGACCCATTCCACTCGCGATCTTCACTTGTGGCTTAAAAGGGTACCGGACTTTCTTAGGATTCACTGCATATCTTTAATTTCCCGGTCAGTGAGGAAATAAAGTACGCGTAACTAATTTTATTGCTAATAATTCGGTGAAGCTGTAACATTCCCTCCTTCAAAGCCTTGGGAGATCATAATTAGACGCAAGTGGTAGGTTGAAAGAGCGAGGTGAGTGGGAGGAGAAGCGGATGAGAGACAAGGGGGGGAAGGCGTAGGATACAAGAAGAAACGGAGAACAGAGAGAGAGCGAGAAACGGCGAGGAAACTGGACACTAGTCCCAGGAGAAGAGGGAGCAGGAGTTCGGGGGGGAAGGGTGGGCGGAATAAAGAAGAGTGTGTCTCATGAATGAGGTCCAAGGGGCCTTCGTTACGATTCGTATAATAAGTCTCGTAGAAAGGGATGTGTATGGCAATATACGGGATCCGAGCTCACATACAAGACTCTATATAGATACGTAAAAAAAGTGAAACGTGTATGTATATACTATATATAAAAAAAGAAAAGCTGGGGAAGTGGTAGACGTTGAGGGGAGGCGGTGGTGCTTGGTAAGGGGTGGGTGTAGGATTCTCTGCTGTTTTGCTCTCCAGGGGGGAGTGTGGGGAGGGGGCGGAGAAGCGCGGAGACTGCAGCAAGGCAAGGGAGGGGACGGGGTGGGCACCGCTGGGTGGCGGAACGAAAACTGTGTGGAAAAGACACGATTTATATTCCCTTCCTCCATATTCCCTCCGAGATGGTTCGGGATGGTTTTTCGGGGGGTTAGCGAGGGTTGGCCATGTCGGGGAACGGCCCTGGGACCCATCCCCCCCCTGTCTCCCACCTCCCGCCCCTATCTCCTTCCCTTTGCCATATCGCGTGGAAGAACTACACAAGGAGCGGCTGTGCAGGGGTCGGGGGATTTAAGGAGGTCCGTTTCTTTGGTACCTTCTCCCCGGCTCCCTCAAGCGCCACACGTCGGCGCGGTAGCTCAGGGAACTCGCCTCACGCCATGTAAGCGCCCTGGCACCCGCACCGCAGGCAGGGGCTGTGGGGATGGGTCATTTTATCACGCACACATACACACGCATGCCTCCACCTTGCGCAAACAAACGCAGCCTCCCCGCGCTCTCCACTCTTTCCCTCCCATCTTTCCCTCTCTCTCTTACGTCCTCTCTTGCTCCTCGTCACTATCCCCTACTCCCTTTCTCTCTCTCACACAAGAGGTCCCCCGTTCCGCTTTTCGCATCCCGGCTGGTATCAAACCGATCGGGAGGAGGAGGTTACCTCGGTTGCCGGGCGGGGGCGAGGGGAGATGCCGGGAAAGGACGAGCCGGCCATCCCCTTTGCCGTTCCCTCCCACCCACCCGCCCCGTCCCGCCCACACACCCGGCGTCCTTTTACGTCTCCGGCGCACCTTGAAGCACGCCTACCTCCCTCCTTCACCGCCCCATCACTCCCTCCTGCTCCATCCCTCACTCAACTCGTCCTCTCTCTCTCTTGTACTCCTTGCCTCTCTCCTTTCATTTCCCCTGCAGTGCGCGCCACCTCTTTCATCTCATTCCCTCCGCTCCGCGAGGAATTTTGCTATCTAGGAATAGTCACGTCTATCCTAAGTTTCTCCAAAAAAGACTAGGTCTATTCCGACGGCGTCCGCTTCCTTTTGCTTCGTGTTATCTTCAGCCTTCTACGTCATTCCTTTTAGTGTTTTTTTTTCGTGAGATTGATCGACTCTGGAAAAGCTCCGTGTTACCTAACCGTGGTTTCCTCTGTCGTTCTGCGAGCTTGGTGCCCTAGTATGTGCCATTTATGCAATTCGTTAGATCAATCACCTAAGCATTAGTCTGCATCATGATCACTGATTACTTAATTTAAGACATATCGATCGTGCAGGTTTTTTTTGATAAAATAAATAACTAAATTAAAAGGAAGCTACTATAGACTCTAAATTGAATTCTTGCTCGTTAGTAACACTAATACTTACTACTAATTTCAGTGTAGATTTCTTTCTCGTCTTTGTAATATTTTTTTCTTTTTCGTATTTTTCTAAGCGTTGAAAACGGCAATGGAAATTCTACGTGTAACCGAATGATACGAATGGTGGGTATAACATACCCTTGAAGTCATGTGGAATTCAGGCATGTGCTGGCTCCTGAGTCGTGTAGTACGTTGTTGTAAGCATCAACCAAACGTAATCGTCTAGGCATTACATCGCACTAGCCACACGTATTACTAGAGCACAAAGATCAAATGCATTGGGGAATACGATTTTACCACTGATGAGCAGCCGCGACCTCGTATAGGCAAGGTTGTTTCACATCGCCCAACTTCGATGCTTGGCAGTTTCTCGCACCCACTAGGTACAATGGGATTTCCTTTGAGAGCCCATCAAATGGCAGCGGTCGGTCAGTTACCACGATCTGCATATTGGAAGGTCTCCATTCTCTGAGGGACTTGGAGGTAGAGGGTCAGTGATGGAGTAACGCTCTTGATTTTTAAATCCTCTTCCTTCTTGCCAAATCAGAAACAATTTTGCTAGCATTAATCATCTTTCTTGCGTATTGCTTCCCTTCGCCGATTTCCAATTCATTCCTCATAACCTATTATGTATATTCTCATCAGTGGCAAAAACTCTTTCACATATTAAAAGCAAAGCACACATCTGAAGCAATTATTTTTAAATTAAATACCCGCCATTCACGTGAAGTGAGTGATTTTGCCTTCACAATGCGATGTGCCTTTCCTATTTTGAATATTTATTTTATTCGGTAAATTTATATTTTGTGCATTCCTTCGTTTACGTGTATCACTGAAAGCAGGAAACTGACGATGTGCTTTTTATATCATTGAACTTACGTAGTATTCATTTCGCTTCTTTTATTTTAATGACGTCAGTCACGTACACTCTCAATGCACACAACTTCCAAATGATACACGGTGCCATTTTATAGGATTGCTATTTATTTTTCTACAACTTTTGCTCTTTGCCAGTCTGTATTCATTTAAAATACACCTTGAAAATTAATAAGATAACTTGAACTCGATGGTGATAGAAAATGAACAAAAATCATGTAATTTCATGGAATTAGTACCTTGGTGAGATCAGTAATAATTGGTCGAGTGTTTCATGAAATATTACAGGTACGATGAATGAGTGAAAACAATTTCACCTGTATTCTTTTTTCATAATTCCCTTACCACGCTCATCTCTACTTACTATCGTGATTGTTTTCGGATTGCTTTGTTAATACAGCCAGTTTGACCAGCAATACTATTCCCTCCTAGCGTGATCGGGCAACGTTACTTTGATCCCTTATCGTTCGAAGAAAAATGGCATCTTGAATCTATCTATTCGACACTTAATCTCTCTAATATTACTGACATGATCTCACCTACCGTAGTTCAATGGGGTTAATAATATATTTCCAATATCACTGCTAAAGAGACGTCCTTCCAATTCATGCTAGAGATACTGTAATTAAACCTTTGCTTCGTGAGTGAAACCCAACCTAGCTCCTCGGTTCATTTTTGACGCAACATAGTTTGTCAAAACAACGTTTTACAAATATGACTACTCTACGCTGCACTCGATACAATTCGCCAATCAATCGAATTTCATGAGGATTACATATACTGGCATCATATTCTAAATGAGGCCAAACCTGTGAAAGATAACGTTTCTATTTAATCTTTTCATCAAATTGCTCCAATATTCTTCCTGTAAACCCAATTTTTTTGTTAACTTGCCCACAAATTCTCCGTATATGTTTCATCCAGGAGAGGTCATGAGTGAAGGTAACGCCTTAGTATTCAATCAAGTCTACTCTTTCCATTTCGGTATACCTCATGAAGTATACGTTTTATGCAATTGTTTTCCCAAACTTCTTTTCATGCTGAAATAATTGTTAACTCCTATGTTTTCTTTATCAGTTCTTAAGAAAGTTTTGGTGACCTTAAGGATCTTTAAAATATAAAAAAAATAAGTGCAACATTACACTTATAAATTCTCCGTTAAAATTTACCCTTCCTGCCAGTAGCCTTATTAATTATTGATTAATGTCACCTCATGTGCTGGGAAAACAATTATTCCCCGAACACTAACAGCATGCGTAGCCATTTCGTTGACCGTCTCAGTGAATGTGGGTGACGAAATGAATCATCAAGCCATCCCCCTAGAGCGATACACACTAGACTTATGTGAAAGCCTGATGCTCATATTCATGCCTTCCGCGACTGTCCATTTAATTTTGGGAACTATGAGCTTTTTTAATTATAGAGATAATGAAGATGCCATGAAACAATCTGAATTCAAATGACAATACCTGCATGAGATTAATGGGATTTTTTTAAATATGAATTCTAGTTACATGTTTAAGAAAGTGGCCATATTTGCTGTTGATCACTCTATTTCATGGTGTTTTCGTTATTACTCTCAAAAATAAATTTTTGTGAAATCTCTGTACAAAACTTAAAAAAACAATTATCTTAATACTAATCGATATTAATGTGCACAATATTTAGAAAATATAGCTCTTAATTTTTCTGTGCAAATCTTGAATATTTGACGCACGAAGTAAATTAGCAAAAAGTACCTGTAAGAAAATGATTAACGGAAGAATTTAGATTTTTCATGAAGGAAATTTTCGAACATTTGAGTATCAATAAAGGCTGTGAAAGCTTGAATGAATTGCATTCAATTTCAATCCTTGGAGTTGATTACTGCCTTTGTTTTTTTATCAAAAAAGGTACTGAAAAACATATAATCAAAATCATTTACATTGTAGTAGTAGTGCTTTTGGCAATTTAAGTATTAAATAATTTGAAATTAATATTTCTTTCCATATAGTGTATTATTAAAGTTAGATTCAACAATGATTATCAACTAGCTTCAGTATTACAACAAATAATTACTTAGTTTCCAAATCCACTTGGAAAACCACCGATTCCATGACGTTCCGAATGGGCTCCGAAAGGCGACGTACTCTTTACTTCTCCGCGAGTGCACACGGTACTCGTTCGTTCTCTCCTCCCTTTCAAGTTCCCCTCCAGCCCCGGGGGCTCCAATCCCCCACGATGGCGGTGTTCTCAAGAGTGTGTCCGCAGCGGGTGCTCGCCGAAGCGAGAAGGCACCGTGGGGTGAGGATTACCATTCGGACTCTTCTTTCCCTTCACCCTCGCCCCCTTCTCTCCCTCAACATCCACTCGCCAAAGCCTCCCCCTCCACTTCCAACCCTAATCTCTTCCACGCCCTGTCCCACATCGCCCCTCGCCGCACGCCACCTAACTCGGTCCGCGACGCCCGTCGAAATTCCACCCTTCGCTCACTCTCGAGTTCTTTCCAGAGTCGTCACGCCTCAGGTACGCTGACGTGGGACGTGGAGGATCAAAATGGACCGGGCCAAAAGCTAATCAGGGTCGAGAGAATTTTCCCTTTGTAATTGGAGTAACATTATGACAGGGAAAATGACAAAGCGTGGAAGTGATTTTCATCTTCGTAATTACCATTAGATTTGGGTTTACAAAATGCTGATGGGGGCAAATGTCCAAACCATTAGATTAGTTAATGTCGTTACTTCACAACATTTTGTTCGAGTAAATGTGCCTAATCGTTTCGTCCTTCCATTCACCTCTTCCATTTGATCTTCATCCTTCGCCTCCAGCACTAGGTAATGTAGGATACTTTCCATTTACAGTCTGCCTCTCCAATTCTGATGTCTTCGGCCCATAGAGAATCCATTTGATTGTTTTCATTTCCTGCTCTTTTGTATGCAGTCGGATATTCTTTGAGCTTCGCAGTTACTATTTCAATAAAAATACCTTAGTAGTTAGAGTCGCTGTGTGCTTTGCATGTTATGTTTCTCCCGAACCAATGAAAAATTCCACTAAAAATAATTTATAGTCTCCTAGTGCAACTTCCACTTTCGGAGTATTTCTTTCACACACTGGAATTTTAGTTTTTTCTGTGGATTTACACGTTAAATCTTGTGGTATTTATTCGTACGAGTCGACATTTAATAGATTCCCTGAAGGTGCTTCCCTTTTAAAAATAAATTATTTCTAATTTTTATTGGGTTGTTAGCTTTGTCATCGTTCGCCGTAATCCAACTGTGTCCAAATCCTTTTATAGATTTGATGACGTGTTTAAAGTTTAAAAAAATAAATATGAAGAGTTGTATTTTTTACTAACTATTTTCATTGTTTTTGCCTCAATTTACATTCATTTTTCATATACATTACACTTTAAAGTAGGCGTCCGGATAAGTCTTCTCAAAAGAAGCTAATAAATGCGAGAAATCTTATATCGGTGACCATATTGTATCCATCCATAACATAGTATACTACAAGACATGACAAACGATAGACTACCGATAGTAAATTCCCGTTGTGGAGACTTCGTATGAAACTAATATTTTTTTCTTCTGTCCTTGCAATAAATCTCGTGATATTAACCATTTCAAAATCTCATTGCAATCGAATTTGTGGTTCTTCTTAATCAAATCTTCTTATGAATGTAACGGGATTTTTTTTAATGTACAAGTTATTGCTCATTCTCTCAGGCCATGTCAATGATAACTAATTTTATATCTGCCAACATTTGCTCTAAGAGAAGACTAAATTACTCCAGAGGAAATTAAAAAGCCATTTATTAAATATTTTTGTTACGTTTCAAAATTTATTACGTATGCATGCGTGTATATTTACAAAAACATTGGGATAAGCAGGATGAGCGGTGACTGTTCCATCCAAAAATCTTTTGCTCATGAAGTGCTATTATTTTACATTGTATTCCCATGTTATTTTTTTCGGTACTCAACGAATCGCATGTTATTGCCTTTACATGAAAAATCAATCTTGCCCTTTCCTCATTAACTGCGGAATTAACAACGCATTTTTTTAAAATTAAAATATTCTTTCTTTCTATTTCAGCACCATGCTTATTGGTGCAAGTAGCTACTATACCATTATCAAAGAATTTCTTCGCCTCAGTGAACTTCGAAAATCCAAGATTAGCTTTATCAGATAATTCAGTAGTGAAATACTAGGGATGTGTCAATCATTCAAATTCGAAGAGAAAAGCGAGCATAAGATCTGTCCCAAAGGTAGTAGGACAGAGTCGATTAAAAAACGTTTATCTTCATAATTGATAAATTGACTAAAAGTCTTCGAATTAGCACCCTTGTGCGTTCACACACCGCTGATAGCGGGTTTTCCACTCCTCGTACACCTTCTGGAAGGCAGCGTCCGGAATGCTGCTAAGGCCCTTCGTCTCAGCCTGTTGTACGTAACGTTGTGGTGACGTCCTTACCGGGCAAATTTGAGGCGAGAGAAGAGGAAGAGGTTGGGCAACGTCAGGGCTGAGGTATGGTTTGGTGGCTGAGGTATGGCCCAGAAGCTCTTGGCAGGTCCGCGTGCGAGTATCTTTTCATTCGCGCAAGAGCACTCGTGGCACCAATTTCGCACACACCTCTCTCATGCACATGTTTTCGGTCACAAGTCGATGCACATCATTTTTTGGGATACCAAGTTCATCAGAAACCATGCGAACACTTAATATGCGATCCCTTTCTAACAAATTCTTCACTCTTCCAAGATTCTCGTCACTTTTTGAGATTGAGACTGAGCGATCTTCTCTACCCTCGCGAAACAACTTTTGCCACTCAAAAACACCCGATCTACTCATGGAGTTATCACCATAAGCTGCCTTGAGCATGTCATGAGTCTCTTCCGCGTTTTTTCCCAGTTTCGCGCAATATTGATCACGTAGCGCTGTTCCAATAACAGCTTCATGACCAGCGTAACGGGGTCACGTTTTAGATGTTTCGCAAACGAACGATCCGCACTCCGCAAAGACTGGGAATCAACTGTCATCGGCCTCCAGCCTTCCCTGAGACTCCCTTCCCTCGTAACCAGCCATAGAATCCGCTGTCCTTCCAACCGTCAATCCGGGAAAAAATAATTGTTACTACTTTTGGGACAGATCTTGCATGTAATGAAGTTTTTCGAATGTGTAATTACTCCAAAACAACTGACTCTAAAGAATTTAAGTTTTGTCAATCTCTCACATTAAGTCACAAGTCCCGGAAAGGACTAAGTTAATGTTTTTTTTTACTCTTTCACGGAAAAATTCGAATTTTTGGCAATTTGGTAGCGTTAAGCCATTTCTCACAAAAAGTAGCTTGTGAGCCGGTGAAAACATTTCTCTTGAGTTTCCGCGAAGTTTATCTTGCGTATGAAATTGATGTTTCCAAGAGTTTCATGTCGTAAGGGAAGCAATCTATTTTGTTCCTAGTGTTTAATGGTCCTCATTAAATTTTTCTGTGATTTCTCAAAATTTTCCTCACTATATACCTTTTACCGATGAAATTTATTACTAGTTAGACCTAAGGAATAACTTGCTTCATTATTCTCAAAAACTCTCAAGTAACACTTACATAAACAATATCCCCATTTTACAGTGTTAGATTACCTTCTTCCATTGAAAAAAAGGTTAAACGGACAGAAAGTAATTATACACAATATGCTTGGTTCTTTGAAATTCACGTTCATTGACTCAATTAGAGTACTTTTCATGAATGATAAACAAACGTCGTCTGACAAAATTTTGATTTATGTTAGGCTTTCACATAAAACACGATAAGAATTCACGGCAACTCTTTCCCAAGCTTTAATTATCGCTATTAACCAGACAGAGTGCTATTTTATTGCCTGCTTACGAGTTATGTTAGAATCAATGTGCTGATAATTAGATGTGGTTTTACCGGTTCGAGATTAATTGGATCTTCATTAAAAATATTTATTTAGTAGAGGATTTCTCAGCCTCATTCGACTATTTTATTTTCCAGTGCGCGATGAAGGTTGGATTTTGTGGTAATAATATCAACAATAGTGATTAAAATATTTTTTTAAATAAATGGCATGGTTGTCAAAAACTTAATTGGAGCTCCAATTAGTGTATTTCCCAGAAAACGTATCATGGTAAATAAAAATCTTTTTACTTTCATAATACGCATATTTCAAATACACAATCGCTCTTGCTCAATATTCATTTCATTTAATTATCCAGTCGATATTTATAATTAAATGAAGACGTTGGCACTACGTGGAAAGTAGAACATTAATCAAAGAAAAAACGTGATCTCACACATCAATTAAACGTCGACCGGTTTTGAAGCACCAGGCACTCTCACGTATCACGTACTACTTTGTACTTTGATAATGAGTTGATTTGTCGAAACCGGTTTCGGCTTCGGTCGAAGCATCTTTTTCGTCTATTAATGTATTCTTATGCATAGTCTTTCATTTACGAATACATGAATTAAGACACGTAAATTTTATTTCAATATCCAAAACAATCAAGTGAGTTTTAAATCATTTCCTTTCTCGGAACTAAGCATAACATTACACAAAAATGTACCTATTTTAGACTAACCTCTGAGTGAAGTTAATGAATTTCAATTAGTAACAGCTAGGCTACCAAAAATACTGCCCAATCTGGCAGTAAAACGCGGCTGAGAAAAAAATTACGGTGACAAACTCCAAATTTATTAGTAATTTTTCACACTTTCTCATTTTAGTATTACCGGTTTCGGTAGTCGATCATTATCATCAAAGTTATTAAGGGACAACAATATTGGTGTGCTGGCATATGCATCATTTATTGGATAATTTCGGGCTTAATAATTTACATATAGTTAATCTAATCAGTTTTTCTGAGGAAATATGAGGGGTGGCAATACAGTTTTCGATTTGACGATGCGCTTAATGGATAATAATCGTAATTTTTAAATTTTTACAAAATCAACTTGTACCTACTGACGCCGTTATTTCATTGAAATCAAATCCTAGTCGCTGTCCATATGGGCTTCCCATGCAATGTTATATCGAAATATTGATGTACCGATCGTACGGAATAATTTTAAGAGTGAATTAAATAATATAATACTTCTAGCTGAAAGCAGCGGCTATGATGAACGTTTGACTTGTACGTTACTCGTACTTGACTGAAAGATTATAGAGCGTGGCTAATAATTTGACCACCTCACCTTGCCGTTAGTGTAAGCTAGCATTCATGGGAAAAATCGCATACAATATGCTCAAGGTGATGTCTGAAGATATAGTTAATATTTCCTATCATAATACTACGTGAACCATGCATCACGTTGAAGAAGACTGTGAACTTCAAAAATGAATTTTCATCTTTGGATAAGAGGGACTTTTATGGTTTAAATTGTAACACCCTGCGAGATATATTTATCAAAAAGTTTTAAAAAATGGAACGACAACAAATAAACAGTTGAAGAGTTTGTAAAAAGATGGTGTGACTTTGAATTTACCAAAATATCATTTGAAATGCAAATACGATCGCTATATTAAACATGACACCTTTCATTGGCATGTAAAGGTATATGTGAAGGTATAAAGGTGTTAATTTGGATCTCCTTTAAATGCTTGAATTAGTGAAAGCTAGAAATTTTTTCTTGTTAAATGATCACATTTATGAATTTCAATCCTCATTCCTGCACCTTTCTCTTCCTGAACAAAATGGGAGTGTGTTTCATGCATGTGAACTCAAAAATGCCTTCCTCCTACGGCTATTTACCTCTTCTTTCTCTGTGGAAAAACGTTCAGTCCTAACCCTACATCCCATGTCCACATACTTTCCATCTTCTTTCACGCTCCCTTCCTCTCTATTCACTCCACTCACCGTCCAGTGAAGCATATCCACGTATCCCTGAGAGCGCATCAATAATGTTGTGCCTTGATGATGACCTTCAACGTCAACGTTTTGCATTGAATGAGAGTGGAGTACGTATTAATCAGAAGTTAGTTGCATCAGTATGAAAAGATTTCATAAAGTTATTCCTTTAGGACGATGAGCATATTATCCCTTCTTTTCGAATTTGTGTATCAATGTAGGTGCCAGATCATGTTATGATTTTTTTAACTCAAGCAATACCTCATTTTCAGCCACCAAATCCTGGTACGAGTATTGTATTGGCAAGTGGATTGATGTTATTTTATAAATTTCAATTAATGCCCCCTACTAAATAGAAACAGTATCCAAAGGAAATTTAAAATGTGACCAGTCTTATCTCTTAGCCATCTTCAAGAATTTTATAGATTCTGGCTCTCCTTAGTGCCGGATTTGCATGATAATTATTTATACTTACCACGTATCTTTTAGAAGTTCTGTAAACTTTTGGAAGAAACGTGGGGCAATCCGCTGAATAACCAGAGGTAAAATGTATGGGCGGGCTATTATCTCCTCATTCTCCGTTGAATTCCTTTCGTTGTAGGGGAAGAATCCATGAGACCAGTTGACGTTGGTTAATCCCGTAATAATAGTGCCATTATAACACCTTCCCGTGTAAAATAGACTTTATTTTTTTACTAAGTTAATCGGAGAAATAATTTAGTTTTGTTTGTCGCTACTACAACTATTGCGAGAAATTCATCCGTTCAGGAATATCTTCTCAAGTAAAAACATATTTTCGATTATCTACATATGCAAGACAAATACGTAAGAACGTGATAGATTACGGCGTTCTTTCATGAGAATATAAAATCCATGTTTTTGAAAAACAATTTATATCCCAGAGAAACAAGGCTCTTCCCCTTGTTAGGAATGATAACCTCCTCCGCTGCAAAAATACCTGTTCTACCATTAAAACGCCTGACCTTAGCGTAAGTGAGAACACTCTTGCCCCAAGTATAACATTAGAACATTTAAATCTTCCTACACTCTCTCGTCAAATGTCGTAAATCCTGCATTGTCTCCTGAGGCTTACGAAGTACCATATCCCTACGGTAACATAATCTTCGGTTCTATTAATTGTGATATTTTCCGACGTTGTCTCAATGTCTACAAATCCCTTTCTGATTGGTTGAATTACCAATTTTACTAATGTAAAGTCGTTACTTCCAATTCTCCATGCAATTTTTCATGTATTCAAGTATTTACTATCCCATGAGTCATAATTATCCGTCTTTTTGATAGTAATTCCTAGTTTGCCTATTTCAGAAAGTAAAATATCCTGTCTTTCCATCCGAATATTGACCAATATCTCCATCATGGGTCCACTTAAAGCCCTTATGCGTCCAAAAACAAATCACTGAATGCCTCCCAATACCAAATTAATATGGCGCATTCTAGGATGGATTCTACAAGGAGTCCGGAACCCAGTAAGTCATATTAAAAATTATCAACGACTTCCGTCATGCTATCGGTAAATGGCGGTCATTCAGTCTTATTTGACCTCAGCAAAGATTTCATTCGTGTGAGTCATAAACTCCTTCAGAAAATGGAAAAGATGTATTCCTCTTGCTCGTCCCTAAACTGGTTTTATTCACAATTGAGTGGCTGGCTTCAAGGTGTTATTGCACCTGACGGAGAAATGTCCCACTAGGTTCCCATTGTATACGAGTATAATGTGCCGCAAGACTTGGCGCTCGGACCCCTCCTTTTTTCCATTTATTTCTATGTTCATCGATATTTTAACAGACATAACAAATGTACTATACCGTACGCTGACGACCTTCATATCTATTACCACTGTACAATAAAGGACTTGAATGTGAATTACTTCAGTATGAATTACAACATTCAAGTATCTGGATCTCGGTTGGGGAAAGTCTCTGTCTTGAATCTCTATAAAAACCAAGTCAATTTACACATAGATTCTTCAACTCCATAAACATCGTCGAACTTTACAAGGTTGCGATATATCTAATAGGGAGTGTATTCATTTATTTTTCCACCGCAGTTCGCAATCTGGGTATGTGCCTATCTAACAATTTATCCTGGCGTCCCCACATTCATGAATTTTTTGTAGTAGTCAATAAAATTCTGTGCGAATAAAAGTACATAAATATCTCCTTCCTATCCACACACGTATCTGGGGAACTTGAGATTATTTCATCTATAAAACGGATTCTTAATTCGTGCGTAACATTTATCTCCACTTTCGTTGAAATGAACGCGTCACTTTATCTTGAAAACCGTAAATGGGTCAAAACAATCACCGGAGAAAGTACTTGTATGACTCATTCCTCCTTTTACATTTAGCAATAGAACTACCCCATACAGTTATGGTACACTTTTTTGGAGGTCTTTCTCTTGGAATTATTTTTACGAGAATAGATCTAGATTACTTTTACTGCAAGTAACACTTGCAGTATATTACCTCTACCTTTTAAACTTAAATTACTGTACCTCTATAATATATTTCATACAGTCAATCTTACCTTTTGTATGCCTTCTCCTTTATTGGATTTCGTTACTTAAATTATAATCAAATGGACGTGCAAAAGAGTCTTTCAAAATAAATTTGTACCATTTAACTTTTATTCTCTAATATGATACCAAATTATATATTACTATGCCTTTTTTATTTTCTCAATTCTAATTATATGCTTCCTCTTGTTTGTTACCGAATAAATTAGACAGAGTAAAATGAAACTATTTGAGAATATTTGTACAAAATGAATTTTGCGTATTGTAATTGTGTCCTTTGCCTGTCCTAAGGAGACTTCTCTCAAGGCATAATAAACACATTATTGATGTGTATATGATTTTGAAAGTTCCTTAATGTCCTTCTGTGTCTGTAACCGTTACACTTACACATACGGTAAGTTACGTTACGTTACGCTTGCGATATTGTTACGTTATGCGTCGATTAGTTACCAAATGAGCTCATAATTGTTTAGTGTCTCGTATTTCAGTGCTCATTATTTACGATGCTAATTCTACCGTCATTGCCGTCTCAAATTTAACTGCTAGACTGTGTGACATAACTTGTGAATATTCATATCGAGTTCTATCAGATTTAGACCATTTACGATCCGTTTGTTCCACTGTGTGATTAAAATGCCGGATATTTCGGTATTTTTGTTGATGAAATGTGTACCCTTTATTTTAGATGTGTGGGAAATGACTGACGAAATTTGTCTGCAATTACAAATCTAAATGAAATCCGCTTATGTAGGACAATCTAATTACACCAATTATCCTTTGTGAGAGTTAAAGATAATTGTATTCACGTCTAAATTTTGTTAAAACAAGAAATAACCGCTGTTTTAACCAAAATACATTTAAAATATCATCGCTGAAATAATCACATTTATTTTGTATTTAAAATCGTAATACAAATGGAAAGTGAAAGATTATAAACGAATTAATCAATGCAGTTTAAATTCTGGTTAACATGCGTATGATGTACTCTTACCTTAACCTATGAAATCCATGAAAACATAACTTCATCTGTAATGGGAAGGAAAAGGTGGTATTCGAGTGGGTAGATAGTTGGACTGCTAACCGGTGGACCCAGGTTCGATCCCTGGGTATGTCTCTGGACACCCTCAGCAAGAACCAAGCTTTGTGGTTTTTCTGGTATCGCATACTTCTGGAAATGCATAGGCGGCACAGAGAAAAGAACTGGCCCCCTCCTTATGTGTGAATTTCGAATGCTGTTGGGCCTAGTGCTAGGTGAGCTAAAGCTGACTACCTTCACCTATCAAATCAACCTTTGGGATGATAACTGAGGTGGTGGTTATATTATCTAACTGGTGACTTTGACTCGACTAATATCAATTGAGTGTTCCTAGAAATTAAAAAAGTTATATACACATTATCATTTTCGTTAATGATTAATAATGTTTTATTTCAAGCACTATTTAATTTTATATATTAATATTTAAAAGCAACATTCACCAAAATATTACCTAAGGTCAGCTGCTAAATATTTTTGACTTTTGCGTTTGTCATTCTCGGCGCATAAGTTTCTATGGTGGAGCCTGTATAGTGTCATTTTTTATTCTAATTTATGCATTTGCAATCTCAATATTTTTTCACTTCTTAGAACGTGCTAAGTCCTGCTGCTTTTTGCAGTGTTATGTATTTACGACCCAAAATATCGATTTTTGTATAACGCTAGTTAGAATTAGGTGCAAGACTGATGCCATTGTAGTTTATGTCTAACTTTTTTGACACCAATTTTTCACATAAATTTTATTTTTCATTACAAGTTCATGCATATGTTTATTTTTTCATTGTTTTCTGTCAAATTGTGTTTGTATTTAGGACTGTAATGTCAAATGTACGTGTAGTTTTGTTTTTATCTATAAATATTATATCTCTTTCATTACGGCTCACTTACTCATATTTGATAAGAAATTTGACATAATCAAGTTATTTCTCTAGTAGATATAACTATCTGGATCTAGATATAACTATTAGATTAGTAGTAGGTATCTAGCGGTCCTATAATGTAGTAGACATTGTTTTCGGATTATATTGCTAATAAGGAATGTGGTTATCTTTTATTTTGTCGCGACATTACTGCAGTTTTATTCACTTTTATGCTCTTCAACCGAAAACAAAGCCCTCGGAGAGCTTTGCTTCCGGAATACATTCTCCTCGTTCCACTCAATCCCAACCGCCCTTCCTTATCTTCTCCGCCTTCCTCCACCGCCTCCATTAATCTCTCTTGCCTCACTCTTTCGCCACATCCTCAGCAATAACGACCGTTTTACTCCTTCCTTCTCCAATCCTTACTCTTCGAATGATTTATTAGAAGCAATCGAATTCGACCGCTCGCATTGCCTGCCAACTGTTTCATTCCTCCTCCATTTTCATGATACTCCTCCGGAAAACTACCAACGCTCACAGTACGTAACATATATTATCCCCATCCCGAAAATACCCTCAGTTATTCCCCGTTTCGTCGAAAGCGATGGGAAGTGAAGAGTATAAGAGTCGTTCAGGAACTTTCCTGTTTAGTTTTTCAGTTTCCCGATGACTCTTGTTTTTATCGTTTTGTTATGTTCCTAGCAGTTATTCTGGGCGTCCTCGTATCACTTTTACCTCTCAATCCAAGCATTCGCGGTAATACCCGATACGAAAATGAAAGACCCAAAAGCAGTCGGGCGAATCGAAGCGATACATCATTTTGCAGTCGGCACTGGAAAAAAAATAAATGCGGAGAGTTACAATTTACTTTGTTATAATAAGGATATCCCCGAGTTAGTTGTAAAAGTTATTTACCATTTTCAATGGAGAATATTTTAAGAATATATGTATAAATGTCTCAAACACGCATTATTGCTGACAGTTAAAAATGAGAAAAGCGCAGTCATAATAATAATTTTCAGGCAATTGAAATAAAAATTGCAAAGTAGTCAAAAATAAATACTTTATGTATACAATTTGTAAATATTTTTGAGTTGAAAGGAACATTTGACGTTGCTTCATAAAGAAACTAAAAAGTGGAAGGATTTACTAATGCTTTTTATCGTAATGTTGTATCATAAACATTAAAAAATCACTTCAATGGTTTTATTTGGCTAATACGAGATATATACGATTCCCGCACTCCATTCAAATCATTATTCGAGCACTCTACCTATCGTGTGGAAGAAATGATTATAAAATGAGTTATTCGTGATCCACTGACATTTTCTAAAAAAAAAAGCAGATTAATAGAAAAATATTTGGAGTAACCATCTCTAATAGATGACTTTCAAAGGGAAAGTTAAGTGAAAGAATGATGTATCACATTCACTCTTTGTGGTTGATCAATATATGGTCATTCGGTACATTTTTGTAAATCGAATGCATTGATTACCTATGAGCGAAAAGTTATGGCTAAATCTTGGTAAATATTTTTAATATCGTAAGCAGCATAGCAGTACATCATGCCTATACTCTTATGAAGAGAAATTGGTATTGTGATTGTTTTTTAGCGTGCAAAATTATTCTGTAGCAAATTTTGTGTTTTCGCTCCAACACGAAAGAGACATATTTTCCTCTTATGATTCTGTGAACATTAAATAACTATCCACTGGTTTTCTAACTACGAGTCTCACATTCATAAGACGGCGCAAAGTTAATATTTACACAAATGAGTCCTGGAATGGATGCTACTTAGTGAGTTTACTTTTTAACATTTAGGTATTCAGTGTATAAGTACACTGTTGTGATTAGAGTTTTATCTTCACACATTCACGCAAATATTTATAATTCAAAATTCATTTTCATGATTCTCCATATAGAACTGTAATTGCATTCTAATGTCACATCTAGTGGAAATACCTCAAAAATAATGACAGTATCGGTAAATATCTTTTTTTGACTATGAAATGATTCAATGATTGTCCTGCGTCTAGTATTCAGGCTTAATGATAGAATTCGCTGCATTGTGTGAGAAACCTTGGGAAAGACAAGGAAAGTTTAGATGCAGCGGGCCCTGTGGTTGGAGAAAACTTTTTTCAGGAAGGGTCCAGGGGGGAGCAATAAAAAGTGTGGCCATGGGCTCGGTTTGCGTGTAATAGTACTTTTGAGGCCGTGTGTACGTGTCAGAATAGGTTAGGGGGCATCGAAGGGTATCTGCAGGTGGCATGGACCCTCTAATACCGCAAATGCTTCTCCGCCATCCATCTCCAGCAGCGGGGGCTATTTCTCTTCCACCACCACCTCCGTCCTCGCCTCCCTCTCCCTCACACCGCCATCCCCTCTTATACCATTCCTTAACTCCCTTCTATGGCTACTGTATAATTTCTCGCCTTTAACTCCCTACATTGTCCCAGAGGGAGATTTATCTGCCATCTATTTCAGGGATGCTCCCTCACCCCTCCTTCCTTCTCCCGACCCCTTCGCCGCCTTTTCCTTGCCTTGTGTCGCTTTTTTTCCCCACCCCCCCCCCTCCCACACGATCCTCCCCAGAGGGAACCTCCCTCCCCTCCCCACGACGGCCCCCATCCCACGGACACCCACTTGTAACCTCCCCCGCTCTTCTCCCGGCCCTCTCGAAAGGGAGGATGGGTGGCAGCCCTAGGCGCCCTCTGCACCCGCCCGCACCCTTGTCCGCCAAAGTCTCTCCCCTCTCCTTCCCCGCTCTTCTTTGCACTCCACACCCCCACGTCGCTGCCGAGAGCGAAGGGTGGCTACGTGGCTCCTCCTTCAAACTGAAAGGATATTTTCTTTCCTTCCCTCCTCCCCTTTCCTCCTCCTCCTCCTCCTTTCATATCGAGTCCTCCTCTCTTGTTCTTATTCTGGAAAATTTCCATCCTCTCCGTGCTGCTCCCTTTCTTCCACTGTTTTTTTCGCCACGGCCTTTCCCATTCGTCATTTTCTCTCTCTCTCTCTCTCTCGCCCCCCTCCTCCTTTTTCTCGAGTGGACCCGTCCTGCGTCTCCGTTTCCCTCGTTTGCTATTTTCTATACCTTGGACGGAACTGACAGATGAAAGAAAAAACAGTTACGAAAGTTAGGTCTATGGGAGAGAGTAAGGTTATTTATCGAATAAAACTTTGGGAAACGACGGAGTACTTACCTATGAGATACTTATTCCTGCACATTATCAACTGGAGACAATTTAACCGAACCGAATTCAGTCCTTTTATGATTGCAACATTTTTCTAATCAGTCAATTATGTGTGGTATAACTAATATATGTTGCTTGTAATTGTTTCAATTCTCTTAAAAGGGTATTTTCATGGATGATCTGAAGCTACTTAATGCGCGACAAATAATATTCTTCCAAACATTTACCCTCCCCATTTGGCTCTCTTTCCATATTTATTGTTTAGCCCAGGGAAATAAATAATTGTTTTGTTCACATTAAAATACGTTTTAAATCTCGCACTCGAATCTAATTGAAACAATTTTACGGAACCAACCCCTCCAATGATGCAATTTTCGTCATGTGATTTCTTATCGGTAGACGTTTTTCAGATCCTTCTTGAACAAATCTTTTCACTATGTCAAGCTATATTAACAATAATAAATCACTACAGTATTTTTAATATTTGTATTGTGACTCAATTTAATTGAAATTTGATATCCTTAGAATGGAATGAACATACTGACGTTATAATGCAACAATTTCAGAGAGTAAAAATCATTCGCCTTGACCGGGATACGAACCCGGATCCCTCGATATCCGGCCGAGTGCTTTAACCACTTAAGCTACCGAGACGTCCTCTTCCACTCTGAAATTTTGGGGGCTTTTAAATTATTTATTAAAATTTTATTATTTAAAATTATCCCGGTCAAGGCGAATGATTTTTACTCTCTGAAATTGTTGCATTATAATGCACACATAGCGGGTGACTCCGTTTAAGTTACTGTTACAGTTTCTTGAAAAATACTGACGTTATGTTACGTATCCTTTTATACGTTCGTCGTTTTTATAAAATATATACCGTACATCAAAATATAATTACGTTTAGCTTGTGTATTTTATCACAAGAGAATTTTTAACATTTTTAAACACTGTTTTTTCACTTGGTGGTGTACCTTTTTCATTATCGAATAATTTTTGTATCTCATTACAGATAAATTCATTTAGAACATTTGTAATTACCAATTAGGTGACAGTGATGCTTAAAAATATGTGACCTTTTATAGAAATCATCTAACTTTGAGACAATGAAATCTTGTGTATTTGAAAGCCATCTCGGAGATTAGGAATTATTCACGAGCAATTAAATGTATTAACTGATTCATTTCAATAAGCACGTCAATTCAGTATATAAGGATGTGTGCTGGGACATATTATGGGCTTTGTTAAGTGTACATTTTTTCATACGGAAAGTTCATTTATTATTTAAGTGATACAATAATATAGAATATATCTTATGAAAAACTAAGTAATTTAAATCCTTGAATGAAATGATTTCTTGTAACGGGAAGGTTGGTACTAATTTCGTAACGAAAAAAGAAATGTCACTATTCGCGGGAATATAAAGATGGAGATTAATATATAGTTTGCTGCAGTAATGCTTAATTTGACTTTCAACATCATAATTGAAAATTTTGATTTCAGATAGCTGCAAAGATATACAATAAACTTTTCAAAAAATCCCACAACAAACTAGTGCAATGTTATTATCATTAAGAGTTAAAAGAAATTGTACGCCATTCAGTAAGTAAAAATTTATTTTTGCATTAAATTATTCAAAACTATCTTAAGAGTCACCATAAAAATGTAAAATCAGCAAATTTTAGGTAGTTAAATGGTTAACGTCCAGGTTTTCAATTCCCATAATGCTGATATGATAAGAAAATACAGGGATAATTACCATTCCTAATATTATTATCACTATCAGAAATCTTTTTTCTTAAGGTGTCATGTACATTGATTAGCAATGTATTTTTTCTATAAATTTTGAAAAATGGCAATTGCATTAATGGGTTCATAAATTTCATTACAATATCAGGATTTCATCAAATTATATCCGTGAAAATAGCATTTTTTCACTGTTTTAACACTTCTAACCACAATTAGTTTACATGATTTCCTTTTAGCATGTATCCGTTACCATAGCTCATTAATACTAACTTTTTAGGGTGAAATTAATCGAAGAATATATGAATGTGGAATAGTCAATGTAGCTCGAAAGGAAATGCATCCTCGTTTGTCCGTCAGGGATTTCTCTTGAAATTCAATATCTTCTCTCCTCCCTCTCCCTTCATTCTTTCTATATTCGTGTCTTCCCCGAAGACGACTTACCGCGACGATAGGTCGAGCGAAATAACGCGAGGGACCCGGTAACGGCACCGAGAGTGGGGAGGGTGGGCGGCTAGGCTACTTCCGCATCCCTACTCCACCGACCCAACCTATCATTACTCCCCTCTCCACTCGTCTCCCTCCCACACTCAACCTTCCCTTGGCCCTGATGCGGCGGAGGATATTTGCGGGGGCGGAGGTTTTCGAGATTCGAAGAGAGGAATGGCGACGGGTAAAAGGGGGACTCTGGAGGCATGGGTGTGGATAGGGAGGGACAGGGGAGGAAAATCTTGAGGGTGGGTTAGGATATGGGAGGGATGGAGTGGAACGGCAAGACCGGGTGGTTGGGATGTAGCGAAGCCGAAGGAGGGAGTGAGTAGGATGTTGGATGGGAAGGGGGCGTCTTGGAAAAATAGAGAGAAAGAGAGAGAGAGAGAGAAAGAGAGAGAGAGAGAAAGAGAGAGAGAGAGAGAGAGAGACAGAGATGATCATGGTGAAAGGAATACAGCATCGCGCCCAATAACTTATGGATACTGATGACCAGTCACAATGAAGCGGGACGATTCTGTAGCATCCGAGGGAATGGGCGGTGCAGGGAGAGGGGGAAGGCGGGAGGTGGGGGTGTTTGGAGTGAGGTAAGAAGTCAAGGAAGATTGAAGTATAGACGCTGGCAGGGGTTGGGAGGGGATGGGGTGGCAAGGAAAGCGGGAAGGATGGAGAGAGGAGGAGGGAACCTGAAGAGGTTGGGAGGGAAGGCGCGGAATAGGAGGGCCGAAGGAGGAGTAGGGAAGATTGCTGTTGGCATAAGAGGGGAGGCGTTAGAAAGGGAAGCCGGTGAAGAGGCTTGAGAATGGGATTTTGAGGCTGCGGGTGGAGGAGAGGAGGAATCCGTGTGGAGGTAGAGCAGGAGGGTGGGTGCCTCCTGATCTTATTCCTCCGGATGGAGTGATGAGGGAGGATGAGGTAGCGAGGGATCCCCTGCCGCAATCGCTCCCCTTTTCCGAGAAAGCCAATTGCAGTTTTGCAGCGGCAGAGAGGGGTTTAATAAAGATATTGCGGAACGAGCGAGTTGAAGATATTGAATGTTTCCATTTCAGTGTGGTGGACGTTATCTCGTTTGCTACGGAAGAATGCGTTGGAGATTTCAACGCCGGAATAAGCTTACGAGATAGCGGGAAGGAAAGATAGACTGAAATTCGGGTCTCTTCATTCGGTAAAAGAGTTCTGCCCAACGAGTCCCGTTACTTTTTATTGTTACTGTTAGTAGTAATGGTATAGCTATATGGAACAGCTTATTTTCACTTGAAGTAAATGGGTTATGGGTAACTACAAAAATAATATTTTAATTTTACATATGTAGATAAATACCCATCACAACGTTCCCTTTTGGGGTAGGCCAGCTCCTTAAAACCAGAGGTTGAACCCTATTTTAATAATTTCTATCAATACATTCATAAAAATTTAACTTCTGCAGCAAAAAATCGCGTAATCATTCATCGTTACTCATTTATATCATATAATATTTGAGGTGGAATAATGGAATGAAAAAATGAGAATCTCTTCCTTAAAAGTGTCTTTGGAAGATTTTAGAAACCTTGGAATCTGGCATAAGGTTACAGAAGTAAAACTAAAAATCGGATGAACTATTACAGACATTTTTAGCATATTTAATTCGTTAAAATTTAGTAAAATGTTATTAACTTTGATGGTATGTACGAAATCGATGAGCTTTAGAAAGATCGTGTATTCATATGTACCACTGCTAGCAGTTCCAATCCTAAGGTTTGAAGTACTGAAACCGCCCTTTTTGTTTTTTCTAAATCCTTTGTTTTTTTGAATGGGGTTAAACGATATCGATTAATTAAATCCACACTATTGTATGCCTAATTACACCTATGCTTCCTTTATTCTGTTCCTTGTATTCCCCTGTCGTGTCCCCTCTATCCTTATTAATTTTAACGACTTCATAGCTTTTATGATATCACTATGTCTAGGAATATGTCGAATAACGAGTTTCAATAGAGACGATGTCTTCTGCTAAAACGTGTCGTTGACCAAATAGTAGTAATATCTTCAGATGGCTATCAATGGCTCATGATGATCTTGTCTTCTCTGGGCTCACTACTAGTCACTGAAATACCTCTAAAAATAAAGCAGTATTTTCTTAAAAATATTTTTCAAATGCAGCATAAAATAAACCTATGTTATTGCACTTGGATTTGGAATATTTTAGTTTAGATTACGAATTTATTTTGACAATTTTCAATATACAATAGTTTCACAATTTATATAAACCCCAAATGTTTTTATCCAAACTTCTTTCGAAATAAAACGTGTTTTAGTGTTATAATTTCAAGATATAAATTCATTATATTCACCTATTTCGATCGGAGTTCTGCGTTTTGTAAACGGGGACTAGGGAAACGGAGGATATTGAATATCATTATTTAACTTAGACCGTTTCCCAAAGAGCCATAATCGAAGAAGGGACTTAGTTGCAATTGCCTTGGCTGAAATTGCGAATATCGTGAAAGATTTAAGGCAGAAAGCGTAAACACATACATTTTTTCTATTGTTCTTGAAGTTGACACAAAATTGACACATTGGTACGATGGTAGAAATGAAATTGGAGATTTGAACATTACGAAAATGGACAGCTCTAATTTGGTTCAAGTTTATTAAATTATGAATTAATAATAGAATAGTTTTACTAAACTGGTTAGGAAAGAATAACCATATTTTGCGGTGGCGTATGTTGCAATAATGGGAACGAGCGTAATCAGTCTACATGAGCATGCTTGGAATCGAGAAAACCGACAAAATTGTTGTAAAATTTGGAGAATCAGTTACACAATCTACGGTTATGTATATATATATATATAGGTCAGGTCAGACTGACCTGAAGAAGGCCTCGGAGTAGGCCGAAAGCTTAAATCATCTACAGTGTGAGTGTCCTTTTACGTGTTATCTGTTTTATTCTGTGTTCTATTGTGCCGTCCAAAAGTTATATTGCTCTCGTGAGTACTTCCGCATCATCGATATATATATATATATATATATATATATATATATATAATAACTTTTGGACGGCACAATAGAACACAGAATAAAACAGATAGCACGTAAAGGAACACTCACATTGTAGATTATTTGAGCTTTCTGCCTACTCCGAGGCCTCTATTATATTATATTGCTCTCGTGAGTACTTCCGCATCATCGATATATGTTATATATACATTATATATATATATATATATATATATATATATATATATATATATATATATATATTATATGTATATTATATGTATATATATTGTATATATATTTATATAATATATACATATATATATATCTGTGTGTATGTGCGCACGTGTGTGTGCAAAAATTATATTTTGTTTTATTTTTTCATTTAAAAATTGAATCCCGAAAGAATCAGATGCAGATGGCATTGGCATTCCCAAAATATATTCCTTGTGCGAATGTCAATCACTAAATACACTAACATTTTTTCGTTAGCATCAACAATGCCCTTAAGCATTTGTAAGGTGAACAGAAAGTGGCCACCTAAAACATGATAAAAAATTGACGTCCATTTTGAACACATTTTCATTTACCACTGGGCCATTAGTGATCTAAAAAATAAAAGTATGTCTTCATCACTAAGTGTTAATGTTCATGATGATATACTTTAAAAAAGGACAAGGATTTGTGAACATTCAAAGGAGATGCAAATGCTTAATAATATGAAATAACAAATCCGTAGCATAGTTTTTCACTACATAGAAAATGAGTTCCGACTGAAAAAGTTATTTTTAAATGCGGTGTGATAGTTTCGATAAGTGTGCGAGAACTGGTAAAAACATTCTGAAGTGTGAAATAAACGAAATATAATATGCGGACACCGAGGTCAAATAAAGAGCATTGGACGGAGCTTAAGCGGAAAATACCTCCCGCGAAGAGTTTTTACGCTCCACGTCACCGCACCGACGTGAAATTGTAGCCGTCGCCCCGCTCTTTACCGCCGCGACGCACTCACTCCCCGGAGAGCACGTTCCGTGCGGTTACCACCAGCACTGCAGGGCGGCGCGTAGAGATAACGCGCCTCCGTGCCCGCCCGCGTTTCAGCGTGTGCGCGTATGTGAGAGTATGAGTGGGTAGGTGGGGTATCAGCACTTTCGGACTGACGTAAAAAACATATGAGAAATCATGGAGAGGAAACTCACATTTGGACACATAAAAACGGGGCTCGATGTGAAGACAAAAAAAATAGGAGAGTGGAAATAAAGTAAAAAAAAAGAACTCCTCTCGGATGATAGGACGAGAGGTAGGCGAAGTGTGCGTCCGCGAAAACGGGCGTGAAAGAAAAAGAGCGCAGGAGGGTGCGATAGAGAGGGATTGAGAGGACGGGAGAGGGTGGGCCGGAGGGGGTGTTTGGAGATGGGGTAGCAGTGGGGGGTGGTGGAACGGGGGAGGGAGGTAAGGGTCCGTGGGATGAAATAAGATGGCGAATGGAACGCCTCGAAGGAGTTCACTCCTTCTTCCACTCTTTTGAGAAACGACCCAATGGGATCGGCGGTGGGGCCTTCCCCTTCCGTCAGTCCCCCCCCCCCCCCCACTATACACCCCCATCCCCATCGGGTCCGCTCTCCTATCCACTCGACGTGCAAATGGTGCGCAATGACCCCTAAATAACGTCCGCATCCAGCCGTCTTCCCCATCGGCGAGTAATCCTCCCTCCAGGACACCATACGATGCCGTGCACCCAGAGAGACCATCTTGAGTATGCCCCCGTCTGCACCAGTTACTTATCCTTCATCGCGCCGCTACGCCTTCCATCGGATTAAATCAAATGTAAAATACCGCGCCCTTCGACATTAATACTTGAATCTATCTCTCTTCCCCGACAGAAAATGCGTATTAATTCTAAAAATATTTTTCTCTCCTCAATACTTACGTATTCCAAGGTATTCATTACAAATATATTCTTTAAAATTTTATTCGCTTCCTGTGGGAAAATAGTCGTATTCATGTATGAAACATACTAGGATTAGCGCACAAATTCCTAATGTAGACGTCGAAAATATTAGTAAACACTGGTATATGGTAGCTAAAGGTATAGTATGCTAATCCTTTTGATTTTCCCCGTTTTCATCGATGCAGTTATTATTTTGGGCCATACTTTTCAAGAACTCAAGTAGTGAAAGAAGCCATTCCATTTTTAAGTAGGTGAGAGAAGATAAAAGGGTAAAGGTTGTCACAGAGTGTCAATATCGGCCATTCGGCAAGGTAATCTACTGGCCGAAATACTCTTTAGGCCGCTGGCTGGCAGACAGTGCGATGCATGAATGCTACTCCAAGTCTTGATGTTTTCTAGGCTTGGTACGGTCTGACCTCGCCCTAGGGAGTTCCTACACCTTAGCATCACAACCTCTTCTTCTTCATAAAGCCTTTGATCCATCTTTCCTCGCCTCCCCCTTCCCCTGTCCGCTTCCCAACTGTGACACACCAGATTCCGGGAAACCCTCGCCTTCCGAGGAGGAGTTGCCATGGTGATTCAAGTCTCCACCGCGCAGAGAGGCCGTGGGCCCTCCCTTTGCGTCATGGGGGATGCCTTTTTTTTACGAGTGAGCGGGCGGGAGAGATAGAAAAGGATCGGTGGAAGGTTGGTGGTTGTTTTGTGCGAAGCGGGTGTAATAAAGTGGGCGAGGGGGTGCAGGACACCAAAGCCACGGGGCATCATTTTTTTTTACACCTCATCGCCCAGCCACCCAAGCACCCTCCTTCACCCACCCTCCCGCTTTCCGTCATATCCCGCACTTCCTGCTGCCCTTTCTCCTTTCATCCCGGCTCCACCGCCCTCGCTTAGCACCTATTCCCCACGCATCATCCACCCCCCGCTTCCCACCGTGGGACTCTCGTCCCGTATTCCCACGATCTTCACAGCCCCTTCCCCGCCGAACCCGAAGAGGAGGTTCCCTTCGGAGAGGTCTAGGATCTCAAACCAAAAACAGCCCCCCGTCCCACGCATGTCCATCCATCGCGTGGGACGTCACCGACGACTCGAGCGACAAACCCAAGCTACTCGTGGAAAGAGTCCCCCATTCTTCCTCCTCCCTCCTCTTTTTTTTTACATTAGCGTCATTTCCAGTCTCCTGCGGCGCACATATATCCCCCCTGAGCACATATCTATATACTCACTGTGGCGTGTGGATATCACGCGTACGCGGCCCCGCCCCCGTGGAGGACCCCCCTCTCGGACTCGACTACTTCCGCTTCTGAGACGCCGTCGCTTCCCTGCTTCTGGGGGATCCATTGGCTTCCATTCGTCACCCATCTCCACCCAAACCCCCTTACCCCCTGACATCCTCTCGGAATCCTTCCCCCTCCTCCCCGCTCTGTCACGCACATTTTACCTCCGCAACGTGTCATCCCATTCTTCTCGACTTCTTGACGGTAGTTTTTCTCTCCATATTTCTTCAAAGTTGCCTCTTTCCCCAAGACAAAGTCATCTTCTCTCTCTCTCTTTAGATCTTCCCCCTTTTTTCTCTCTCTTTCTCTCCTCGACTCCGTAACTGCTTTTGGCTTTACTTTTCTCCCCCGTGAATCACACCGCAGCCGGGAGAAAAAAAATCCCTTCCCCTGTATTTTCGAGAAAGGGTTGCCGACCTTACGATGCTAAGTGGATCCTCTACGGGTTGCCTCCAGCGATCATTAGTAGATAGGTGAACTCAGGGCAGAGTAAATGAAACCTCCTAAGGAGTGGTTAATTAACTACATGTACGTCTACGAGTGCAATTCATTTAAATGGAGTAATTCATTTGTTAGATTCTTGCAGCATGTCTCCCCCTGTTCTTCAGTTTCCAACATTTTTCACGATTCCTGTAGATCCTTCCGACGCCATTGTTTTTACACATTCTAAATAATTCAGCGTGTCAGAAATTCTTATAAAAACCTAAATTATCACAGAAACAGATATGGGCGATAATTTAATGTGAGGCGAATTTCGATAATTTGTTAAAGGGTAGCTTCAATACTGATACAATCAATAATTTATAGGCAATTACCTATTTAGCGTTCAAAATGACAATAAATTGGATGTTCATCAAATAAAGAGAGTAAATTCTGTCGATGTTTTTTTTTGCAAATACATGTATATGGGGATAATGAAGCTCAATCTTCCTTGTTTGTTTCCTGGAGCTGGAGGATATGATAGCTCTCCCTCTTTCTAAAGCTCTAAATATTTATTGTAAATTTTGGTGTACATGTTTCAAAAATGAAAAACATGAAAAAATCAAAATACGCTGACTAAATAATATGTACTCGTAATTTACCGCTGTTAGGTAATTGTGATTATTAATTCTCTTCCTTTCAACCCGCTTGGGTGTGTTGGGTATCCAAAATCGCGATTAATCCAGTCTATTTTCGACTTTATTTTTATTGGGAATAGTGTTCAGTATTCCCCATATTGCTTGCGTTAAGCTTAAAATATGGTTAGCAATAAACATTTCATTTAGTTAACTCTTACTTCAATTAAATATCTCTGTTGTTTTTTTCAAAATTTTGCAGCACCAGCCATCAATCACAGGAGCGGTTTCAACAAATCAAGGATCTTGAGCTGCTATTATTATCATCATTACTTTAGTGGAATCGTGTACCGCAAGCTTTCATACTGGTAAGTACAAACGGAAATTTTGACCTCCTCTATTGATTTAGTACATGTATTTTATTATTAATAATTTATTTTTACATGAAAGAGGGAATGTATATAAGTTGCGTCGCATTATTTTCTCTATCACTTCGCTCCCACTAGTTAAAGAGGCTAAAGAGGCATGGAAAGAACTGGAAATGGAAATGAAATTAGTTGGACTGTCAATGAAATCATATTTCAGAGTAGTCGAGTTTAGGTAAGCCAGTCATACATAGGGCAACATTGCGTCAGGTGAAGAAGTTTTTATAAGGAGTCCGGAATTGGCACAGGGTCCTTGAGTAAGGCTCTTTAACCTGATATAGAGAGTGGTTTTGCGCAGCGCGTAAACATGGTCGTTCGAGGAAAATGATAGTCGTATATAGCAGGTTTTCGAGATGTTGGTGTGGAGAAGAATAGATTAGTTGAAATGAAGAGAAAGAGAAAAAAACGAACGAGGAAGTCCTAGGCATGATGAAAGAGGAGAGGGGATTAACCAGAGAAATCTCAAAGAAGCACTAAAGATGGATTAGATTAGCGACAGAACGTATGTTGAACATTGTGATAGTAGGGAGAGCTCTAGGCAAGCGAGGAAGGGGTAGGCAAATAGCTGTCATATTAAACGTGATGGAAGGAAGTGTGCGGAGTTGAAGAAGGGTTTAATGTAGTGTCGGATTACAGGTTGAGATTTGTTAGCCGAATGGCGAGGAAATGTATCCTCGTACCATTTTATTGTCTGTTTCCATCAAAAACCCGTTGAATATCAATAAAAAATGAAAAATAATGAAGTTTTTCGTAAATACCTACGAGGAAATGCAAAATAGAGTAAAATACACCCCGAAAATCGATCATCGAAAATGGTAAGTTGTTAATGGCTTTACATACCATCATTTTTAAATCGCTTCTTTTTCTTTGAAAAGGTGTTACAACTTAGAAAGATATTAGGTATAACAACTTAGAAAACTTATCCGAGGAACATTTCAGCGGCACTAATGTATAGCTAGACACACAAATTTTGAAGTCGACAGTACAAAAATGACTTCAGTAAGAAAATAACAGCTGTAAGCATTCCTGAGCAGACTTTTGGTCGAGTGCAATACCTAAACTAAATACATGAACTATTATTAATAGTACATAAACTTATTAAGTCTTTCAATTACTAGCAATTACTAATGTATTAATATGATATAACATCAATAACTTTTATTGAATATAGAAATACGGCCGTACTCTTTGGAAAATAGTTTTAATTGCCATAAATTTGAATGGAAATCATGCCGATTTAACCAAGACTGCATCATGAACAAATGGGGTTACGAATTCCGATGGGTGAATTTACGATATAACTTGGGTTTAAAACAAGTCCTGGACCACATGCTGTGATTATCTACTGGCATAAAACAATGAATTGCCATGGATAGGAAATTTTCATCGCACACCCTTACATCGGAAAATTGAAAATAAATCCTGACAAATATGCAGTCTAACATACATACATCAATTCATCTTCATCAAATATTCCAGGATATTAAATGCAGCCTAATATAGTACCTGTAAACATCTCTCTCCCAATAAAAGTAATCAATTGGATATGATACTGTTTGAAAAGTACTGTTTTTTGTTCATTCTCTTTGGAGTTCCTGTCGAGTTTCCATTGGATAGGGTGATGCCCTGAGGCAGGTAGAAGGAATATGAACGCTTCCTTATGGAGTAGGTTTGAACATTAGCGGCAGATGTAATTCAATTTCACCATATTCACAAGCAATTGAGTATCTGTTTTTCACTTCATTTAATTTCCATTGAACGATCATCATCATTTGTGAATAATTGTTACAAATATACGTCGAATTTTGATTATCATTTCAACCTTAATTATTCATATTCGTTTTTTGGCATGCATTTGGCTAAAATGCTTTACGCATTGATAGATTCTATTTCAAAACCCTTTTTGGAATAATTAAATAAAAAAACTACTTGTTCAAACCAATTAACATCGCTTAAAGCATGATCATTATGTTAATTTTGAAACTCCAGCTGGATAATGCTCTGTAGAAATCACTAATGAAATCATGCAGACAAGCAAATTTAATCCAATTTCCTGATGAGAGAACTTTAATTATGTATAATAGTTCAATGGAGCGTCTTATGATGATAATGGTGAAAGAACTGCCGGCGAGGTAGCAGAGAGAATGGAATTGAAGGCAAATACATTCAAAACGCTAGTGGCTGTATTTGGAAAGAAGCTGAGAAAAATGAACACTCACCGAGTGTAAATGGCGAAAGGAGCGAGCAAGTGATTGATTTTGTAAATCTTGGCTAGGAGTTTGAGAAAAATATTAGTACAGGAAGGTTGTTGTTTGTATGTGTATGTGGAAGGCTGCCAGTAGACATATCAAGTTATACCAAAGAAAGGGAAGAGCGCTTGACTGTTATCTCTAGAGCTGAATAGATAAGGCAACATGTAGAAATTGATAAGAAGAAGCATCCTCTGGTAAATTAATACGAGGCTTGTGGTCGAAGTTTCAGAGAGGCTGACCCAATTCCTACCTATCAATTGAAGTAATAAACCAATTCTTACGTTAGAATTTCGACGGTCGCTAACGACAATTTATTTTTAAGTATCGTGAAATATCAACGTATTTATTTATTCATATCTTCATAACTTTTGTCTGCCTTCATGCTCTCTAAAGAGCTCACACCCTTCCTTCCCATACCCCATTTCCCCTACTTCACCCTTCGATCACGGTCTTCAGCATACCAATATTTATCCTTTTTACTAATTTACCATTATTCCTCCATCCACTTTCTCTCTTTGCCCTTCTGTTTAAATCTTTGGCGTTTATCTTTGCTTCTGTACAACTTATTTCCTCCATTCTCCATCAAACCCACACCTCAAAAGCCAACATCCTCTTGCCTCAAAGACTACGTCTCACATCAAGAAAGCCTCACACTCCATATTTAGGTTTTTACTAATCTTTTCTTCACATCTTTTCTCAGTGTATTCGTCATCAACTCCCTTACCCTAGAATATGCTTCTTTCAATGACGCAATTATTTAGCCAATGCCACAATAACGATACCCTATTTTCTCTAAAATACTGCCCTAAAAATGAGTCTTTGCCTGCCCTAGAGTTTATGTCGTCTAACTTTAATATTCAACTTAGCTTTCGTGCTTATCGCAAATCTCATCACTTTTATTTCCTGGTGCCTCATATCTGGGATGAGAAAGGCTATGTATGCCTCATAAAATTAAGCAAGTGTTATTATTAATTTTTTAGAGGATGAAAAATTGGAACGAGGTGCTTTTTTACTGCTGGTCGTACGATAGAATGGAAAATTAGTGCATTCATAATTACTCTATAATCATTGTTAATGCGCAATCAAATTTTTTTGTCGTAAAAAGTTCAAAAACTCATGCAGAATTGACGTTATGAAAGCTCAGTCAGAATTATATTTACATAGATATTGATATTAATTGAATTTTAGATTAAAACCACCAACGTTTTATTCACAATATTTAAATCATATGTTTAAAAGCTATCATTAATATTTGATTGAGACAAATGATCAATTATTCATCGTCTGCTGTGATAGGTATTTAAGGTTCCTTGCCTTTATTGGTTTTAATATGAAATATTTATTCGGAATTTACTGCAATTCAAACTATGTCGACTTCGTGATACCGGTGCCGTAGGACCGATTTATAAGGATCATTTCGAGAATCCGAGTGAAGGAGCAGCTGGTTTGTTTGGACCTCTACCCGAAATAGGCTTCCACTATAACAAACTTATAACTATTCCTAGCTTAATGAGGGTAAGGAGAATTGACAATGTGGAGCACGGAATGTGGTATGTGGAATTCGGCACGTGAACAAGGGCATATGGGAAGTAAACTTGTGGTACAGAAAGGCTTTTCTGACTAGTCATTCATCTTTCCCTTCCCTAGTGCTGTATTTTCTTTCCCTTTCTTCGTTCTTTTCACTCCCTCCTTAAACTCTTTTTCATTATCTCATATATTTCATTACCACAGTCTGTGGTTTTGTTTAAAGTTGCTCAACCGATATTTGTAAAATTAATACAAGTGTTTATGAACATACTTCCGGAGTTTTCCCATTTTTCTGAATCAATAATCGAATTCGACAAATAATATTCAATTCGAGTAATCTTTCGATAATAAATTCGATAACATAACATACTGCATATTTGTCTCCACTTGCCATATTTTGGGCTTTAAAAAAATAGAAGACCTTGATATTTTGCACGTTTGAGTGATAAAATATCCACTAGGTTTCGAAACGAGATATGATTAAAGATGCTATTTTCCGAAAAAGTAGCTCAAATATCAACATTTTTTACGGTGCTAGCGTGCATGGGATTTTGGGAAAAATAAGTATTTTTTTAGTTTTGTGGCTGCAATCGACTAAAGTCTTGCAAGTAAAGAATTATCTCTGTATTGTGACACTATTTCATTTTCTCTCTTTCTCTCTCTCTAAATTGCAGCTGAATGCTTTTTAAATTATCTTTTATTCCCAACCGATCTATCTTATTTCAAACTATGCTTTGAAAATCATTTCGCTCTTTACATTTATATTTGAGAACCACACAGCAGAAGGAAATTTATTCCTCACTTTATTACGATTCAATCTCCTAGCCTACGATGGTGAAAAAAACATTCAAAATTCGAGAAAGGAAGTGCACGCTAATAGTAATTGTACGGGGAAATATCAAATCAGAAAATTGAGCAAAGTTGAATAAAGTACATAAAAGGCTTAATAAAAACATTTCGCCAGCAGTTTTAGACACAGGAAAAATAATCTGAATAATAGAAATAATTACATGTGTCCAGGTATACTTAAATGTGAAATAGAAAAGGTGTTTCATATATTACAATTAAAAAATAAGGTAAGATCCTTTCGTACTTTAAAAAAACGTATTATATATTTGATTAATGCTATTTCAAAAATTGGGAAGCCGTAAGAAGTCAGAACTATGATGTAGCATGCTATGGCACTGCTATGTCATAGTATAGGTTTTATTTATCACGATGTAAAAGTAGTAGTCCTGATGGACCTACAAATACGTAAAAAAGAACGAATGTTTTTTAAGGGGAAAAATAATGTGGGTTTAGAAGGCGAAGGGTATTTTAGGACTAAATAATGCATATTCATAGTGTCTTCGAAAAGGCGTTCGGCAGAGTAATTATTGAGCGTTTTCCAGAAGATATAAAGTATACCGGAAGTATAAACAACTCATCCAAATTCTCAACTATTCTCAGACTGCACAATTGCGATTACTAATAAGGAGAATTAGGCTGGGCGCTGTTAGATAGTGAAAACTATATCCCAATATCCGATCTTTTCTACATACATGTATGTGAGAAAAAAAATGGTAGAAGAGACATTGAAAAGGCTGGAGATAGATGGGGAACTGATTGCCAGATTTGCGAATACACCCATATGCACAAAGTTAGCTATGAGTTTCCAATAATTGCTGAGTGCATTACAGGACCAGCGTGATAGTGATGGATTGACACTCAATCATGAGAAAACGATGTGATAACATTCTCAGGAATAGGAAGACCAATTAAAAATTCTAGTTGGAAATCATAAGTTAAAGACAAGCCGGTAATACGTGTTCTTATTTCCTCGTTTCGTAGAAAAGCATTTAAAAAGATGTACGAATTAAAAATGGGTGAAAAATAAATCAATCTTAAATAATAAGCAAAGAAACGTTTTGTGAAAGATTTGCCTATATGGATTGTTTAGTACCCTCGGAAATTAGGTAGTTGAGGGCAGAGGATAAGAGTAGATTGGAGGTTTTTAACATGACGATGTGGAGGATGGAAAAGTAGTAATTCACTGTAGAAAAGAAAAATAAATTAACTGCCATGCATTGTATGTGAAGGAATGGTTTTTGGGAGAAATTCAAAAACAGAAAAAGTAATTTCAGGGAATATCGAAAGACAATGAAAGATGAAGATAATAAAGGGAGGAATGTTGGGCAAGCGAGGTGGACTGAGGAATGAAATATGTATTTCCAACTGCATGAATGTAGGAAGATTACCTCATCATCAATATTTCAATGTTATGATTGGTTTACTCTAGTTCTCCAATATTTTATACTATATTCACTATGATTTCCCTCTCCCCATGATCGCCTCTCTCTTTTGTACCCTTCTTGATTAGTCCTATGTTCTTCCCTCTTGGTCTCCCTCGTTTCCGTCAATTTTGCCTTCCATAATTTTTCTAACAAATCTATTTTGCTTCGAGATGTAGTCAATCAATTCTAGCTCTTTTTTATATGAGAAATCTCCGTATGGTTCTCTGCTCTTCTGCTCTTTTAAGTCCTCGTTTCTCACTTTGGGAGTTTGTATGTACAGATGAAACATATGTTATTGTAATGGATGGTTCTAGAGTATTTAGTGTATTTCGGCTGTGGTTTAAAGCGAAGCAGTTCTCATCTCGGAAAATATCAAGCGCATTTCATATTCGGTAGAACAATGGGACAATGGATATCTCCGTAATATGTATTCCTTATCTTCTTCAGTAATATTTAATATATAGCCAATATAATATCAATATTCAACGTGTTTTCAAATATGTATACCTAAATTAATTGGCGTATTAGAATATTTTGAACGTAATTTCTTAGAAAAAAGCTCATTGGCTGGATTCAATTGAACAATACTTAGCAATTTTCCTCGTAATTATACTATTAAACGTACCTTGTTGGCCGCAGTTTCAATATATCCAAGTTATTTTCAATGCAGTGAAATTTATTATAACGGAAATGATGCATCTCGATTAAAAACAATTTTAATGTTTAAAATGAAAGCTGTGGAAAATTAAACTAGTATTTTTCTATTTATTAATATTATCTCCTTGTAACTCATGGTAAAACCAGGTACCATAAGTTAGATCCAGGACTATGCTAGCGTTTAATTGCAGTTTTAACAATTAATATGGTCATGCTTATCTTGTGGAATAAAAATATAAGGTGTGCCTTTTGTTTGACGCGCGTACCACTCATTTATCTTTTGGGATAAGTGTGAAGGTATTGCATTAAGTTTCGCCCCTCTTGCCCTCTAGAATTACGGTGACTTTTCCCACCTCCATTCACTTCCCCTCACCCTCCCTACAGACAATAAGAGAGAATTAAGTTATCCGCGGACTACTTACGCACTATGTGATAATGAAGTTATCTTTAGACCTCTGCGGAACTAAACAATGCGTCGTTTGGGAAGGTGCCCAAATACTTCCATTGTTTCTCGTTCCTTCCACCGACAGCGCTGAGCTCGACCAAGGCCTGCCTCCAGATCCGTCGCTCACCTCATTCCTTTTGCCAAAAGAGCCACCCCAGCTATTTCGTGAATTCCACCCGAATGCAAAGATCACTTTTTTCTGAACCACTATGAAAGTTTGCGCTATTTATAGATGTCGTCTTTAATTTTTTCGGTTACATTATCCCTCTTTTTTGGTACGATAGAGGAAATTGTATTTTGTCATGTGAATAGTTCTTGAAAAAGAGCCTACCCTATTGGATTGCATTTCATTCTTTGAGATGTTTATATGCTTGATCATAACCTTTCTGAGGATGCAGTTTTTTTTATTAACTAAGTTATAAATAATTCGTTAAATCTACGAAAGATTAATTGTAGCTCTTTCCAAGATACGACTAGGATGAAAAAGTCACCAGATTTCACGTAATATGAAAAGTTTAACTTTTCAATTAATTATGAATATAGTAAGAATATTTTTAATGATTCTTGATCGCTGTCTTCTTTTTCAACACAGAAAATACTAGCGGAATAATGGTGGCATAAATTACGGGAAGTAATTTACAAGGGCTGCCTAAATTATTTTTATACATGCTTTTGCTGTATTTTTCTTTAACATTGGCGTTCATATATTAGGAATCATGGTTGGCATTCAAGAGAAGTTGATCGGGTATAAATATGCTGCCGATTGTTTCCGCTTAAATAGAAAAAAAGTAAAGTCTCTCATTTTGTGCCTTAGGAATCTTAAGTTACATTTAGGGATTCAAAGGCATGGCATGATTATTAGTTATATTGTTCTCTAGAGCATTCCTCTTTGAGAATAAAGGACCCTGCCCTTGACTCCAATGAAATCTTCGAAACTTACCCCAAAATTCGTCTCGCCCCTTAAAAAAATACCCTCCCTGATGGGAATTCACTCTCTGTCCTACAACCCCCATCTGCAGCTCTGCTCTCCTTTCGAAATTCTCACCAATCATTTCGCCGCTGCAACCTGCTTCTCCCGTCCTTAGCGCCCGAACAAAACCCCCAACCCCCTTTATCCATCCATAAATATACCCAACCACCCTTGCCCCTCCTCCGATGCCTGCTTCCCCCTGGCTTGGCCATTCTTTCCTTCTCATCAAGTTCTCGGGCAAAAGCATCCATTGCCGCCACGGAGCGTAGTATGAAAAGGTATAGAGGGGTGGCGAGAGCGTGGGTGGAGGAGGTGACTGCACCACCGCGATGAGGAAGAACGTGGAGGGGGTGGGCGATAGGGGGGGAGGAGGAGGTGGGGGAAGGCGGGGATCGGAGTGGCGTGGAAGAGGATGACGGGAGGGGGGGTACTGGAGAGGGGCAAAGTGAGTTGCTCGCTGTTTCTGAGTCTTCGCATTTCCATAATGGAGTCGGCTGGGTGCTCCATAAACTCTCGAGTATGTATCGGGTGCTAATGGGCACCAGGCGGCAACCCCAGAGGCGGGAGGAGGGGGTGCTCCCTTCCCTTTCTTTCCCCCGCCTCCCACCCCTCACCTTTCCGTCTTATCCCAACCCTCGGTTTCCTCCTCCGCCCATCGACCACCTCCTCCCGCTCCCTTCCATTCTCACCTCCCCCACCTCTGTTTCTGTTTCTCTCCCCTTCCCTCTATCTCTCCCTCACTCTCTTCCACTCCCTCCAGTCCTCATCGGCTTCTTGGCTTCTCGACTTCTCTGTGGGGCCCTCGGGAGGAGATGCCTCGTTCTGTTTTCTCCTGGGAAACTGACGCGCGTCCCCCCTTCCTCCCCACACACACAAACCCGAAACCGACTCCGTCCCAAGACGGTAGCCCGTTAAATAATCTGTCCCGCGACGTGCATGTCCCCTCGAGGAAATTTCAATCGTGCATCGCGTGGAGTGATGATTTTTGAATCGATTAGGGCAATAGAGAGATATATTCCCGTTTTTTTTAAAGCTTGTCGGTTACTCATAAGTGACGCTGATTTATAGCTCATTTAGGTCATCTCCGCGCAAATTTTACGAAATTCGTCGTTGAAAAACGTATGTGAGAGACTACGTCTTTTTTTTAAATTTAGTAATAGTCCAACGCATTAGCTTTTTCCCGCCATTCACATTTGAGGAAATAAATTATAGCGAATGCATCCCGTTGTCATAATTAGGAGTGATAAATTGATGAAAGTAATCTGCTGTCCCAACTCTTACGTTTTCCGCGCAGAGTGATTTATTTCTTCCTTCTGCCTTTTCTTACGTGCATTATATTTTTCCTAATTGTTTTTCCCTCCATGTCGCCATCGTATGCATCTTTATTTTTCCTAAAATTATGATGCTCAAGTAATCCAAGTCTGTTGTAAGTTATCACTCACTTTCTCTACTTTTCTTTTGGTGACATAAGTAAAAATTACTTAACCCTCCTCAATTATTGCTTGGTGTAATTGATCGTATCTTCGATTCGCGATAAAGTTGAAGCCCAATCAGGTTGTATCATCTCATGAAAATATCAGTGTCATAAATAAAAAAGCACATTTGAAAGCAATATTACTTAAACGTAATGAAATACCATGCGTCATAGTGAATTAAGTTAATTAAATGCCTCACAGATTAACCTAGATTAGCGACATGCTTTCCACACAAAAACCTTCGTTGCCTTTATGAGTCGCCCTTCTAGATCCCAGGTAGGCGAAGTTAAGATATTTCATTTACCAGATGTATGGGTTAATTTTTCATATCAGTTGTTTAATATTACTCCACCTCAGTTTTTTGTTCCAAATATTTCATTTGAGATCGCCTTAAGGACACCGTAAATAGCTTTATTCAAAGTTTCCAGTCTGAATATTAAAAGTTTTCTGTTGCTTCAAAACTAGCCAAGTTTTCCAATTATGTATTGTGATAACTTTTTACATAGCAAATCGTCTTACTCCATCAGTCGTCATTCTGCATCACTCGGTGAAGATATTTGTTTCTCTTTCTTCAAGATCAAGATCCAGTTAGATGTGTTTTTCCGGCTCCTCTTATTTATATCAGCTTAATCAGGCTGATAAGTCTTTTCTTTTTATTTTTGTTCGACTTCAGTATCATTTATATCTCCCAGCATGTTCCCAGCAAGTTCCCAGTTCTGCAGCAATTAATTCGAGTCCATTCCAATCCATAGTTCACTGAATAAACCTCTCCCATTTTTGTTTCCATCTCAATTTAGTCTCACACTCGGGAGGCAATTCTCAACGTATCAATTTTTCCCGAGACGGCCTTCTTTTTTTCCTTCATCATGGATAATTGAGTTTAGTTTTGGACTCAATCCATGTTCGGATCCCGACATCAGATGTTGATCCGACAACATTCGGGTTTCTCATTCTCTCGGACAACCCATAACGGCCAAGTCGTCGATGTTCTGAACGACTCGAACATTTAACTTCACCGACGGGATGATATGCAGCTTCCGCCAAGACTTCGGGGGGCGTCGCCCCAAAGTAGGAAATAGCCCCGATAATTCGCGTCGGTGAAATTTTCCGAACGCCCCGTAAAGCTGGCAATGGCCTCAGTTGGCGTCGCTTGAAAAGGACATTAAGGGCGCGAACCGTAAGACAACGGCGGATTGTCCCGAAGATGGAGACGACCGAGGATGAGTAGGCGCGGAGGCTAATGACGAAACCGTGTTTTGAGTCCATTCTTTCCCCATCCCGCCCAATCCGCCGCCGCCAGTTTACCGCGTCGTCAAAGGCGCTAATGACTCCAGTTGTCGGCTCGCCCCCTTAACAATGCAGTGCCATTGCCACCCCAAACGCCGAGTTGGCAGTGGATGGAGAGGGGGGAGGTCGCACCCATCGGCGTGCCTCCACAACCGCGATTCGCCTTCCCAAGTTTCCTCGCCACCCACCCCCCCTAAAACAACCCCCCTCCATCTGCTCCCCCCTCTCCACTTCTCTTCCTCCCCTTCGCCCCGCTCCTTGAAGCTCTGCCACGATCTCCAAACTTGCCAGCCCTGCCATCATCTCCATTAATCCATATTTAATTCGGCCCCCTCCCTCCCTCTCTCTCTCTTCCCGCCATTCACCCTTTATGGGCGGGGGTGGTGTGTGTGTTGGCGGGGAAGGGTGAAAAGGGGGGTGAGTCTACGCGGGCGAGGGTTCGGGAAGGAGTGTGGGGAGGGGATGGGGGGTGGAGTGCCCCCTTTCCTTCCAGAACCTCCTCATAATTGAAAATCGCCCCCCCCCTCTCCGCCACTTCCCCACTCTCTCTTCCTTCCCCGACCCCCTTCCCTTCCACTTCTCGCATACATGTATATCCTATGGTCTTGTCCGCTTGCATACATACATACATGAGGCAGGCAGGGAGGGAGAGAGTGAGAGAGATAGAGAGATGTATTCGTATTCAGAATGAGCCGAAGAATATATTACCGCCAAAGGCTCTACCTCCCTCCTTCCCTCCTCCTCGCTTCCACCCACACCACCATCCTCTTCCTCGCCCTCACTCCTCTTCCCTCTCTCTCTCTCCTTCCCCTTTCTCTTTACTTTCTCCCTCCTCCGTCTCTTATCCTTCATTTCCTCCCTGCCCTTCATCATCTCTTTCTCCTTCCCGTCCGCCAAATATTTCGCTCAATCCCTTCGCTTCCCTTTGTCCCGTCGGATTAATTGTTCTGTGGACTCCTGTTCGAGAAATTGGTGGAAGCAAACAATAGGTGATGCCGTTACATTTTATTTGGAGCAATTTATTTTTTTTGTTCCCGATGCTCCCGGAAATTATTGACAGGAAATTATATCTCGCCATTTTTTTTTAAATTGGAGTCTCGCGGAAGAATGTTTTGTTAAGGGTGTCCAGTTCTTTCCCATTAACGCCCCTCCTCACCCAATAATATGGCAAGAAGGACTTGGACCTTTTGGGATGCACCGCCTTTTTGTTTTAATTGCGGAAGCCCCAAACGTTTCGCCGCTCCGCTGGCGCGTATAAATAAATCTGGAGGCGTCGCAAGGGACTGGATAGGGCTTCATGTCTTTCGCCACGAACTGCATTTCATTCTCACTTTCTCCCTCTCCCTCCCTCTCTTCTTACCTCTATTTTCTTCCTCTATCCCTCTTCCCACCTTCCCTTCCCACCGCCCGCCTACCCTCTGCCCTCCCCCCCACCCACCCACACTTCGACCTGAATAACGGCACTTTAAATTGTATGAAAGTTACATGAGCAAGCGCTGGTTAGTTTACAAATGAATACAGCGATTGAAGGACTTATAATATCAATGTACCTCCCCTCCTTCGCCCACCCCCTACCCCCTCCATCGCCAAATGTCCCACCCACCCACCCCTTCCTACAACCCCCGAGGGTTCTCGCCCAGGGTACTCCACATCCCCCACCCCCACCACCCGAAAACCCTCCACCCCCCCCATTCCCCCTTTCAGCCCCGACATCCTTCGGAACCCACACCCCTCCCATCCCTTAACCCCCCCCGAACACCACCCTTCTTCCGACACCCCCCCTTTCCCAGCTCCCTCCTCCACGGCCTCCTCCTCCCTCCTCCTCCTTCCCGAATAGCCATATTAACTTGATAATTAGCCGTGTTAGGACTTGCAGATGAGAGCGAATGGAGGCGGGTAGAATGGGGGATGGGGGGAGGTTGGCGGGGGGAGCGGCGGGTGTCGGGAAGAGGAGGGGGGTGGGGGCCCCTGTGCATGGGGTCTTCCCCGGTGGGGTGAGGGAGGCGCGGTGGGGGAGGGTGAGCGGGAACGGCGATGGGCGGCGACGGCGGTGGCTGGAGGTTTTCTCCCCAACTGGCTGTGACTTACATATAAAATGGAGGCATTCTTGTTGCGGCAGACGTGAAGGGAAGACGTATTCGCAGGGCTTCTGAGGGCTCCTCTCTCTCCCTCTCTCTCCCTCGGGAGTGAGGGAGGGGAGTGAGGATGGTCCCACCCGCGCCTAAACTCCCTCGAAAAAAGCCACCCTACCTCCCCACGGCGGCTCACGAGAAAACGCCCCCTCTTCCGGCGTCCATCGGGGCGCTTCAAAGAGCGCTCTGCCCTCCGGACGGGTCGGTCGTACCCCAGAAGGTCGGGAACCCCGAGGACGTCGGAGGGCTCTTCCCTTTCCCGGAAAGGGGAAAGGTCGAGGGAGACCTTCCGGATCCGCCTCCCGATGTGCCCGTCACCCGGAAAGCCGGCGTCTCCGGAGGCCGCATCCCCCACCCCCCCTCCCCCATCTCCTCCGTCGTCTTCGCGCCTGTCGCCCTCCTGGAGAGGCGGATGGTATGGCATCGTGCCATCCCGCCGTTCGTCCTTCACTCCGTCCTCGACCCGTTGGGTGACCGTCACTCGAGACGCATTCGACCCACACCGTGTCCATCATCGTGATCCTCCCGATCAGTTTCCTCCCCCACCCCCTATCCGGAAGAGGACGCGGAGGAATTCAAGATGGCGTCCGGGCGCACCTCGAAAAATTTCCGTCACCCCACCGCGCGCCCCTTCGGCTGCCGTTTCTTTTTTTTTGGATCGGTGATTAGAGCGAGTGGTGGAACGGGAATGCGCTACTGTGTGTGTATGCGTGTGTGTGTGTGTGTCTGTATATCGGAATGTGTCTCGTGCCGGTTTGTGTTTTGGCAAGCGAAACCCCGTTTACGTCGACAGCCGTGTTCGTGCTTCTTTTTTGTGTGCGTCGTCCTTTGGAATGCGCGTTGTGGGTTCACACGCGAGCGCGCTTTCACCGGCATGGACGCCAGCGGAGATATTGTCGTCACCTTGGAGACCACGCGGGGAGACTGCCGGGAGTGGAAGAGTGTTGGGGGAGGGGGAGGGAGAGAGAGAGTAATGGAGAGTGCGGGGGTTCGTCCCCTGGAGACTTCTATCGTGGATGAGGGGGCGTGCCGGAGTGGTGTGACCTTTTCCCCCTTCGCTCTCTCCCTCGTCCGCCTGCGAAGACGTCGTGTGCATGTGCGTTCGCGAAGTTCGCTCGCTGTCCCCAGCGTGGTGAGCACGCGGGAGGGCCGATTCCTACGTTTGTATACGAGTGGGAGAGAGAGAGGAGAGTGTGGGGTCGAGGGGAGCAGAGAGGATTGTGGGGCGGAGGGGAGTGTGAGCAGAGGTTAGGGAATATCGGGATGTGGGGGGGGGGGGGGGGTTAGTGAGTGGGGGAATCGGCGGAACCTTTGGATGCTGGAAAGTGGCCGAGGGGGCGTGAAGGGGATTATGGAATGGGGGCGGGGGGTATGAGAGAGGAGATTTGCGAGGAGGTGGGGAGGGGTGGTGCTGAGGACCACGAACCTCGGCTCACCTTCCTACTCCCCCGACTCATCCCCCCTTCTCACACTCCCTCCACCTCAACCCCCCCGCCATCACCGGCGACCATACTCCATCCCAGTTTTCCCTCCTTTCCCTCAGATACCCCATCCCCCACGACCGTCCCTACATCTTCCGCGTTCCCACCTCCCCGCTTCCCTTTTTCTGTGAGTTCACGGATAATAACGCCTCGATGTCTCACTCACTTTGATGCACCCTGTGGGGTGACCACCTCCGATTTCTCACACCCCGGCGCCCCCACCCCCTCGACCGAATAGGGAGTTAGACCACGTGACATCGTCTCGCCGGTGAAGTGGCCGATTCAAGTCCCCGGTATGGATTTGGTAGCTGTCAGGGGGTAGCCTTGCGTCAGTTTTGTAGGAAACGGTTCGGAGACGCACCAGGCTGGAACGGGTGCTTCTCCGACCTAACGTGCACTTTTACATACGACTACCTGGCGTCATAAAAGATTTCGTCTCTTTAGATTGCCTTCAAATTGGCATGTTTTTGCTGATATTTGTGAACAAAATTTATGCAATGCTCTCTTAGAAATGTTAACGGTAGACTTCATTTAGAGACTTCTTTAGAGAGTAGTGTTCATAAATTAGAGTTTAAAGCCAGTATCATTTATGGAGTCACAAAATATTTGAAAATAATACTAGGTCAATAAATGAACATTATTTAAGGCACGCCGTTAGCTTTAGATAATCGTAAAATGCTCTATGTATTAGGTTTTTGTTCCGAAAACTGTATCGAACATCTGCGTTAGACACCTAATACATGTTTGCTTGTTTTGCATGTTAAAATGTTTGCTGTCTAGGTTTGATAAAATCTTAGGTTTTTCTTTAGTTACTAATTTTCCACTCCGTTCTTTTAAAGAATACGTCAAATAGTACATACAATGCATTTATAACGCTACACTTTGGTTCATTATAGTTGATGCATAAAGATAGGAGAGAGTTCGTTGAATTCTTTATCGATTTCGATTTTCTGAAATAACTGCCACCACTTAAAAAATAAAAAGACACTTTTTAGGCGTGATATGATGGAATATCGTGATCAATTAAAAATTTGCAATTTTCCAGAAGATAAAATCATTGATGTTGTTGTTACATTGAAACCGGTCGTACTAAATTTTATTTTGTGGAAAATTGCAAATTTTTAATCCTCCATCACGGCCTTAAACCCCTTAAAGAGATTCCTCATTGATATATCAGCGAAATTCCTGTTTTGTATTTCATCGAAGATCTTACTTTAAAGGAGAAGAACATATGAAGAAAAAAGTTTTCTTACAAATCTATCACAATAGATAATTTCTTAGAAAATTATATCATACCTGAAGTATGATCTGGTGCTTTCCCGGCGTATGAGCTTGGTGAAGTTTTCTCGGGTCTTCAACCAGGTCATCATGGATCCCCTGACCCGGTTGAAGACCCGAGAAAACTTCACCAAAATACATCATACCTTCTGATTAAGTTCTTGATTTTCAGTTCATTCACCTACACATCCTAGTATGTAAACACGTAAAGAAGATATTTAAATTATGATAATTTTAACATATCAATTTACAACTCGCAAAAAATAAATGTCCTTACTTAGATATTGCTTCACTAGGAAACTAGAGTGTAATAATACAATTTTATTCCTGTATTTGATTTCACACATGCATGGGTAACAAATGTTGTGTTCACTAAGGGTTTGTTGACAATGATGTTCCGTTTGTCTCAAGATTGATCTATTAGTCTCAGATTGAGTTAATGTTCCCTGAATAGGTATTTTCTGAATTATGTGATTCTTGAAAGACTTAACAGGGAGTAGACTTTTGCTTCGTTTAGAAAAATATGTTGACTAATGGACAGTTGTTTCAACTGTTTGCTTAGGAATAGTTGGCAACAAACTTGGGAGTCAGTGATGTTTTTGGAATTTTTATTTCTCTTGTGGAAAGGGTATAATATATATACACACACACACACACAGACTTCACCTCCCTTTCACTTTCCGAGTAACATTGCCACCTCGTGACAGAAAGTTCAATCTTCTTGAAATGTGCACCGAAGGTGAAAGCTTCCTACAATGGAGCTTTCAAATTTACATGCCTAAAATATATGAATACATGAATAGGATAATATACCCTTAATCACCGTCTTCGTAATCACTACGCATCACCTGTTGGGATAATTACGCGGGGTGTCACGAGCATCATCAGTTAGGAGTAGTATAGAAGTTTTCAGCTGGGACAGATTTTCAATATGTTTTGGACGCATGGAATGTTCCGATTAAATTATTTGAAAATGTATAGATACATTTTTATGCGTGTATGTATGTTTGTATTTAAAAAAAAAATATATATATATATAACTTAGACAGCAACACACAGCACGAGAACACATAAAAAGAACACTCACAAAAATATCTTGATAATTAGACGGACTCGAACTCCGTCTTCTTCGGAAGATAAGATATGACTCCTGATATTATATATATGTATATATATATATATATATATATATATATATATATATTTCAACCATAAACAACACAGTAATCAACCCGAGGGTCGGTTTAGTAGGTGATGGTAGAGCTCACCCATGTACCAAGCCCGACGGCGTGTGAATATTCACACATCAGGGTAGGGGGGCCAGTTTCTTTCCCTGTGCCGGTTAATATATATATATATATATATAATATGTATAATTTTTTAACAGACAGTACTTTCAAAGTCATCTTTTAGACAATTATTAATTCCGTTTTCTCATGTTGATTTGTTGAAAGTGTTCCTTTAAAATGTCATATTTGGTGGAAAATCGGCAAAAGAATAATTAATATTTTAGATATACTTATGAACTTTTAAACATAAATTGGTACGTGTCGTTGTGTAGTTGAATGCAGCAGGAAAAATTAAATGCATACAAGTTGCGGATTTATTTTTAATTCAACAAAGATGATAATCATTCAACTGAAAATTGTTGCACAATATTTAAGGCTTTTAATATTTAGAGATACTTTTTTTAACTGCAATCGAGAACAAGCGCACACATTTGCAATTTCAACACTTCGTCCAAATTAGGTGTTTGTTACACCAGATTAAGCCATCCCCAGAAAAAATAATGAGCTAGAGGCTTAAGCTATGTTTGCTTTAGGCTTCAATTCACACATTTCTGCCCACATCGTGTAAATTCATTCTTTCGTATACTCGTATATTTTTTTCACAGTACATGGTCAGAGACCTTCACAATTTTTGCGATGCTCACAGTACTTGGACAAACAAACGTAATGAGAGATATTTCAGTCTAAATCCAAAATCCTATTAAGTGTTTGAGCTAGTTATGAGCTTCAATTGCACGCAATATATTGCTGCAAGCTTGAAGTTTTCTCGAGAATTTTTGTTTTAATAATACCTATGTAATTTTATTGCGGCTGAAAGCTTTTGTTTTGTGAAACTTAATTAAAATCTCTAGGTGCGAATGTGTTGAAAGTAAAACACACTCCTTTTGATTTGACTTGTTATCAAATACTTTCAGTCCTATTATGTGCTATATTTCAGTTCTATCATGTGGTAACAATTTATGGAGTATCTTTACATCATAATGAGAAAAAATATGGTCCATTTTGTAGTCCTACTCTATTCATTTTAATTATGGATACTAATATTACTAAAATAATATGAAAAAAACATCGTGCATTAGTGAATTTCAGGCCTTTTCATATTGAGTGTCAACACTTATTTAGGAAAAAATTTAATTTTCATACGTTTAAAACTGAAATTTAGTCATATGTAAGTTAAATAATATATTTTTCGAAACAACTGTTCTTTGTAGCATTTCCTCATTTTTTTGTAATGCTGAGTGTCTTATTTTAATGTTTCAGATTATTTGAATAGGACACAATCACGAAACTATTACTAGGGAGACAATCCATACCTCTATCTTGTCGAGGTTCACATTCCAATCAATGAGGTTTTGTGTTGTATAACAATTCTCATTGCGAGAGAAATTATGGCTAAGGGCTGATCAGTATGTAGCTTTGATTGTTCCATTCTAATTTATCTGAATCATTGGTTTGAAAATTAAGGTATGATGTGACTCGTGGAAAAACATCCATTCGTGGGACATATTATAACGACCAAGCAGAGAATCGGGAAAACTCAACAAATCCGATTACTGATTCATCAAAAATGTATGCTTAAAGCATTTTTCAATAGGTCACTCATTCCTTAGTATGTGTTAAGTCCTAACAATACCGTTAATCAAAGTTATAGGTATTTAAGTTGAACGCCATATATTTTAGTTTTATGTTCCTGAGAAAATATTGTGTTTAAACTTTCTGTCAATTACTTTCACCATGTTCCAATTACACAAGTTACTGTTTAAATATTGTGTTAAAATATTACTGAAATTACAAGTAATAAATATGTACAGATTAAGTTTACTTACCGTGGGTTTGAAGGTCTCCCTGACGACATTTGTGAAATAAAGTTTTCATTATTTCCCTGACTGTGAGTGCGTGACAACACCATTTTACCAACCTTCGTACCGTGGTAATTACATACTATTCCACTTCAGACTTATTGTTTCTGAACTAAAGTTGCCGTGCTTGCCATTTCTTCATGTATCCTAGGCTTCAATGCGAGGAGATCTTTCGCAAACCCTAAAAAACTTTGCAAGTCATTGTGGATTTGGAAACAAAGCTTCTCCATGGTCCGTTGATTTCATGCTGCAATTTGTTTATGACGATGCCGATGCTGGACGCTGAAATTTTTGAAACCTCTCGGAGAATGCTACCATTCGAAATACAAAGGACTCTCTACCGCATAGTGCCCTTGGCTAGCTCATCCAAGGCTAAGTATTTTGTTTTTTTTTCTGTTGCTTAATCAAAATAATTGCTGATATCTGGCGCAAATCTGTTTACGTCATGAAAGCTCCAGGTTTAGGTACGACTTACTTTTGTGTTTCCCATGATGATTTTGTTCCGAATGAGCTTGATGTATATACTAAACCACCCTTTGCTATATTCCTTCAGTAATTCATTCTGGTCCATGACTAATCCGGCTTTTTCCTCTAATCCGGCTGCCAGTGCGAAACTCATCTTCCATCAGTCCAAATTTTCACTCAGCTTTCACTATCCGCCGTACGTAGCGCTAGCTCCTGGGTGCTCCCGTTCACATATCCTGCCCAGCCAGTCTACAGTCACCCAGAGGCACTTCACTTTCGACACACGAACCAATGTTTCACATTTTTCCGACTCATTTCAAAGCGCGGTTAGGACTTTTCTAAGTGTAGCTTACCATTTCAAAGCCCTATCGCAAACAAAATCATCGCTTTCGGTGCATAGTATAGCGCTCGAAGCGTAACATCAAAATTAAGAGTATAAGGAAAGCGAAGGAGGATAGGGAAACGGATTGTAGAAGCTCTAACCTGGGCGAATAGATGCCGAGATTAGTGTTCCAGGAGATAATTGCGAAATATTTGAGTGAGGACAAGTGGTTGAAAACATTATCAGGTTGAGAGCATATAAAAAATAGAAAAACGAATAAATAGAAAGATTAAATAGAGGAAAAATGCCATAGACTACAGAACTATGACGAGAAAAACATTGGATTAATGAAACGTTGTGGAGAGAGCAATGTGAAAAAAATTGAGGAATTTACAAATCAGGTGCGTCTCTTAGGAAACTGCAAGATCTTTAAGTATTAATTAAATGAAAATCCGTTCACACTAATAGATATGAGTCAAGAAAAGTGTTGATGGAACCAAAGACAAAGGAAAGGAATACAAAGAAAAAATATAGGTTGGGTATTATAATCAATAGTACAATGAATTAAGATGCAGAAAAGGAGATGTCAATGGGGATAACTTTGAAACCGGGATAGTTAAATATGAGTTACAAAAGACAATACAAGTAAAGACAATGAAATCGAACAAGACTGATGATATTGATATCCTGGCAGGGGTACTCAAGAAATTATATTGAATATGGGCTAATTCGTGACATTTACAGGGTAGGCATTTGGTTAGACAACTTGTTTGACTCAGTATTGATTCTAATGACTGTATGCGAGCATAATTGGATCACATGAAACATAGTTTTGTGCGGCTCTTTGAAAGCTTGATCATAGAGCATAGCTCTTTTACACAAAAATACTAGTACGGTTGTACACTTGTATGTATGTACCTCAGTTAACCGTGGCAGCAGGATGATATGATTATATGGAAGGATTTTGAGATGTGGGTGTGGAGAAAAAAGAAAAATTGACATTCGAGAATTATACAACTTTGCTTTTCCATTTAAAGCCAAGTTGTTTAATTTTCAAATGTCAACATGAAGATTTTCCACCAAGTTACGCCATAAACTATTTTATTTAAAAAAGAAAAAGTAAAATGGACAGCAAGGAATACAAACGAAGAAGACAGGGATTTTAGAGGAAGGAAGAAGTTTGCTGTAAGAAATTCAATGAACGCAGGAAAAGTGTGAACAGGAGATATTGGTAGACAATGGAATGTTGAAGACTGCGAATTTGGGTTGGTTAAGCGAGGTGAAGAGTGGGTACCAATTTAAGATGACCTGAAGGGAGGTAGAAAGTGTGGTGCTAATTAATGGTTCGCTATGAAATAGGGTTTTAGAGAATTTAGAGCAGTGTTAGGCCGAGCTTAGGATTGCAAAGGTGCTTCATCCTTGGGCTCATGAAAAATTTATTCTATTCGAAGGATTAAAAGAACTTTATCGGCTTCGTTAATTGCCACTTAAGCGCCCCATCTAACGCTAGGCTTTTGTTTGCCAATCGCTGCCCTTTTAAATTTCCGTACTCCTTTTCTTCCGACAAAAATACACTTAATAATTTTGTAATCCCATTCAGCTAGTTAATTGTTATTTTAGCTGCCACCTGAGAAAATTATCTGCCGAAAGTTCCGTCTGCACTCAAATAACACGAGAAATAGACTAGGAAATATTAGGTTTATGAACTGAAAGCTGAAAAGAATTCTAATCACAAGAGTAATTATCTACTAAGTGACTTTCGGTGTAACTATCCCAAAAAGCTCTAATAATTTATGTAGCAATATTCAACTCTAAAGTTTTACAAGCTGGGTACCTAAAGACGATAAAATGAATATTTGATCAACACTTAAAAGACCTTCAGTATTAGCCATGGGAATTTAGATTTTTCACAAAATTAAAGAATATAAGACTGATTTTTTTAACATTATAGCATCGTTTCGCTATTTCTTTATAGTTTCATAAAGAATTGCCCATATTCTTGACAAATATTGTTATTATAAGGCCAATAATCTCGTATAAAATCGGATAGCAATAAAGCCATTTCAAATCAAAATTTTTAAATCTTCCATTATTTACGTCAAACCATAAGAATACGAACTGGATATGTGGCGCTGTGCCAGTAATCTAATTTCTACCTTGGCATTTTTGCGCGGTAAAATTTTGCAATACTGCTCAACAAATGATTGGTTTTCATAGGTTGCTGTATGTACTCGTACTTCCAGATACATCTTTCTCATTAGATAAATAAGGGAGGGGATTATCATAAACTTTAGGCATGTAATTATTCCGCGTTCCGCAATGGTAGAAGAATTTCTAAGGGATTCAATATAACACAATAAAGTTTCTTAGCTGAAATAAATTTCTAAAAGTTTAGTTTTTGTTAATGCATTAATCTGTAAAAATCGGAATAATCTGGTTTTTTGATCAGGATTTTAATTTTGCCTTAGCTTTCATTTCCTGCTTTTGTATAGATTCCCTTCACTGGTGTCGCGAATATTACAGAAATTGTATTACAAAATGAAATCAAACTCTTAGTATCCGATTTACTTCATGTACCATTAAGCTAAGATGTAACTATTAAAATTTCTGCAGTTGAAGGTAGTTAAGTTACAAAGATGAATGTTATCAAGGTAAGATTTTGTATATATATACTCTTCACGCCATTTCTTTTTCTGAGTGACCATGGAAAGTTTATTATAGCAGGAGAGGGAAAACTTACTCTATTTTACAAACTTTTCCCAGTCAACCTTATCTTTCATGATTTACTAAATAATTTCCGAGTTCAGAGTCAATTGTATATTACCGAGTTAATGGACGTTTTCCACGATCCATCCATCGAAAACACACACATGCCTACGCTTCGTGCCATTCCTTTTCCTAACCACTGTTAAAAAATTTCATTTAAAGGTATTACAGAAATTCTAAACGCTCGATACTATTTTTCGCTTTCTGCTCTTCCCTTGAACACGTCTTTTGACTCTGTCACTTTAATAGCATTTGCATCGCTTCACAATGCTCTTGAGGCTTCTATTATTGCTTTCTCTTCGACCACATTCGCTCATGGTTTTTCTCGTTCTACCCATTCAACTCAAACTATCAAAGCGCTTTTACGAAGAGTAAAAAATGGTCGGGTGCCACCGGAAGTTTTTTCACGTTTATTTTTTCCCTTTTGCTTGGTGTTCATTTCGCCCCGTCTTACTCCATTGAGGTGCGCCTCCTCCATAGGACTGAGCATGTTGGGAGGAGGTGAATGTCACTACGCAAGGTCCTTCGAAAGAAACTACGTTTCTTCTTTTTGTGTTCGTTTCAAAGAGTAGGCCAATGTCAGAACCAAGTCGGTCCCGTCCTCCCACCATGCCCTCCCCCCTCACTCCCAACCTTCCTCCTTCCCATTGTTTAGGCAGAAACACTAAAGACTTGGCGCGTATCCGAAAGTGTTTGACGCGATACCCGGGCGCCGAATTCTCTCCTCCTCGCCCATTAGGTGCCCTCCGGCTTCCTTGCGCGTTTCTCGAGTCCTTGTGTCGACATTGCTGGCACAGCTGTCGGCCCCGCAGTAAACAGTCCCACTAAACTCAGTTGCCCAATCGTGCCTCGATTGTTTCATTTTTTTGCATCCCTTTATGTTATGCCCAGACGTTACGTTTTATCCTACTAAATACATAGTTGGTTAGTTTTTTCCACACGATTATCAGTCACGTGTTGTAAGGTATTAAGAACACAATAACAGTGGTTTGGAAATAGAGTGATATCAGAGGAGCATTGGCAAAATAATGCCAAGGTAACTAACTTCATTGAACTGCGATTTAATCGTCTTTAAATTCCACTTTTAGATAAGCAGATAGCATCAAAATAATTTATCTTGAGTTGGGTAAAATACCAGTTTGCTCAACATAATTCCCACCTTTGGTACAACATATATGTATGTGTGTAGATGTCGTCAATGATTATATCATAGTTTTCACTGCGACTCGTAGTCAGCAATAGACGTATTGACTGTGTATCTGAATTTGATAGAAATGACTTATTCCTTCTCATTCATTTGGATACCCACCACCCAAATATTGTCACTGCGACGATAGTGTACTCATGTTTCGAAGTATTCATACCAAGGTTCTTTCTCTTCATGCTTTACTCACTAAAGGAACTTGTCGACGATTTATCTTAATCTATTTACTTGCTACTCTTAACAGCCTTCAAGATCTAGAAATACTTTATTTAGTGAAAGAAGATGTTTACGAATACTTTATCCCCTCCTGGGTTTTTTTTATACCTTCAAACAAAATAAAACAATCGATTATCGGGATTATGGATTTAAATCACCTTTTTTCTTCTTCAAAAATTGGTGCATGCAAAAATATCAATTTCGCATACCACCGTAGGTGTTCTCTGCATAAATATTAGCAATAAATGATTTTGATTTTCATTATTTTGATCCAATTGATGCGGCAATTCATATATATTTTTATTCCTTCGTAGTTCATTCAGTTTCTCTAATTCATTGTCGATCTTCAAGTTAGGTCCTCCCCTCAATTGTTTCTTCTATTAATACTCTCAATAAGAAGTGATACCTTTTAGTATGGATGACACCTTTAGATTTGTCCACTTAGAATTAGTTTGTTTTCCAAAAAAAACGACTCTAATCTTTCATAAACTTGTCTTAAGTTATTATTTGGTGCAATTTCATTATTCATTCCACGTTGTGGTAAAATATCTTTATTCCTTAGCGCTGGTTTCCATTTTTTTTAAATAATTTCTCCTGCTACTGCAGTTATCCACGTCACTTAGAGTACTACAGAAGTAACGCCTATATACAGGTTTTTAATGTTGCCATATCTACAAGGCTAGACTTTTTATTAGAAATTACAATAACGGTATTATATTACATCGTTTTAGGTTAGCGGCGTTTTATTTAATGATAGAGAGCCTTCTTAGCTCTGGTATAACACTTTCCTCTCTCCTTGCTTCCTACATTGGTGGGAATTCTAGTTCTAACATCGGGAACGATTCCTTTCCGTCAATTTCTTCTTTCGCTGGCTTCATTTAAAAATAGCTTTTCAAATGTCTATCTTTTCATCAATTGAATGCTTGTTTTTACGAATATTCTGTCAGGAAAATCTAGAAAACCTAGCAAATCCTCTAGTGAATCTCAAGTTGTCATACACTGTCGATCACTCGACGCGACGGCTTTGTTCTGCAGATCCATATGTTTCGTAAGTGTGTGGTTTGTTTCGCTCTCGTTTAAAACCATTTTTTCTTGATATTTAAGCTATGCCCACAATACATAATTTACGGGTGAAACAATCAGATAGGTTTGTAGGGCCCATTTGAGGGAGCATCTGAAGCTTAGTTTCGTTGCAAGGAGACCACACGGTGATAGAAATAGAGATGTGTTTTGCCCGGTCGGAGAGCGAGGGATTCCCGGCCGCATTCCAACGGTGGCTGAGCGGGGAGAGGCCTCGGTTTTGAGAATCGTCCGCCGGCCGGACCATGCCCCGCCGCCAGCCAGTCGTCCCCCGCCAAGCTTGGGCCCGGCGGGTCCCCCTTCAAAGTCCGCCTCCACGGGCAACCCCCGGCGGCCCACCTCCGCCTCCCCCTCCCCACCCCCCGGTGTCTTCCCCCAACATCACAACCCTCCCCCCGCGGTCACTCCTCCCACTTTACATCCCATACCTCGGTGGTAATTCAATGCATCGTGACAGACTCGCGGTGGAAGTCGACGTGCTGCATTGTTCCCTTTGTCACATAAATATCCCCGCTCCCCTGTACCCACCAGATCCTCCCTTCCCTCGGCCCCTCCCTCCCCGTCCCCCCGAATCCGCCTCTCTGCCCCTTCCTTGTATATCTCCCAAACATCTTCCGCGTGTACTCCTCTTGTTCGTCCCCTGCGCTCCCAACAGACAGCTCCCGGGCTTTCCCGTCGCGTGTGAGATACGAATTCCGACTTTCTTTTGTTTCGCTGTCTGCGTCCGCTCTTTTTTTCGTTTGCATCCAGCCCACCTTTAGCCCACTCTTCCCCGCCTCCCCACCCACCATTGCCCTCCCTCCACCCACTTTCTTTATCCTTTGTCGTCTCCCTTGCGGAGAGTCGTGGCCGGCGATAAGGATACTACGCACGGAGACGAAATCGATCGTCCGGCAGGCAGGATACATATTTCCGCTCCTCGAGATGGGAAATGGGGAGAGGAGAATGTTTGCAGGCGGAAGTTATGCCCACAGCCTTGTGCATATGTCATCCCCGAGGTATCTTTATGTTCGATTCTTGGAGTGCGTTGTTGTGCCTTAGATGTTTTGGTCGAGATGCAAGTAATTCGGTGGGGTGGACATGAATATCCACATCAAGGAGGTCACTTATGAAATACAAAGTTTTGAGGGGAATAAGAGAATGTGATTAACCCCGAGACTTCGATACACCACGAATTACCTTGAGGCACAACTTGTTTTGCATTAGAATTTCTTGACTTGAAAATTCTATTAGAATGCGAAATTTATTCGCAAATCAAATCTAATATCAGAGTCTAGGCTTAAATCCCATCTATTGGCGAGGTTATTTGGATGATAAATTTTTTTATAGAGTCATTTAATAGGTAATTAATTGAAGTATTTTTCTATGGTAATTCTTCTCTGCTTGGTTGACTAGTTTGTAGGGTAAAGAGAATAGGAATTACACCTTATTCAATCCCATGATCGCGAATTAAATTATTCGGGAATTGGATTCTTTGTTAACTGATGCAGTAGAAAAATATGCATCTGGAAATTGAATAAGGGTACAAAATTCATTATTTATGATAACCCTTTCCATATATGTTGGCGAGATATCCTGATTTTCTCTAAAAGGATGACATTTGTAATAAATTATTAAGTAGAAGCATCAAAGAACATTCTTTTGGTCCCATTGGAACTCATTTCAGGAATGATATTAGTCGAAGAATATTTTTAAGAATCACCAATGGATACGCAACTTGCATTGTCATAATTTATGCCACAAATATTTTCAAAATTTTTTAATTCGTACTATTCAAGCAGTCTTGTATTTCAAAGTCACTTAGGAATTTCACGATTATCTGTTCTTGTTTTGTAAATGACGCATAGCACATGAGGAACTAATTTGCAATATATCCAACCCTAACAGTGCCTTATATATGATACATTGTGCTTTTCTAAAATAATGTAATTAACTTTATGTAATTGATCATCGAGAAACATTCAGAACTTTATTTGATAACTACTCTTTTGTTTGCTACATTTCTAAACAAAAGCCTTGTTTCACGAGTAATCATGGCCATTATCAATAAAGATGACTTATGAGAAGGAGATTGTTTGAATAAATTATTTAAAACAGAAAGCTGATACATAGTTACTCAAGCATCGAGGGTTAGAGAACTAGACAGATTAAATTCATCATTACAGATCATGATGGGACTTGTCAAGGCGATTGTAACATTACTATCTTTCTTAGCTAAGCATTTCAATCTTTTCTCTCTTTTTATCTCTCTTTTTCATTGATTCACGACCGTACTTACATTCATTGTACATTTACCTCTCAGTCTTCCTTCGGTCCAGAAATGATTTTTCAAAAATATGGGCTCGTGGGCAAACGCTTTATACATATTTTAGGAAACATGCTTACTTACAGGGTCATTAAATACACTAGTAGTTTCATTTTATTTTTTCATTTCTCCTTGGAATACCTGCTTAATGTGCCAAGTATATATTACTAATGTTTCATAATAATCCGTTGCTTAGGTGTATTTTATTTTACGGCGAGTTATATATCCCCGATGTTGCAAATGATTTTGGATTTATTCATTTCAGGAATGGAAATAAAACATTTTATGACTTGCAACATAAACGTAAGAATCATACATTAATGGGTTCTGTAACTGTTATCATTTTCTGAAAGAAATAGTACTTCAAAGTACGGTTTCTATCCATTTATTAAAATTTAGATGGACTGATGTGGAAAAGAGGTTGAAACATACACAAAGAACCTAATTGATAGCTTAATTGAAAGAACTTAAAATTGATGATTTAATAGATATTATTTCAAAATTTTAAATGCATTTTAATATTAGAAACTTTACTAATTATCCGTAAAAGGTTGTTACGAACATTTTCAACTATAAATTCTATTATTCAGTATTCATCTGAGCTTATTATCAACATTTATATCCTTTTATTTTTGCCCCCACTAAATAATGCGTGAGACATATGAAAAAAATTTGTAATATGTAAACCTGTATTGTCTCCTTTAATAATTTTTCAATTTAGTCGATTTCCAGGGTCTTCTTATAGATGAATGCTTTACCTGGCGTGATGAGAAATCCAAGATTTAAAGATGCCATAGGTTATAATAAAAATGATAACTGGTCAATCAGTTAGATTTATATGGGAATAAGTCGTAATATAATTTTCTTCATGGAATGAAAGGAATTCATGTGTTCCCTTAGGACTAAATTTATCCATCTTCAAGGTTTATTATATGTTAATGAGAAGAAATTGACTGTTATCAGAAGTATAAAATCCGTTACTAAATTGAACTTTGGGACAAGGACGATATTCCAGTAGCCAGAGGTGAAATATTTAGACAGCATTTGTTATCACCTTCATAACAAAGGGTCATCCGGTATAACAAGACTATCAAACATATCCATGTATCGATTCCCCAGTTATGCTAATGTATTTTGCACTAATGTTAGGTTTATAAGAAACCATTTTATTATACCAAAAATACCAGTTAATATTGACTGATTTTCGGGTCTAGGTCACGGGGTCACTCTTTCTTCCCATAATATTTTGAAAGCTAAAACCTACATTGTAAAGACCAATCTTCGAAAACGGCATTAGTCACAGTAGGTCATATTAATTTTAAATACATTGCATGAGCTCACTGGTCATAGGTACGTTAGAACAAGTTGAATTTTACATTTATTGGATCGGATATAAAATGGCATTTGATACGTCTAACAGTAAGGCAACAATTTTGTAAAATTAATGTTTTTGTAGGAAAGCATTTCCAAAGGTTTCGAATGAAATTGGTAAAACTATGGTTTATTGCATTTTAGTCTCCAGGTGCTAATTACAGGGTCGCACCCAAAACTGGTAGGACTGATTTTTTTACAAGAATTTTATTGACGATAAACTAACATCGACTTAATAATCTTCAAAGTATGCTCCTTGAGCTGCTACACACTTAGTATAACGTTACTCCCATTCCCCGTACGTCCGCTGGAAATTTTCTTTGGGGATGCTGTTGATGACCCTCGTCGAAGCCTCTTAAACGGCCTTTATCGAGTCAAAACGTCGTTCCTTGAGCTGTCTTTTCAACAGGGGAAGAAGAAGAACCGGTGGTGCCAGATCGGGAGAATAGGGCGGGTGCGGCAAAGTGGCAACGCCGTATTTGGCCAGGAGCTGTCTGACGACGAGCGCGCCAATTCAGAATTTTCAGCACTATCTTGGCGCACACCTTGCGCATGGTCAAATCCTGTGAAATATAGTAATGCGTTGGACGTTGGATGCAGACAGACCCAACTGGTCTGCAATTTCTTCACTGGTTAAGCGTCGGACTGTGTTCAGCAGTGTCCTCACTCTGTCCACATTCGTGTCGGTTCTTGCCGTCGACGACCGTCCGGAGCGATGGTTGTCTTCAACGAGCTCCCTACCCTCTTTAAACAACTTGTGCCACTCAAATACTGTGGAACGGCTTAAGGCAGTGTCCCCATAAGCCTGCTTGATCATATCGAGGGTCTCAGTTGCCGTATTCCCGAGTTTCGCACAAAACTTCACGGAATAACGTTGCTCTAAATTCAGATTAATTTAGTTTTTAGACGCGGACAAAAAACTTGCTTCACTAAAAACGGTGTCCTCACTCAACGACAGCCCGCAGGCGACTAAGGTTGGTGTCGGTCTGTTGCTAAGAGCCCCCTCCACCTTACCCTGCCAGGCAGACCCCCTTCCACCGCTCCGTTCGCGCCCGAGAAAATCAGTTTTACCACTTTAGGGTGCGACCCTGTATAAGCAATTGATTAGACTCCCTGCTTCAGATATTTTGTTGAACATTTTCAAACCCGTTTATTGCGGTGATTTAGACCACGGTGTCGGTTACTTTAACTCGAAATGAAATAAGATAAAACGAATTACTTGTGTGAGTGCTTAGCAGTTTGCAGGATAATCCCGGTATTCATTTGGCAATGGTAGAAAAATTCTTTCCGTTAAAAATAGAGGATTCATGGAGTGAAAATAAACCTTTAATATGCTTAGTGCCATGAGTTTTTCTAGAATAGAAGGGCTAAATAATGAATAAAAATTACGAAAGTCTCTGTAGTTAGAAATATTCCTGTACTTCGGCGTTATATGGTGTGCACACTTTTATGTCCCGAAAAACCATATCTTAGGAGCAAGAATAATCACAAATATGACGTTTTATATGTAGGGAAGAAGGTTCGCTGCCATTGCTGCAACCTATCTGCAAACATCTCGTATTTTTCTTAGCGACACCGAAGATGAATTTTTCCTAAATAGGGAATTCCGAATCGTTGTATTATTATATAGTTTATTTTCTTGTAATTATTTTATTATGAATGCAAGCACGCTAATAAATACCTTCAAAACTTAAGTGAGGTATGGCAAGAGATGTGGAGAATATAATATGCATAGATGTGGACAAATGATGAAGTGGTTGGGGAAAATAGGAAAAATAAGAAGACGCTAAGAAAAGCATAGAATGAAGGGATAAATAATAGGTATTTCGAAAGCGGGTGTAAAATGGAGATGTTGGATAAGTGGGTAAAGGGGGTGGAAAAGACTATATTTTGGACGAAAATAGGGGGTAGAAACTATGGAGGTAATAATGAAGGGTAAATGGTGTTTTTATTTTGCATTAGTACTTTGGAAACTCACAATATTACGAAATATTAGTCGCTAACCTTTCCACATACACCTCCACAGTGTGGGATTATATAATAATAGTAATTGATAGAAAAGAAAATTAGCTATAATCTTCTGTTTAGTTGTGCGTCAAACCATATTATTGATTTAATGGCTATAATTATTAAACCTCTTAGATATTGCCAGGACAATTTATCTTGAATTCAAAGGTCTGGAACATCCTAGAGTTGTGTAATTCAAATAATATGCAGCATTTTTTAAACTAATAAGAAAGATACGCATGACCTCTTGCCCAGCGAATACAATGCCATTTTTAAATTTTGATTGTTTAAATGTAATTGACAGTGATTCTTTTTATTGTACTAATTATTGGCAAGTATAAAGAGAGGCTCATACTGCTGACTCAATAATTTAAAAGTGAAACCTTGACTCCAACCACGTTCGTCTTTCCACTTGACTCTCGCAGGCAGGGAGAATATTTATAATTTGAACAATTTTAAACATTGATCATGTGTCAGTTTTTTCTCAATAGTGACTCACGGCAAAACTCCTCATGCCACTCATTTTAAGTGGTAGTGGTTGACGGGGGGAGGGGTCGACAGGGGTGCCTTCTCTTTCGAGATTTTTCCCGGTAATACTTTGACCTTAAATCTGGAAGTCTGGAAAGATGTTTCGAATGGTCATAATTAAATATGGGGCCGGAAATAGAAGGAAAACGTTTAGGTATCAGAAACATTTCGGGCTTTTGTTTTCAACATTTCGCACATTAGGTCGTAATTACAGCGGTAATTACACTCCCTGTCTCGAAAACATATACTTTTTTTTCGGCGATTGCTGATAACTTTTTAATCCAATGCCTCAATTTCACGCCATTAAAATCATCATCGGTTCCCCCAGCCAAAGAATTTCCCAGGTCGGGACTCGGGAACGCACGCGAAGCCCAGACGATTTGAGTCTCGGCTATCTACTTTTGACTCCTCTCAGTGATATGCGGCGAACTGACCCGGAATGGGAACCGAATGAAGTCACCTTCCCGAAGCGAAGGGCCCGTTGTTTCGGAGTCCTAGGCAGACGACCTCCTGAATGGCGGCAGGGAATGGGGGGGAGTGAGAGTTAGGGCAGAGGAGGAGGCGATGAGGGAGCAGAAGGCACATTCCCCCCCCCCCCCACGCCCCCGAGGGGAGGCAGCGGAGGCGTGGCGGCGGTGGGGGCCTGCGAGGTTCGGCGGTCGGATGGGGCGGGTGTTGCCGCCGCGGACGTGGGTCGGGAGGGGGGATAGTAGGGAGGCCTGAGGGTGGTTTGGGAGGGGTGGGCCACGCGCCTATTGTATATCTTTCTCATTCTTTGGCGGAAGAAGGCGTGTGGGGGGCGGAAGTGCTGATGGGAGGGCGAGATGGGACAGGGGTGTGACGCGGCGGGAGGGGATGGGGGGGAGAATGAAGGGGCCGTAATGGGGGAAGGTAGGAAGGGCACGTTCTTAGAGAAAGGGGTGGGCGAGGTGAGATTAGAATGGAGAGAAAGGGCGGGACGGGGGGGAGGGGTTCCCACCCCATAGGACCTTGACTCCTCCAAGGAACTCGCCGGGTTTCCGCCACGTCCGCCCTTCTTCTCCCCCCCCAATCTCTCTCACGCCTTTTCCCAGTCACTTTCCAAGTATTCCCCCCCCTTTCATATCCTCCCTTTCCCTCGAATGTGCTGGAAATTCCACCCTCGTGCACCGTGAACTCCCACACACTGGAACCCTGCGCCCCCCTCCTAGTCGTCACACTCCCTTCACCCGCCTCGTCGCCGCCCAGCACTAAGGCAGCCAGATTTCGGGCTCAGATACATTCCTAATGAGTGGGCGGTGGTTTGAGAAGGGGAAGTTCCCCCTCGTGTCCCCGGCGAGCGGGGCATTTGCGGTCGGGAAGGTGGAAAGAGCGAATGGTTGTGTGTGGGAAGAGGGTGGTGTGTCTCGTGTCGGGGTAGTTCATGTTAAAAGGGGTATGGTGGTGTACTTTGCTCCCTTCCTTCCTCATCCCCAACTAAACTCACCTCTCTGGCCAGAGGAAGGTGGGTCACGGGGGTTGACGTAGTAAGGATATGAATTCCTTCCCGGCCGGAAAGAGGATTCATCCCCAACCGCCCGTCCTCACCCTGCCCAACCCCCCTTATCCACCGCTCATTTATGCCTCCGCGGCTTCTTCCGTTCTCTTGACCGCTGGCGTCATTTGTTCCGACTCCTCCGCCTTTCTTTAGCTCTCCCGTCCCGCACTCTCACGGTCCCTCATTCCATTCCGCTCAGATGGTCGTGCCCGTCACTATCTCAATGCATTCCTGCCATTCCTGGGGTCTTGAGTCGTATAAAAAAGGTGGATAGAGGGAGAGAAAAACCCACGGGCACACACCGGCCGGAACACACGTCGCGACAGCCTTCGCCGCACCACCTTGTGTGGTTGGGAAACACTCCCGTGCATGTACGTAAAGGGCTGAGTCAAGGGAGGGAGAGGAGACATTGGAATCTAAAACGCACCTCTCCACCGTGAGGTTTCTTCCTTTTTTTTGGAGCGTTCCAAGAATTACGCAAGAGTCCCGGGAAGCGTCACAAAGAATTACCCAAGCTCCAAATGTCAATCACTTGGGTTTTAAGTTTGCGTGAAAAATCCATCCGTTGGGTGCGGAGTTATTTCTCTATAATGGAGAAACGAGCATCATTATAAAATGCCTCTTTTGAGCGCAAATTGATTGATGAACGCAAAAAGAAATTTTAAATAACTTTGAATCCTCTATGGATTTGATCCTGTACGACTTGTCTAATTCCGAATAATAATCTCAATTTATCCACGCCCCATAAAAAAAAGATCGCCACTTAATGGACAATTTGTGGAACAAAAATTATGGATAGGGGTAGAGAATTATGATCGATCCTTCAAATGAAATAAAAGGAGATATTAATAATTCCAAATGCATATCAGCCTCGAACATAAGCTTCCTTTAAAAACAAATTGCACGACTGAAATTGGCGAAAACTTATTCATTTCCATTGTTTACGCGAACTTATATGTTCAAGAGTAAAATCCAATTAGCCACCAAAATATGAACACGATATAAAACGGGAGAAAGTTGGTGTTGTTCCTTGATGACTACCAGTGATGAGAAATTTAATTTCGGGAGAAAACAAAAGTATTGGCTTTCTTTTATTTTTCGTAGTGGCATTGAAAAATAAAATTTGTGGGGGAATTTTGGATAATTTAGTCAGTAAAAAGTTATAATAATAATGATTCGGCGGTCTCACTTAATATCATATGCCCATCAGAAAAGCAAAAGTACCTTTTTGTTAGGTAACGAAGCCTTTGCAAAGCGGAGGGAGTTGTCGACAAGTACCTTAAGCATAGATTCAAATAAAATATATGAAAACATTGAATCAGAGCGCAGTTTTATATGGTTCAAATTCTTGGTCTTTGAGACTTAACATACAAACGTATGGTATGTTTATCATTGCTAGATATTAAAACACCAGAAAGAATGGTGGATACTAAGGATATTATTTCAAAAACCTATAACGCCTTACTTCAGGGGTCACCAAGATTCATTAATCTACTAGTTACTTGACTATTTCCCCTGCGTTTATTCATGTAAGTTAATTATCTGGAGAAAATTCCTCGGCAGCAAAAATACTTGACTAGGTAGTTTTTCATATCCTTTTAAAAATATTTCTTAAACTTTAAAACTCAGGCGATGGCAATTTAGGAAACAACTAGGTTCACTTAACTCGAGCGTTACGCTCCAAGGCATTTTCTACTCCCATTCAGTATTATTAATTCGACTCTAGTGATCCATATTTCAAAAAATGTTTAAATTCAATAACTCATTACCAAAGGATGCCCAAAGTATCAAAGATATCTACGTTGTAATGGTAATGCACTACTTGCATAGTTTTCTATGTCCTTCAAAATTCATTAAGAAATCGTGTATTTAATTGAAAAACTTCAATATTGTAATCATCATTATTCAAGGTATTTTACAGGTTTTTATTTTTCATTTCTTATTGAGGCAAGCCGGACGAACATATGGAACAGAGCTTCTTGTGTAATATTAATGAACGTTCTCCCGTATTTTGCACGTGATTTCTGTGATCAAATCCTTGATAGTCGTCAGACAATGCATCTTCTTCAATATCTAGACAGCTTTACCAGTTTCATATTTAATTAAATTTTATATGAGTTCCGTTGAACATATGCATGTTATCAAAATCATATGCGACTGGAATGATAGGAGCAAAACGGTTTTATATCTTAAACCTGCCTCAATAAAAGCCTATTCTATATATGAAGTTTAAATCTTGAAAAAGTAATCATTGTTGACGTATATGATCCTGTCGGCAACTATTCCGGAAAGTATCCAGTGAGTTTGAAGAAAGGATATACCAATGCCTATTCTCAATGAAAAATTGGAAAAAGCCAATTTAAAACATAATGGCATAAATTCGGCTATTTAGATCATGTTATTTATAATGCAATGCACTATTCCTATTATACTTATTTTAATGGGATCATTTTTAATGATTTCACTGGTTATCTAAATATATTTTCCCAATTTTTCTTCAACAATTTTAAAGCATAGTGATAAATTATAGCTAATGACTTCGAAGTAAAGACTCGATAATCTTTCACCCACAGAACCATTATTCATGAATAAAAAAATGTTAACTAATCATTCTTATATTTACTCAATTTTTTATACGTCAAGGGTCCTTGAATATTTATAAGGATGGCCTTCTCTATAGAGTGGAGTCTTGCGGAATCATTATAATAACTCTACTTCATTTGGGGAAAAAAGACACCATGAATATCATTTTATTCACAATTCTAGTCTTTGTCACGGTCTTTCATTCCAGTCTAAAGTTTGACAGAATTTTACTCTAATTTCAGCGCACGGCACGGAGAATTACGTTTTATCAATAAGCGACCACACCAAATCGTACGTGAAAATTCATTTTTAGAAAACAAGAGCCATGCAATGTTTCCCACAGTTATTAAATAATTATTTTGTTACAAATTCAAACCTCAGGCAATGCCATTTGCGTTTTAAGCAAGTGATAATAGCTTTAGGCTTTATCGCTAAGCCCTTTCACAGCTTCGAAAGCGTGAAATTATTTTTATTTCAAAATGTATTTGGATTTTTCGCTACTATCCAAACTATAAAATAATCACTCTCATGCTAAATACAAATTCTTTTTTTTTGTTGAGCCATTTAAATGTCCCTGGTTAAAATTTGTTTAAAATTTGGCTTAATTCCTGTTTTGTTTGTTTCTTATATTTATGTGATTTTCAATACCTCCTAATTGCTACCATTGATTACTTAAAATCATATTCTATCATAATCATATTGTTCTTCATTTTCCCTTTGTTAATTAGTTGAGATTATGATCACATTCAAATACTCAATTTATTATGAAATGCACTAATAAACGTTTATCACATAGCATAAAACCTTAATTTGAGGAAAACTTTATTTTAGAAGTAAAAAAGCTTGATACACTGACACTATAAAAATCTACATTTAAGACAATAGATATAATACGAAAGGCACTATTGGCTAAGGGGTCTATTGGCAAAAATAACCTGGACGGATGTATTAAATGGATTTACTAAAACAGTAATCGATGGGAGAGTAAAATAATGAATATGATATTATTCATAATGAAATATTCATAATGAAATAATGGAACATAATCTACGAAACATTCTCTTGTTATAGACATGGGAAAAATGAGCCAAGCTTCACATTACTGGCATTCAAATTAGATCGATGTGCTAAAAAAGTAAGATTTTTAGTAGGTTTTATAAAATACTATATATTGGCAACGGATTTTTTATATCGCTATAAATGTGGAAATTTCAAGCACCTATTCCAGAACAAAAGCGTGAAACGTAAATAAACATACGTGATCAAAACCTCGGTCAAAACTCTTATTTTAGCGTTAGCAAGTGAAATACCAACATGGTTATCATTATGAGTATTGCTTTATGGCACTTCTCCGAGCTATTCCGTTATCCGTCAATGCTTTCATTTCCTCATGTTTACATGCGCCTAAATAATACATCACCTTTATTTCATAATTCACTATTGACCTTTCTCAGAAATTTTTCCCCTCTATTTCTGCTTAAGCTTATATCTTCAATTAACTCTCTTGTTTCTATATTCCCATCTAGTTCTCTCTTCTTTTAGCGTCCTCCATACACTTCTCCCTTCACCCACTCTTGAAAGTACGAAAGTGCGTAAGTACGTACTTCATCATATGTTACTTTATCAATCCATTTTATTTTCATCATTCCTCTGAAGAATCACATTCCCGTCGCTTCGAATCTTTTCTACTTAGCTGCTCCTTTCACTCACTCAGCTCACTTGAAAAAATAAACCAACGATAGCTGAGGAGTAATCAAAGTGAGGCATACGTACCTAACGGTAAGTATGAAGAGTCAAACAGAGTAAATAAAAAATATTTTTGAACAGTCCGTCGTTTCTTAGAATTATTTTCTTTTCGAAAAATGTCAATCTCGTCCAATCGTTTGACTAATAAAATACTGGATAGAATTTTTAAAGCATAAAGTGAATCCAAGATTAATACTTGTGCTGCTAAAAAATGATGTCTTCGGTATCGCAACAAAAGAATTCTTGTCTTACGTTAAACTATAAGGGTGTAGTTTTTCCATTTGAATTTCTAATACTTACTCCATTTCGATATTAATTAAGTATTGACTTTAGTTGCGCCGATACCTCTATTATTATGCTCGTTTGTTCTTTTCCGTAGCAAGTATTCGGATGGATAGTTTGCTCATCAATGGTTATTATCGCTTAGTTAACCCCCGCTACACTCAAATGGCACCCGTTCCATACGAGTTTTATCTCCTCAACATTTTCTCATCTTTCTTCCCGTTCCTCGCTACAATGCAAAAGTAAACAGTGTCAGTCCGTCTGCGTTTTTAAGGCGATTTATATATTCTTTACGTCAGGCGTGAGTCAAAAGCCGCCGTTTGGAAACTTCACCCTAATGACCACAACAGGGAGTCTACAGCCCGCTCCCGTTAGCGCACTTTGGCCGCTGAGGCAGCGGAGAAAAAGAAACAAAAGAAAAAGAAACCCCTTTCGGAGTCGAAGCCTTATGCCGCAGTTCCGTTCTTCGGTGACATCTGCGAAACACTCATTAGCCCCCACCGGTCGTCGAGATTATCTGCCCGCCGCCGGGAGATGCCCCACCCTATTATATCCCTCACCCCGTTAAACTCCACCACGGCGGGCCACCTTCGACGGGGACTTCCCGACCCGTTCCTCCCCTGTTGCACCTGTCCACCACGCACAGCTACCCCTCCTCCCCGTAGTACTGCCCCGATGAACGAAATAAAAATGGGTTCGAGACCGTGACAAAGATACGTCCGCCTTAAAAACCTTCGCACTTCTCTCTCTCTCTCTCCCCCCCTCGCCAAGTGAACGGAAACCCCTTCAATCAAACGCATTCCCCCCTAACCCCTCCCCACCCCGAGCGTTTTATGCTTCTCTGTCCCCAGAACCCCACTCACCTTCACGCCGCTCAGCCTTCCCCCCTCAGAACACCTTCGAAATTTATCACCTGCACGAGGAGGGGAAAAAGTAGTGGTATAAATGAACCTCTCTCTCTTTCCTCCGCAGAAATTAAAATGCGGTCGTATATCGCTTGTTGGAGGAGGGAGGGGTTTCGTTGGTGTTGTGCGGGGAACGCACAAAAAACGCGTTAAATTATGCTGCAGTTTTATTCCGAGTGGAGACATTAGCACCGGCGTGGGTTGAATTTCTTTATTCTCGCCCCCACTCCGCACCCTCCCTCCCTCGCACACACTCGATTCTCGTTGTCCGGGAGGCATATCGTCGCTTTATTATGCCAGAGTGATTGATCCCCGATGTTTCGCGTGAGGGAGGGAGATTCCGGCCGCGACTGGAGCCGGCTGCGGCGCGTGGTGGCCGCCGTCACCGCCGCTGCCAAATGCCTTAACGGCGTTTCGGAGGTAGAGGAGGATAATAAGCCTTTGATGAAACCCCAGGGAAAATTTCATTCTCCTCGGAACTCCTATTATTTCATGTGACGGATCAGATTTTCAGTTATAGCAATAGCAATCTTATGAGGTCAATTAGGGCACGACGTTCATTTTAATGCATCCATTTTCTTGTAATGTGTGTTTGTCATGTTTTTTTACGAAACGATAGGGTATGAAAAAATATAAGCTCGTATCATTATTGTCGTTAATAAACATTAAATTTCAGTGTTACAACTTTCCACCTTATTGGGTCGGGTAGTGAAATTTTCACTCCTTTAGATAAGAATGCATTCACCAGGTCGTAAAGTCGAATACATTTCAAGAACGCATGGGCTATGGGCTGCTTTTTCGCTCGTGCCACTTTGGTCACGCAATGTAAAATTATCTCGTGCCAGGACGTACTTTCATAAAAGATATAAATTGTCTTTTCTGAGATTTACATTAGGAATGGATTCCTTTGTGGCATCCATAGCTGTTTACACATTTGTTTTGAACAAAAATGTCCATCTATTGTTTTATTCTATTGTATCTCCCCTATCTATTTCTCTTTGCTTTGCACCTTCATAAACTATTATTGATCTGATGTAGGTATGATTAAGCTAATTATATTGCCCTGGCATGATAAACCACCGCAGTGAAATCGGAACCAAACTTAATTTGCAAGAAATAAGTCTATCTTCTGAAAACATTTCCTTGCTCAAGTCTACTATTAGTATTTTACTGTTTTAATTCACAACTAACCTTCGTAGAGTGCTATAAACAAATATTTTGGGGTATATACCAAGTTAATACGTAGGAAAATTAATTATTGACTCGAGATTTTCATTGCCCAGAATTTTTTTCCATTTAGTCTCATCAGGTTTAATAATATGGGCTTTCGAAAATCACCACCAAAATCCCAGCTCCAAAAATTAATAATAAATATGTAAATAATTAGTTAGTTATAGTAAGCTTAATAAATGACTATTAATTTTATTTTAACTAAAAGTAAATAACTTTTACTTTTAATTTTCTATCGGTAAATTATAGAGGATGTTATTTTATGGTCAGAATGACACAGTTATTTCTTTCTGTTATGATAAATAATTGGCTTCGTGTTAAGTTATTACTTTAGCTCTTCAGTTGAAAACTTTACATGAATAAATGTTATACTGGCGTCATTTCGTAGACAATGTGCCTAAACAAATATGTATTGCCTATTTCAATGTCACAATGAACGTTAGTTTCTCGAAGATTCCCATTAATTCTTCAGCAGTGATGCAAAACCCTTCCGACAGATGGCGCCGCTTCATTTATTCGCCTGAATCTTAGGGTCCACATTTGAAAGCATATAAGATCACTGTAATCCTGCGATTCTTAGTCGTAGTGCTTAGATTTGGCCTACTAATGAGCATACGTGTAAGAAAGACAATAGGTTCAAACATTATAAAAGAGGTAGGATAAACTGTTTCCAGTCAATGTCCCATGCTCAAATAGAGACCTGCTAGGGGTCAAAAGGTTTCCGCTTTGATGCTCTGAACTTGTTACATTATGCAAAACATAAATCAAAAACCTAATGGGGTAGATCATTAACATTCAAGTACAGAGGAGAACTCAGAATTCGAATAGAGACATATACTAACAATTATAGATACGGTATATCTTGATTTCTTGCTGTCGCTCTTTAGTAGTGTTAACCGTTAATGCTCCGACACTATATATGTGTGTATGCATGCGTAATATGTGTGGGCGTATGTGTATTGAGTGTGTGTGTGTGTATATATATATATATATATGCGGGTCGCGGTGGTCTAGTGAGTAGAGCGTTGGACTACTGACCGGAGGATCCCGGGTTCGATTCTCGGGCAAGGCACTTTGGGCACCTGCAGCTCCGCCCAAGCTAGTTGATTTTTCGGGTACCAGATCTTCCTGGGAAACCATAACCGGCACAGTGAAAGGAACTGCCCCCCCTACCCTGATGTGTGAATATTCACACGCCGTCGGGCTTGGTACATGGGTGAGCTCTACCATCACCTACTAAACCGACCTTCGGGTTGATTACTATGTTTATGGTTATATATATATATATATATATATATATATATATATATATATATATATATGCACACACACACTCGATTAGTGATCGACCTGATGCCTTCACTTGCCGATATACAAGGGTGGTCTGAAATGTTTCCGACCTAACATAGATACAACACACTTTTTCTGAAATTTTCTGAGGTCGGAAACTATTCAGACCGTCCACGGATGTAAAAACACTTCATTTGTGCTTGTATCTTGTTGTATAAGTCGGTAATTGGAAATTTATTTTGCGTCTTTAGCTTTATAATTGACTGAAAATGGCCCTTAAAGAGCAAAAGACAAAGTATTCGCTCTCAGGTCCAGATAAGTAGATACAGGTCCTGTAACTACTTATATATTTGTACGCATTTTTATATTTCTCATATTCATCTCTATAAGTTAATATTTCCTCGGTATGAATAAGTACTAGTAGTTAACGTGCCGGCAGTTTTTGAAACCTATCAGATTCCTCTTAGTTAAGCTCTCTTCCACTTTGAAACATCCCATCGCGGTTAGGTAAATAATGGGGAAATGTAGCCGGTGGGGACCGCCCAAATACATACTATATACGTACTTCTCGTGATGCTCTCACGAAATGGTATACTTTGCTAAAAATATTTTGACATGCTCTTCATGGCTCATGGTTCCCGAGTTATTCCCTCCACTCCCAGCAATTTATATATTCGGATTCCCTTGATGCCAAAATTTTTCCCCACTCCTGAGTAATGGATAAGAATTAACTTGCTAAATGAAGACCCTCTGTGTGTTATGTATGTATTCAGTTTTGCATGAACTATATGAATCATCTTCCTAATTCATTTTGAAAACTCCTAAATGCTATTTACACTTTAACTATCGAAGACTTATGCCAGAAAAGGACGAAATGCAAGAAAAAATGTTTACCTTGATCAAAAAAAGTTGTTTTCGTTTGTTACTATCATATGATGAACTATTTTATTGAGTATCGTTAAACGCGTAATTGACATTTTTTATTGGAATTCAGTGATGGTTTAATGGAGATAACTTAATAGTGGTACCAAATTATTTTCCATTTGTTTCATAATTCCAAAACCACTTAATGCATAAAGCAATGCCTATGCTCTTCCTAATCGATTATTTCACGCGGGAAAATTTGCATAGATTAATACAGTCCATCTTCTCGTTCAAGTTATAAAAATATTCAACGTATCTGCATAATCTACGGGCAGGTTTAACACAATTATTCCCCAAACGTTATTCCTCCCTACTTAAAGAGAAATTCGCACACTGGGGATCCGAACTGCATCAGCTACATTAACTTGGCCATAAAACCCGTTTGAAAAATTCGTTGACCAAATGGCCGGGTACAATTGATCATAAAAGTATGTCCTTTGCGCACGCTCTGGTAAAAAGGATCAATTTCTGTGTGTGCAATGAATCTACTTACCATACCCGTAATAGAAATTAATGCGGAAAAAAATTGAAACTTAGCTAATTTTACGATTCGGGTTTCAATACATAGTATCATATTCAGGTATGTTTTCAAACTGAAACCTACAAATATATGAATATAGAAATAGAAAATAATATGCTAATGTAAATGAGCAAAGCATCGTATAAATAGTTAAAATAGTAATGGCATTAATAGGAAACTGAATTAACGTAATTTTCAACATGGTGCTCATAATTTATATGCAGAAGTGGAAGCTATATTTGTTGCCCTTAACTTAATTTCACATTGTATCTCTCTTTCACATGGATATTCTCTTATCGGGGCATGTCCTATGGGTTTTGTTTTAAGATAAAACAAAAATACTGCCTTTTGCTGGCCGTCTTTAAGGTGCTGTTTAAAATATTTTCCTCAATTTCTACTTGGATAAGTATTTACTTTTACACAATATTAATGTTAATTTCCTTGAATTATTATCACAGTTCACGCCATTCATAATATTTTTTCATAAAAATCGTAATAATGAATTATTTTAAAATTTAAATGATCCTGAGCATAACCTCAACATTCCTATCAACCACTGGTGGCTTATTAACATTATAATTGAGAGAGAGAGAAATTAACCACGCTCAAGCTCTTATAAAATTAATGTAGATGAGAGATGACATGCCCATTCTCTCGTAAATTTGACTATATTTCATTGTCGTCCGTCAATCTTTCTCCGTTGGAAGCTCAGCATCCTAAAGTAATTTATCCAAAAAATCTGCGATTGATTTCGGCCCAAGAGACGGGAACACTTCTTGGCAAGAGGCCTTCGTTCTGCCATAACATTAACGAACGCTCTCAATAATTCAACCAGCTCCTCCAAAGCGCCTCGGATTCTTGTTACTTTGCGAGTTCACCCGTTCACCAGGGGATTTTTCGAATTCACTTCTTCGCGAGGGCCTGGGAGAGTTGATGGCCGACGTTCAGCTCTTACGTTCGCATACTCTCCCGCTTCTTGCGTCCAATCGTTTCCAAGCACCCACCCCACACCGTTCCGGCACTTCCACGACTCTACCCATGGTCGTCCCTTAACTGCTTTCGGGCTTCCTCTTTCCCTTCCGTCCCTCTTCTTCCAACCCTCATGGCACCCCGCTAGGAAACTTCGTCCCCCTCCCTCTTCTATACTGCAACGACCCTTAACATTCCCTCTTCCCCCCGCGCCCCCCTTCCAGTTCGTCCTCCCGAGGACCTTAATCCACTAAAAGCGCCTCGTGGACAGAGGAGCAACGCTTCGTACACTTCGCGGAATCGCGTCGTAAACGTCGTCCGACTGTCTTCCTCGCGTTGACGCTGCTTTTTATTGCCCGTGACAAGGGAATGGAGTTTCCAGCTTACTTTCCAGCTCGCCCCACCGCCGAACACTAGTGCATTCACCCACAAGTCGGGGAGTACTTTGACTCATTGGGATTGTAAATGAGGGTAGAGCGTCGCAAATCAATAGGCGCCCTGGCAAGGTCTTGCGGTCGGTCCAAGCGGATGCCATAACGTTAATGAATGTTGCGTTGACTTTCCGATTTGGTTTCACCAATTATTTGCCTCAAACGGATTTTCCGCTGCTTTCCTCGTTTGTATTCATGTTTCAAGGCCATCTGCCGTTATTGTTCTCGTAATGCCTTTTGATTCCATCCTTCAACGGAATCCGAAGGTGCCTCGCTCTTCCTACCTCAGACCATGATATAGTCATTTCATTTGACTACGTTACCCAAATAATAATATGCTTAGCCTAAAAGCTACACGGTATTATTTATGGTACCTCCGTCTGGTTAATTAACTACAAACAAGTTAAGGATTATATTATGAAAATGTCATTGTGGTCTGATTTTTAGTGATCACGCATATGAATCAAGCTCAATTGCGGAAAAAGTCATTTTAAAATTAAAACCTTCTAAATGGGTGAAGGGCAGGATAAATGGACCCAGGTGGAACAATTTTCCTTCTCCAAAAATATTTTGGACATGTACGTATGAGCATATCAGTGAAGTCAGTGGATGTATACATTGTATTTCTTTATTTAATGAACATGAACTTCCACAATGTTGAGCTTAAAACAATAGAAAGTATAAAAAAACATTACGTTGAACATTGAAGCTTTGGCAAAAAGAACTGTCCCGACGATAGGAAATCTGAAAATCTTTGATAAAATTAAAGATAAAGAAAAAGGTCTCAATCTCGAGTGTAGCGATATTGCTGGGTTAATTAAGAATACACAACATTATAGTCTGTTAGTGTTGAGGATACAGTTAATTATATAGATGAAGGCAAAAAGTGAATAATAGATATCCACAGGAACAAAATGTTAAATGATGCTTTCGTGTGTGAATTTTAAGTTAGTTAGGGGGGAACATAATATGGGGAACAAGAATAGGCATTTTAGACTGTCCAAAATGGTTCAAATTATGAAAAATTAATAAATTGGAATGTTTTGGGTAGAAGTCCAAAGAAGTGTTCAAATTACAATAATAAATAATAATAAACCAGTGATGATCGGTGTTTTATGGATTTAGAGACATAAATGCTACTGTACTTCTAAGACACTCCTAATATGAGACTAAACACGTTAACTCCCTGAGCTGCTATAAACCATTTGCCAACCCCGCATACCTTGAACCTCTCGAGAAACATGCCAAACCTTTTTCTTAGTTACCTTGCTTACCCGAAGCTCTCCTCTTTCTGTCTTTAGGATTCAATTGATGCCACAAAGATATGTCATAATTTTCAGATCGTATTATACATGTGTATACACAAGAGGTTACTGAGAATAAAACACGTAATATTAAAAAATATTTAATGATTTTCCATTGATGACTGCTAGCCTATCTTTGAATAAAAACATGAAAGGCTAATGTAGTTATTGCTAAGGGTGAATTACGACATATTTTCATAAAGCGTTAAATATCTTCATGTCAAATTAACTTTGATACACTCATTAAATGAATGAGCACTTTTTAAATATCAGATGTTTGTAAATCGTATTGGGGGAAGGAAATTTCGTCATTGATTATTCAAATAATAAAAGTTTACCGAAATCAATTTACTGTTACGATTTCGGGCATTCCAACATGACGGAAAAGTCACAATCAAAGGAACTCGGAAATCATTCAACCGGAAAAAATAAATCATTAATAATTACCATTTCATATTACCGAAGCTTAAGTTGGACTTATTCCCTGATATACATTTTAAAATGTGTTTTCAGCGTACTAAAACAGATACATGGAGTCTCAGCGATGAATAAATTATCGCAAGTTAGGAGGGAAAAATCTGCTGAAAATCACGATAAATCCACGAACGAAGTAATCCACAAAGTCTTTAAACATCCGCGGTTTTGATGTTAAGGGCTAACGCTTAACCTCTAATGCTTTTACTTAGATGGGAAGCATTAACAACGGGGTTCCTACTTTTCCTATAACGCGGGCGGTTGTTTGGCCAGGCCATTCGAACTCTGAATGAGTTTGTGATTTATCCGTACGAAGAATTCTATGAACCTGGAATAATTGATTGTAATAATTCAACGAAATAGTATAACATCATGAAATATACCACATCAATTCTATCTCTCTCTCTCTTAATTCCGTAGCTAAAATGAATTAATGATGGCTAATTTTTTTTATAATTTCATTCCGCACAGGAGATATTGCATTAATGCTATTTATTTCCTTATGCTACAGTTATTATTATTTTGATTTCAATGGACTTCAATATCTAAAATTTTCTGCGGCTACATGGAATAATGTAGTTATAATAACAAAGTTAAGCATAGCCACTAGGTGCTAAAAACTTTTGGGAGCCGGAAATGGTTTTAATTATTATCAGATTATGAATTTCAAAACAATCAATGACACTTGGTTAACCAATAATGGAAAAAACCAATAGAGTCAAAACATTTTTAGAGAAAAGGTTTAAAAAGACAAAATCTTATGTGAATGGGATCACACTCAAACCTTATATTCCCTCTGTTTAAACTCCAATGATAAATCCTTTCTCAAATAGTGAGTGAATGCAGTCGGTGAGTTCTTTCTTCTATACCCCCTAAAATAATTCGTAATCCCTAATAGCACGCCAAACGAAGGAAAGGAGATAAATCAGAAGGAATTATATGAGCCAGAAAACTTAGTTAGAATGGTACATTCTTTCATCCGTATTTTTTATGAAAGCGGTGTGATTTCAATCCTTAAGAAGACTGATACAGAACTCTGCTCTCTCCGAATCTTAAATTAAAGTTCCACTGCTAAGTACTTGTAGATAAGACACCATTAGCTGGTGTCATTATATGGAACTTGGCAAGATTCTGATAAAAATATAAGTGTGAAAAGGAAGAAGGCATTAATTCTCTTATTAGTGGAACTATGTCTAGTCGATTTTTCATTATAAGGTACTTTATTCCATGTGATGCTTACTCTACAAAAGCGAATTCAACATACGTTAAACTATGTTTGAATTTTTTTTTACTCAGTGCTAGACAGTAAAAGAACATGTGAAAAGTGAAGGTGTAAGGATCATTTTTTACTCCTCTTTCGTTAGAAAAGGTTGTAATGCAAAATTTGAAACAAACGAAACAAAGTATTTTATATTTTTCAGCGTAAGTTAATCGTCGAAGATGATTGTGGGAATCGGGTAGATAATAGGCTGACATGGCATTCCAAAGTCTCCAGTTCAAATTTCTTCTTGAACATGGATGCTGTGTTTATTCTAAGATTTCGCCAGAGCACATAAAGCCGATATACTACCACAAAAACCTTTTTCGTCGAACTTATATTTTGAATTCCCTTGAATAATCAAATCAAAATTGACTAGGAGATCAGACGGATTGGATTCCTCTGGATTATGTGGATAATTTGTTCAAAAATATTATTTGTCAAGCAATGTTGTTTGAAAAACAAATATGTTCATAGGACCTGATATATATTTCGGCAGCTCACAAGTATTTTCAGCTAAGCGCTAGTTGTGACGCATAACCATACATAAGTATTCCGCTCATGAAATGTCTTACTGATTAATGGTGAATGAAACTATGCTCCAGGTTAAAAAATTTAATTTTGACGTAATTTAATAGGGGAGCCAGACGTATTTAATTCATGAAATTAGGATACGAACAACGTCAACAAGCAGTATCAAAAAGCAACAAGCAATATCAATAAGTGCAATCATAACTGGGCACTGAAGTGGTTTGATAGCCTCCGCGTTGGGATTGTGGAAAGCAAGTGCATAGAATTCCTCAGTTTCATTTGACATTAAAAGGCATATAAACTATGTTTTGACGAGATTATTATTATTACAGTAGTCAGCATTCGCACGTGATTCCAGTGCGTTTGAGAAATACACAGCTATTGTTTACACAAAATTGCACACATTCGATTGTGGCTGTCCTCGGCTATTCGCCCCCATCCCTGGCCCTTCTCTCCCTGAATTCCTGAGGTTCCCCTCACTCGAAGAACAACCAATTGTTTTATCCGTCGCGACGAATTCCCTCGCCCACGCATCGCGGCTACGAAACGAGCCGAGTGAATCGGTGTAATTTCATTCTTGGCGTGGTCAGACACCATGGCCACGATATTGCGATATTAGCGTTCCGGCAATTACTCCACCTCCCTCTTTCTTTCCTCCCTCATGTCTCCTTGCACTCCCTTCTTTAAAGCCTTATCGTTCCTCGATCAAGAGCAAAGCGGCAGCATCTGCCGCCGACTCGGTAATGACGCATCGGTGGGTCTGAGCGGAGAGCCGAGCTAATGAAAAAGTGCTTCAAGCGAGTCAACTTATCATCGGCATCAATTTTGTGCCAGCCCTTCGGTTTGCGAAGCGAAACGCATTTGAAGACATGAGGGATCGAACCAAAAGCGAAGATGGGTATTGCGGCATTGGAGAGTTTCTTCAAAATTAACACGAACGACGGTAAATCAAAAAACAAATAGCTGGAAGTAAAGTGCGGTGAAGAGCCGTATCAAAAAAGTATCTTGACGGAACTCTCGAATGCGTATTATTAGCTTATCTGTTGGCAAGATGAAAACAAGGACAGGAATTCTTATAAAATGGGGCTTGATGAATTGGAACGCTAATGGAATCCGTTTCGCTGCTAAATCTGGAACTGAGATTTGAATTTGACAGCGGAATCAGTTGTTTTCGAGTTCAATCGTAATGTGATGATGGACAGCGCAGAAGTAATTTTCTAAAGGAAATTTTTGAAAAATGCCGCTTTTCTATGGTTTTCAGCTCAGCTTGATGGAACTCCAGAATGCAAAGTGATAATAATAACTTTGAAAGTTCCACTGATTTTTATTTTAACAGTTTTTCACTTTTCAATGCCGCTTGAGTTCACTACCCTTAACAATGTTTTTGGATTCGCTATTTTTGGAGCAATCTCATATATTTTCCTAGATTTTTCTAAGTGTCTTAAATATACGTCCTTTTACCTAATTGCCGGTACTTATTTTAACATCTTCACAAATATTAAACGTGTTCTGATTGCCAACTTCAACAGCAATTGTACCGATGCTACTTGCTTAGAGAAATTGCAGGTTCTCTTCGTACGATAAAGGTGAAGGAGTTTAAAATTTGTCTTTGAGAAGTGAAAATTTCTTAGTAGAATAGGGATCGACGAATCAAATGTTCTGAACCAACTTCTCATAGCTTGGCAAATAAGTATGTGATCCCTGTTTAACATATAAATGTTCATTTCCTTTCTTGGTAGGATTGTGATTTAATTAGGAATATTTAAAGTCATCAGTGATATTTCACTCTTTAAAATTGCACTAGTGTATAAGCCAAGTAAACAGAAGTAAGTATGCGATGCACTTAGTGAATGCCAATTATTGGTGACCCAGTAATCTCAAAGAAACGCGTATCGTATTGACAAAAACTGGGCCTTGAGGAAAACAATGTAAAACCAGGCATAATTGCAGTACCTATTTGGAATTATCTCCTATAAGTTCGTTTTTAATGGTTTTCTAGAAGAATTTATATTCTGGATAAAACATATGAAGCCAACAGTAATATTTTACCACATCCTACCATTTGTTATTGATAAAAATACACATGCGTGAGACAGTTTAGATAGAAAGGAAGTAAAAGTGTGCTCGAAAACATTTGCATCTATTTGTGGGTTTTAAATCGTAATTTTTGCTTTTTTCAATTCATTTTTTTTCACCAATTATCATTTTCACCATACCTTTTTACAACAGTTTTGATAGGAAAAGTAATCTCTGAAAGGATAGTTTGGGAAAAAGAATAATATTTTTTAAACTGTAATTATTTATTTACATAGAAAATTCTGAAATATCTGATTATAAAAATAGAAAAAAATTACGATTTAATTTTAGTGAATATTCACGTTTAATTATTTTGCAAACACTGAAGTGCATTGCCTAACATTTTCAAACATAGCTACGGTAATGCCTTATCACAGATGACTTCCCCTATTAGAACTGAAATAGGTTTTCAATGTAGGGTAGGGTAATTTTTGAATAGACGAGAAAGCAATGAAACATTCTATGAAATTCCCTACTAGGAATTTGGGGGTAAGTAGCCGATAGTGGTAGATTAATGAATTCCGTTTTTAAAGTGGCCTGAAATTGAATATATGCATACATAAGGAATATCTGAAAGTCTTCAGCTTGTAAGTGTCCAACCTTCTCCAAGGGACAGAACTTTCATAGAAGGGATCAGTTGATCCTTGCACAATGCAGATAGAACCAGGCTTCTAGTGAAGAAGCTACGAAAATTAAGTCAAATGGAATGAATATATTTCGGTGTAACGTTTCAGTATTTGTATTTTAATTCCCGTAACCCCTGCCTCTCGAGTTGTCATTAAAACTTGCCTGAAAGCATTCGATGTAAACATTTGTGAAAAAATAATGTAAATAATTTTATATTGGAAATTTAAACTTTTTCGATCCACATTATAATATGGAAATTCATTTCAACAACTCACGTTGTTTTTCACAAATTTCTATAAGTATAGCTGTGCCTAAATGATGATTCATCACTCGTTTATCCTAATACTTGTACATTTGCTCTCTTACAACATTTCATTGGAGATAGCTGAATGCACTGGAGGCCCCCAGAACGGACTTCCTCAATTCAAATGTAAACGTGAGATTTTTGACGGTCTAAGGAATAATCAACAAAAATCGCCACAGCATCCGACAGAACAGGAACACCATTGAAAAAAGTAAGGGCCTTGTGTGAAGTCGTCCCATTTTTTGACTGAACTTTCGGACCACAATTACGAGCCCGAGTCCTTTTCCGCAAACAAATATGAGAGCGGATCCTTTTTTATCCCTCCCCATTCGAATCTAAGTCAAATCCCTCACCCATTAATGCCCCGGAACTCCCCTTTGATTCTTCCTTTTTCCTCTTTTCTCTCTCCCCCCATTCTTTCCCTCCCTTTTTGTCCAAGAATGGCAAACGTCCCGTTCATCAACCTCGATTTGCATTTTAAATTTTCCGAATGCATAAACTCATTAAGAATTCGTCTTCGCCGGGAGGGACGGGAGGCTTGTGGAGGTGAGCGGGGGAGAGCTTCGTTGCCTCGGAGGGGGGCGCCCACCGAACGCGCCCTTCGTCGACCCCATGCGGGACGAGGGGATGCCTCCGGTGAAGCGACGGTGGACTCGCGAGGCCTCGCCGGCCATTCTCGCCGCATTCCCCGGAGCGCCCGTCAATCGACGGCCGCCGCCAAACGGGGCACCGGCAACGGCCGGCTCTTCGACGGCCGGAGCCGTTGGCCGCTCTGTGCCCTTAAGCCCTCTCTGCATTTCCCCTCCTACGCTCCACCCCCGGTTTCGACCTCACCCCTGTAAATCTATTACGCATCACATTTATGGAAATATATTCCCTTCACCGGCAGGGGAAGTGAGTATAGAGCATTGTCCACAGGTGGCTGACTGCATCCGACCCTCCTCTTCCCCCACCCACCTACCATTCTCCATTCACTCCAAAACTCGCTACACAAACAAGGCCCAGGAAGGCCGGTCCGAATCGCCTTGGGAGTTTTTACTGTGACGGAACGATCGTTAAAAATTGCTATCTGCTTCCATTAACCTCAGTTCATTTTGTGCAGATAGCTAACGCTGACTTTTCGTGCAGGGTTCTTTCATGAGAATGCCCTGTGGCGCGTGGTATGCAGCTCTTTGGAGTACACGGGGACTTCAGAGGAGAGGTTCATTGCCTGAGAAGTTGTAGCGATGAAGGCATATTCGTTGAAAAGAGAAAGGAATTCATGTGTGATTGTTTTACCTGTTCCAAAGATTATCTCTCTTGGATAATTTAATCACTGCCTCGATTTGTAGTAGTTCTCCAGCATGATGTACGAGTAGGATTTCAGATGCCCGTAGGCAGTAAATATCTCAAGTGCACACCTGTGTGTAACTTTGAAATAGAAAAATTGAATACATTGAGGTCATTTTCAACCAAGCGTAACCGTTCCAAATAGCATCTTCGTGTCTACATGCATGATTCAAAAGGGGAATTCCATACATATTTCACATTTTTTTGCCTCGGTTTCTTCGGTTTTTCACGTAAATTCTTTAAATCAAAGTTATGTTTCGATAGCATGGCCCATCTAGCTAAATATGATAACTCTTGACCTCATGGTCATGTAAAGCATTAAAATCAATGCCACCGTAGTTTCAGCGTGTTGAGTAAAGTATCTACACATTAGTAATCGAATTGTTAAAGCATATGCATGGAAAACATGATAGAAGAAATGTTGCCAATGATTTTGTTAGTTCAAATCTAAAAAACTAAAGAGCTATTGAAACTGAGATGTACCGCGTCAAAAATTTGGGTATGAGGTAAATTGACAAAGTTTTGGTAATGAAGTGCCTAATAACTGTAGTTACGTGAGATCTAAATAGCAATTTGGCAGGATGTCAGGCAGGATTTTGGATGTACTTGAAACAGTAAGAAACCTCAAACTTGAATGAATACTTTTGTAATTAGTGGTTAGATTCTTATTTTCTAATTTATAACTGTAATTGAAAGTTGATGATTTATGAGTTCGTTTTATTTTTACTTAAAGTTTCACTTAATACGTAATTGAAGATTATAAATATTATGTTTTTCATCTTTAATAATTTTAACGCCATGTGGATTTTATGTGGTATAGTGGTACTACCTGATATCTTACCGTCAAGAATTACGATATAAAAACATGTACGAAGTCTGTCCGGAAAGGATCCAGCCATGCATATTTTGAGAAAAATAGCCTACCTAGAACAATGGGACCTTAGTCCCCCTCGAAGTACTCCCCTTGGTACGTAACACACTTATCCTAGCGTCTCTTCCACTTTCAAAACACTCGGCAAAGTCGTTTTTCAGAATGGTCATCAGTAACCTTGTTGCACTCTCCTTTATCCCGTCAATCGCCTGATGGGAAGGAAGGCTGGGCTTTCGTTTAGGGGGCATAGCCAAAGATACATGACTCATCTTCATTTATGAACTTTTTTAGAAAACTTGGGTCATCGTTTGCGGGTTGGAATAAGCCCCCTGCAACTGTAGCACGAAATTCTTGACGTTGACGGGATAAAAGAGAATGCGACGAGGCAGCTGATAACCGTTCCGTAAAATGACTTTTCCGATTGTTTTGAAAAGTGTAAGGGACTCTGGGATAAGTGTATGAGGTCCCAAGGGTATTACTTCGAAGGGAATCAAGGCATAATTGTTCCCAGTAGCCTGTTTCTCTCAGAATATTTTATGGCTGGATCCTTTCCGGACAGACCACGTACTATATGTACTATAATGTTTGCTATTTTTGCAGTGTGCGACCCACAGAACTACCCTTAAAGTATACTCGCCCTCTGGTGCTTTATCCTTACTTCTTATCTTGAGGATCAGTCGAAGGATGTGTAAACTTTTTTCACACTCTTTACTTGGCGGTGTTCTGCTAAAAACTTGGCCAGCATGCTTCTTCAGTGGTCTAAAATCATCATAAGCGTATCTATTCTACTGGCGGTCGAATCTATGAAAACGAATTCCATCGTAATATTTCTATTTGCCGAACCATTCACTTGGAAAAAATGTAACTACAGGTACCTGTACATAGGAAACTTATTTGTTCTGATTTTTCATTAATCCGATTGCTCGAAAGACAATCTGAATCATTTGAGGTTTTATGAAATATTACGCGGCCACCGATTCCACTCCTTGCGATGGTATGCCTTCCACTTTGATGAGGTGTGCGTTTGTTTTAAATATACTTGTGTAGAATATTATCAAATTCACTGTGGATTTTTTATTATCTTAACGAAGATTTTCAATACTTTACCATAAAGGAATCCCAATCCCAAATTCCATTTCACTGCAGCAAAGCAATGGTGGTATTTTTCTTCGTGGCATTTTTCTCGCTCAGTGATCATATTAATTTTGATAACCATCACTATCCTCTAAGTTTCAGTAATGCTGTGTGAAATTATTAATTGAAAATACATAGTTAAAAAATTATTTAAATATATTGTAATATTACTTCAACATTGTATATAATTCAATTGAGTGAATTATCCGTATGAATCTGAAGATATAATAAATTTTAATCTGTCATAACAAAGGAAACTATATAATTTTCAAAAATCCATATCTTTAAATATAAATATAAGGAAGCTCAGTCATCCTTTTTTAATCAGATTTTTTGTGGGACTCTGATGGGGTATCCTTACCCCTGGCAGCTCCTTAGATACTCACCCAGGTATTTTACCTTTGTCCACTCGTTTTTTTCACTTCACTTGTTTTTTTTTATTTGTAAAGTGTGGAATTCGAGACAGTGAGTTATCTCAGCGTGGATAGTTGGGGCATCGGCACCCTCTTCCTATCCCTTCGCTCGCGTCGCTTCACCGGCCATCTGGTCGGATATCGCCCGGCCGATGACGTCTCCCCTCCAGGGGAAGACAGTTGCGCATCGCCTCGAGTCCGCAATGATTTCGGTTGTGTGATAGCTTCTGGATGGCGGGCGACGTCGAGCGATGGGTGCATAACCGTTTCCATTAATTCACCTCAGGCTACGTTATGGACACCGAATGCATTGTGAAACTAATTAAAATTATTTATTTTTTTCTGATCTTCGGAGGGATTATCGTGGGACCTTCAGTTTTGCACTTCGCTTACCTATAATCGATTCCCTTCCGAAAGTGCAAAAAGTTTAATTATTATAAGTTTTAATGAATATTTTATAATTTAACCACAAAATATACAACCATTTCTCCAAATATTACATATTCTTTTATAAAAAAACGCTCGCCTACAGTTTCTCTGCGTATTTTGAAATAAAGTCACTCCTCTGTGCAATGTGTTATGGATTTTTTCGTTAGCACAAAAAAGAGAAAAACCCAAAGAATCTTAAATTTTGCATTTTCCAAAGAGGCGCTAGTTAATTCATGACACAGAATTATAACAATTGTGACATAATGTGAATGTGTTTGAATAACTCAGTAAGTGAAGTCTGTTTCTAACGAAAGATTTTTTAATTAGCTCAAGACGGAAACTGGTTTAATAGTGCTTAGTGCAAAATTCCTCTTGAAATGTTAGACGTCATTCACATAACTCGATGAAAAATATCGTTTTTACCCTTCTGTTGAATATTAATAAAAAAAATGGAGGAATAGGAATGATGTTACAGGGGCATTTATCGACAGAGAAATTATAGCATTCCGGAAATATTTATTGGACATCATTCAATGTAACGGTGAATTTTGTTCTGAATATCTTTTGCGGGTGTCTAAATATACTTTGAATCACCGAAAGTATTAAAATTTTAACGAAAAGTACTATTCTACCCTTCCTCAGTGCACGCAAAGGGAATCTTTTGGTGCTAATTTTCACCACGTGTAGCCTAGCTCTGGGAACGAAAGTTTCAGCGATGAAAGTTACATGTTTTGCGCTCAACCTTGTGAATATAATAGGTTTGAATGCTTTCAGAAGAGAGTTAACGGTTTCTTGAATTATCATCGAGCTCCTAACCCACAGTAGTCCGTAGGTATCTCATGGCTTGACACCCTACTGCATTATGTATGCTCATATGAGCGACTCCATTTGTCTGCGCCAAGAAAAAGCCGTCTTTCACATACGAGATATTTCATTTTGTAACATGTTTTGGAACACATAGAACTGTGAAAGTAAATTTAATTTTTTTCGAGGAGTTTTCATAACACCTGAATATTTTTACATTAAAAATTCATTTACGATATTATTTTTGAGGAGCTGAATCTTGGAATGAATGAAAAGTCATTATGCAAAGGAATACAACTTGGGGAAAGTCCTCAATAGGTGATCCTGCCTTACCGTTATGCTATGAGTCATCAATTTGAATTGCTAGTTGAACAGAGAGCGAAAACGGTTCAAGTAAATATCAAAGTAAATTGATGTCTGGCATTTTGCTATCAGACAGAGGAAGAAAGATTTCCCGAGGCTTCTTCTCTTTGCTATCTTTGAATGCGAAGGTCAAGGCCAAATCAACGCGGCACATAATGCTTTGGATCATATCCTTCGAATGCTAGGCAACTACTTGGTTTTGTCACGTGTATGCAGGAGAGTGAGTAGTTCTATTAACGCAGTAAAATAATCAATCATCCAAGCTCTTGCCATAAAAACATTCATTGCTGAGAACAAGTAAATTTGACCCGACACGGGTTTACTTATTTGGAATTAAGCTGTATGCTATCAAAACTAGAATCTCCAACGCATTACTGACGGATTAATGTGATCGGTATGAATTTTTCCTTTTCTAAGCAAAATGGATTTGATTCGTTTCCTCGTGAGCCGGAGTTGACTCATCTGGTTTACGCTCACCAGAATCAGAAATTTCTTTTATTCATAAGAGTACGCCGTTGATATTTGATTGGATTCAGGTTGATATCGGGGTGGGAGTTGGATGGCGTACACGATCGAATGGACTGCAAAAAAAATCGTTGCGTCATCACCTCCGAGCGTAACTTGGCTCGGATTAGTGCTAGGCCGTCGCGCCGATTAACACGCATGCTGAAGCGCCCCACCCCAAGTGTTGCACATGCCGCGCACAGTGCCAGCATGGTAATGCCCGTCCATCCAGGGTCGCACGGGTGGATTCGAACCAAGGATGTCCAGGAAGGAGGGCGCGGACGGGGCGGAAGGGGAAGGGTGGACCTGCCCGCGACCTCTCTTTCTCTCTCCCCGGGCGATTGGCACGCCGGTCGCGCGCGCCGTCTGGGATCGCCGACGGGTGAGCGACTCCCACGGCGCGGGCCGAAGCAGGAAGCGGGCGGAGGAAGACGGGGCGGACGCGGGGCCCGTCCATCGCTCGCTCCCGCTCACCGTCGTCTTCTCACGGTTGCCGAGAGAGGAGGTTCCCCGCCGGGAAGATCCTCTCTCTCCCTCCCCGCCCGGGTCCCGCCGCGCGGACGTGAGTCGGAGCGAAGGCATCGTAAAAGATTTGGATATGCATCCGAGCACATCGTAGTGTTTTAACGAGTTCTTGGCCACCGAACATTCTTCCAGATCCCATGTGAGCGGGTGAAACGAGCTGGGATCCGAGTACAGTTATTTTCCCTCGATTTCCAATCGATAAACAGATGCCAATTCTATTTCTCATTTCATCGGGTTTCTTCGTATTTACCATGGGAGTTCTTCACTTGTATTGCCTCTCTTTGACTGGACGAAATGCTGTAGCCAGCTCACACGTAATCAGCGTCTTTTGAGATGTCACCATACTCACGATGTATAGAGTATATTAACTCGCACCAATATATCCTGTAAATATTAAATGTAGGCGGTGAGGAGCTAGAAAAAGATTTCTCCAACAAAATACAGTTCAGTACTCTTCAATAGCAATACACAACTTGATAGACCTTTTTAATATTTTAATATTCACAATCCTTTAGTTATACTATTTAAATTAATTTCAAAGTAATTATTCTACTGAGTTAAATGCATTGTAAATATGAATAACTTTAATAAATTTGGTAGGACGGGTTTATTTATACAAGAATATACCCTATTTAACTCATTCCGTAGACCAGAGATTTCAATGTGGACTCAAACAAAATTTCAACCAAAAATTTGGGAAATATCTCAGTAAAAAAATAATTAACTAGATCTGGATTTGAACCCCGATACCATAGCTCCCTCTAATTACCTAATTTACCGAGGGATTCTATTACATGGTGAATTAATAATCCATTAAAACCATTTATTAATCGTCAAACTAATTGAAAATACTTGAGCTTGATGACAGATGATAGATATGTCAGTAAAATCGTAGGATATGCATGAAATTTTACTTCACATTTAAATTTCAGACTATGCCATTATCAATTGCTTGAATAAAATGTGTAATAAATGGAATGATAATACATTATTTCGGATTCCGTGAATATCGATTTTATAAATTTTTTTCTCCAAAATCGCAGTTGCATATTATTTTATTTATTATATATTTTAGGAATTAGTGTTGTTAGAAAAATGATGTAGGATCAAAAAATTTTGTTGGTGACAAGAAAATGTTTGTTCTTATTTTACCTTTCAAAATTTATTCCTCGAAATATGGCAATCCTAAAACCGCATTTTTAGGCTTCTGCATGAGTGTCGTATTACATAAGAGGTCTGGGCACGTGGCACACGTTGAGAAAATTCTGAAATAGTATTGAAGGAACATCATATTTTTTAAAATATTGTTTGACACCATATTTTAAAAGCTTCAACAATTGTTTGTAGACATAGTGTTTTTATAACATTACTTATCTTAGTGCATCTGGAAATGATTTACGACCTAAATTTTGCATACATTTCCCAGTTTGTAAGTGTCAAATTCTGCATTATATTTTGGGGATCAATTTTTTTAATAAATAAAATTATGCTACAAAATAAATTGAAAATAAATTTGCTATCTCGAGATCTTATGTGTATTATTTATGTATTTTCCAAGCAATAACATTGTCAGCACCACATAATGATAATTTTTGCTTATCTTATGAACACACTCTTTAGCATTATGGAAATTATATATATAGCATTCACAATTGTTTATAATATTTTCTATTGCAATCAAACGGATATTATTGGACAAAGTTGATGAAAGATTGTTCATATTAGATATAAAAATGCGTTATGCGTAAAATCTTAGAAAATGTATTCAATTTTAGCTGTGTAATCTCAGATAGCATATTTCGATACTTTGGCGCAATAGTTTCCATTATGGAATATGAATAGATAAATTTTATGTCCCAATACGACAACTTAGTTTGATTTTTATATGGATCAGCAGCATGAAAAAATGAAAGAATCATTCCAAGCCATTTTAAATGATTAAAATGATTTACATATACGAGGACTCGTATTATAATGTTTGCTCAGGTGTCAGGCGTTGAAGTCTCCATTAATTTTTGCCATTCCAATGGAGAAATCCCCATTTTATGGAGCAATAAGCAAAAAATAGCACAACTTATGGCTTTTCTAATTTAATTCTGCTTTCTTGAGGGTCAAATTTGGCCAAAACAAAGGCTACAAAGATTAGGTGTAGAGGCACACATTACGTTCCATTTTGTGTTGTTGATTACTGCTCGACTTCAAATGCGTACGAGTAAAGTCAGCACCGGTAATTTTACTAAAATGAGTTTGAAAAATATATCTGGATCACACACGTATCTTAATAAAACCTGCATTATTTTGTTAATTTTCGTATATTAATCATATTTATAACAAGCAACCTGTACAATAAGCATTGAAATTAACTTATAGTAATTTTTTAATTGCAAAACTTAGTTTCCCAATTAATGAAAATAATGCTTTTTGACTTTCAGGCTCCTAGTCTGTTCAGACGACTATTAAGCATAAAATATGGAAACGATCACAGAAATGCAAATGCCCCTTCCACGCCCGAAGGCAGATTTGGATGGTTTTCCGTCTGGATAAAATTAAGTATTGATGCCTTTCTCCCCCCCCCCCCATACTTGGCGCTCGCGTAAGATCGACTTTCCCACGATATCGGCAGTGCATTCCCTCGGCTAATTGATTTGATGGATAAGGATGGGATTTCCGCGATGAGGATGCCATCTCTCGTCGGTCCCGTAAACTAGACGGCAACTCCCATCGCTCCCACCGGAACGCCGCCGACGACTCCTCCTCGTGGAAGCCCACTCACTCAATCCTCACAGGCCTCTCCCGACTAGGCACCCATGATTGTATGATTGTCCTCCTCCCATTCTTCTCCTACAATGGAAAATGCACCTCACCCCATAACCCTTCCACTCCCCTGCCGCTTAACCTGCAGCGCCCGCGTCGTCTCCCCCACCCTGGCTTTTGCCCGCCACTTCGGCCCTCGCCCGAGAGCGGCTCCGGCTCGCGAGTTACAAAAGCCGCCAATTTACATTTGCTCACCTCTCCACGCAAGAAAAATAGACCTGACATAAACATTCAAGTTTTCGAGCGGTGCGCTCTTACCCGCGAGGGCACAATGAGCGAGTTATGGGTGTTGACACAGAAAACACGCTCATGACGCCTGAGCGTTAAATTTGTCTTCTCATTGGAGGTTTTGAGACGTATTTCACTGATTATACCTTGTTTTTTCAAATCCTCACTCCCTAAATGTTTACCGTTTTCCAAAATTTGGGGTTGTTTTCGGAATATAAATTTGCTGATACAATGCTAACATTCAAAGGGAAATGCGAAAATTTGTTCACCCAAATTGAAGTTAAATTATTCGATGGTAAAGAGTAGCTTTAAAAACGAAGAAAACAGGGGAAGCTGTCGAGTAGCAAATTTTGTAGATGGATATAAAATATACCATAGACACGTAAGTAATAAAGAATAAAATTACATCTTTTGTAAAGTCATCTGCATAGATTCGCATGTACCCGATTACACTTAACATTATTTCTTCTGCCGTCATCTGTGACTTTGTTACTAATACCCTCCATATGATCCTAATTCAATGAGTATGAAATGATTCTGGAACTTTTAGTTACCATTATAAACAAGAGATTTGTTTCATCGTTGTAGATTGCGATGGTAGATTTAGTAGATGGTAGATCATCAACTAAACTAAGCCTAATGCGATACAAAATAATTATTATGACAAGGAAAATAGAAATCATGTTCAGGTTCAAGCTTATTCAGGCAAAGTACTGATTAAACTACTAATAGGATAAATTCCTAAAAAATATTTGATATAACGACCAACACGTCACCTGTTATTTGATGTAAGAGTCAAATCAAAGTCAATTGAGTCAAAGTTATTACTCGTAGTAAGAAGGGTTTCACTGTTTATAAACAATTCTGTACAATCAATGCATGTCTAAATTAATAGGATTGCAATTTAATAATTTCATACGACTTTATTTGCGTTATTGATTGGCTCTTTCGAGAATTTCAAGCCAGTTTGAGAATCCTACCGAGACCGTGGGTTCACGTGTCACGTTGGCGCCCCTTGCATGCATGACTTATGTTCCATATCAGGTGATAGATCAAGAGTAGTTTTCAAAAAAGAAATTTTTTGTTAAAAATAGTAATTACATCGATACAGTACATTCAGAGTGAATTTCTTACAAGATAATCAACGACAGTGGACAATGCTCCTTTTAATCTTATAACTCTGTCGAAACAGGGGTAAAACTCATCCTACTAAATGGTGAGGACCCATGTTGTAAAATAATTGCTAAAATTGAATATATGAATTAATTATACAGCCGAGAGGCACGTGGAAATGAAAGCGTTATGTTTGAGGTTAGCATCGAAAAAGTATTGGAAGAACAAGTATTGATTATTCCTAACGTGGAATTTACTTCGAGCAGCAAATGCCGACTTATTTTCTTTCATTATGTATCTATTTATGTTTTAGATCATTCTTGGAAAACGTTAACATGATCTCTTTCAACGTGTATATTCTATTTCTGAGGCTATAACAAATAGTTCAATATTTTAATATCCAGTAATTGGAATTCTAGCATGGATCATAAAACTGAGGTTAATTTTCCAGCAATAGAAAATATTTATCTACATTTCTTTTAATTTAGCTTGTGTAGCATGTTCTTATTATATTATTCGATGAATTAATAAACGTATGGATAAATCACATGCATTATTTGTTCAATAAATATTTTGCTGTTAAACATTAATTAAAATTACTAATTTTAGTCCCTTTTGTCCCCTGACCTGACAAAGCGTGATTATTATTTCAAAATTCGATAAATTTGAATGAATGATATGCCTTACTGACCATCAAATGATAATTTAATTAAATTTACAGCAATTATTCTCCTCATTAATCTGTTGTAGTTCTTTTTACTTTCAACTTGGATGCTCTCCCGTACGTTTTGCTGCATATATTTTTTTATGAAATAATTGGGGAGCGAGACAAAACATGAATGTGGAAGCTCTAAATAATTTCAGAAATTACCCAGTTTCACTCGCCTTTTATCATCCATGGCACGTATGGCTTATATCAGGTGGGAAATCAATTGCAAATAACATAAGAAGCATCGCATTCGTGATTACTTCTTCCCTTTAGTTTGAGTTATCTTACTCTTTTCGCAAAGAAGAATATTTCCGAAGAATTTTACGTCTTAAAATGTTAACTAACTACGAGGCGCTTTTCAAAAGCGCTGATCGATCCGTTATGAATACCAGTTGGAAACACTTGATTACTTCGTACCAGCAATTTAGCTTTAACTCGTATTCTTTTAGGAATGTATTCACCATATATTTTTCAGTTCATTGTATTTTATTTCCATGGCATGACAGTCTGATTTAATAAGTGAGGGAATTAAATAAGACAGTTTCTGGCCTAACTTGGTGGAAAATCTTCATATTGACATAAAAATTAAACAACTTGGCTTTTCCACTTAAAATTTTTTATTCTCACGACCTAGGATTCGTTATAGTGTAACATTATCAGGTAAAAATGCAAGTCAAGCACAGTATACGAGTCGTATCACTCACGAATCGTATCTCTGGGCGGAGGGGAAGAGGTGGTAGGAAAGATAGGATTGGTTGAGGAAGGAAGAGGGGGGGCTAAAAAGTCTATGGTTTGGAGCGGAGAAGGAGGATTGGTAATATTGACAAATTAGCAGGCTGGGAGGAGGGGGGTCAATACAATGTTGCAAAAAGCCCGCCTGACGTCAGATTAGTTGGCAGAAGATTTAGGGGAATGATTGTGAACGATGAGAATGGTACTTGGTGGCCCGCTACTGAGTCAGGTGACTCAGTGGCGGGCTGGGAGGAGTCGCTACATTGTTGAAAAAGTTTTACTTGGCTTCAGGTTGGTTGGCAGGGGGGTGAGGGAAAAAACAATAACGGGGAACGAGAAGGATAAGAAAATCGTTAGTCAAAACATCTCCGTAATTCGTGTGCTGAAGAATTTCTGATTGTTCCAGCGCATCGAGTCGATTGCCTTTCTTCTCAAAGTGCAGAATTTTACCTGATGATGTTATACTATAACGAAACCTAGGTCGTGAGAATAAAAACTTTTAAGTGGAAAAGCCAAGTTTTTTAATTTTTATCTCAAAGCGAGGGAATTACCAATTAGCACGTTCTTTTGTACACCATTTTCACTACGAGGAAGACAATTATTTTCCATGTAATCACTGACAATAAAACTTGAATTTCTGACGTCATTGTTGAGACAAAACAACAATCAATTCAGTGGTATCATTCCGCCTAACCCAAACCGAAAATAAAACTAAAAAAACGGGTTTCAGAGGAAAATCAAGGCAACCGTTTTTTGATGCTAATAGGGGGTGCTTTTGTTCTATTTCATGGAGCCTGGACATCGTGAATGAACTGAATCGTGTTATTCAAGACCGTAGACGAGGAGTGATGAGGTCAAGAATTATTTTTTCTCGCGATAAGCCACGTGCATACACGGCTTCCCGCTTTAATAATTCAGATGAGAGATTTATGATCATCCAGATTATAGTCCTGCCCTCGTTTCCAACAACTCCCATCTCTTCCTACTCTGGCCCAAACGTCTTCTCGAACCGTCAAAACGATTCAAGGAGACGTAAGAGTTGAAAACGAAAGAATTCACAAGGGATAGTTTGAATAATCGTATTTCACGGAATCAGAAGTGTTTAATGCGGAATGGTGACTATGTAGAGAATAAAATTGATGTGCATATCTATGTTAGAAGCTAATAACACATTTTTAAATTGTCTTCAATGTATTACCGGCCGGTTAACGCACTATTGAAATGCTCCTCATATATAAGTTGGGTCATTTTATCGGGAGTACAGAAATATACCAGAAAAAGGTGATCACGATATTCATATTTAGTCTATAGGAAAGAATCATGTTTAAAACCATAAACTACCACAACATTACATCGATAGCTATGTTTAAGATTCTCGCAAGGTTGCATTTGAAACCGACATATTAGGCGAAGGAATTAACATTCAAAGTTATGAAAAATACTGCACTATGATAATGGTTTAGAATACTTAGACTTCAAATTTGAGATATTCTCAATGTATAACAATTCATCCATTGTGGTTTTGTAGCACTATCAGTCTTGGTGACAGGGGTGAAATTCGCATACCCCAGGGTCAGATATCTGCAATTCCAGAAGGGATAGGATGTGGTGGAGTGATAAGGGTGGATGCGCCCAGTGAAGACGCGATCGTCTTCTTCCCCCCCGGTCCGGGGAGGGCGTTGGGGTGGAATAGGGAAGTGGAGGATAAGCCTCGAAGGAGGGGAGTTAACGTATGGGAGAACGAGGAGAACGGAGGAGCAAGCGTCGTGACCTGTTGCCTTGGGCGCCATTTTGGTACATCTTGGTGACGTCACCACGCATGCTTGGAAGCCGCACACTCCGCTGCAGTGCAGGATAAAAGATGGATGCGGCGACGCAACCAATCCGCTCCTTCCCCACCTCCACCCCTAAATCCCCCATCGCCCCCGTCCTCTTCATATTTCACTCTCGGGACGTGTAATATATATCTCCCGGTGACTGCCTCCCTTCACCCTCGTCCGATCGTAATAATATTTCTTCAACCGTGGGGATCAATGGTATTCACAACAATATCAGGAGTAAGTTTTGTCAATTTTACGAGCACTTACGATTAGCTAATCACTCGCCTCATCACATTGCCTTAATGATCTTTCCAAATGCTGGAACAAATTTATATTCACAGAAAAATCTGCTAACTGATGAAGGTCACACAAAAACACTTTGTTTCCGCTTCTCTTTTTGGTGCTAATTGGTTAATTGATAGGATATTGATCCTCATGTAAGTTCATTCGGTATAAACGTATGAAAAACGTACGTTTTACAAATTTAAACATTTCTCAGAAATGCATATTCACTCATTTACATCCGTAAATTTATTTATTCCAACCTAATCTCTGGTTCATTCCAACTTTTCAAACGTGTCATTTGACTTTTGCCTACCTTCACCTTCCAACTGAAAACAACTCAAACATTGATCTTTACTTACATCTATCAATCCATCAGACATTAATTATTTCCCTCATGGTGTTCGCGAATACATTCAGCATGAAAAGTGATGTGTCAATGTGTATCCATAGTCATAATATTATTCCTATGAAATGGACATTCTCGTTAGCCAACAGAGCCCCACCTGCTCATTGATTAATTTATTTTGGGGTGGTTTCCTTATTTTCTTGTTTGGAGGCCGAAAACGACTATTTTAATCTTCATGCATCCTTAACGTGTATTTAATTATGTATGACTTGCAGAAAATATCTCTGCTCATTTATATTGGAGTCTTTTCATTTGGGAAAATTATCGATGGACCAAAAAGTCTCCCAATCTACTACCAAATTCGATACGTCTGAATTATTAATTATGAAAGAATGTATGATTTACCCAAACCGAAAGTCTAAACTTAAGTATGAACACGTTTGTTTTAAATTTTTGCTGTAAAATTATGCACATACATACTTATGGAATGTACTTTGTTTGAATAAAAGTAAATTTATCTCTTGCGCGTGTGTTTATCTCAAAGGAGATTTTTTGCGTGATTTGTTTTAATGAGTAAAAATCACAAACTCTTCCCTAGCCCATAACCTTCATCTCAGGATCACATCCTCAATCCGGACTCGCCACTCTAAACCCACGTTTCTTTATGTCTCTGAATGTCTCAGTTCATTGCGGAGTTATAGGCGCAATAGTAAGATTAGGAGGATAAGTCGTAGGACAGATAGCAAAAGATAACTTTCCAATAAATGATAAATCTTATCGAAGGGATAAGTGGTTGGCACCCAACTTACTGCTTTACTAGAATCACAAAGGCGGAACTCAACCCGTATAACGCATTTGGATTGAGCACTAAACTAAACTCTACTAGCCCGGTTCATTTATTTAAATTCGGTTTTTCAAATGCTTTATTATAATGGATAAACAAGTACGGGTGGTGACCTAACACCCCTACTAAACACCCTTACGGTGACTTGCGAGGTACAATCTAGATGCACTTTATTCATTGGGGAATTTAACATTAGATTCAATATAATTGATTCAAATGCCGTTCAAATGTGGCTTAAAAAGCTACCTGCATTTGTTCGCACCGTTACTGATGACCATAAAGATCAATTAATATTTAAAACGATGCTTTCAAATTATTTTTCAGGAGACTCAACCTTACTGAAAATGTACCCGTGATTTTCAATGTAATTATTATTATTATTAGGTAATCTACCGGTTAAGGTAGGTTTTTGGATGGACACAACTATCAAATAAATATTTTGTAACTCCAAACAAAACCCAATACAGCAACCTAGTCTACATCAGGTCCGTCTTCAACTCGGTGTACTTCTTTCCTCCCTTCATCCCGTCCAATATCCCTATCCTGTTCCTGCCCTTTCCTCTTTTGCCTAACATTCTCCCCTCTATTACCTTCATCACCGCTCTATTATTCCACCACCGCTCAATACGCCTTTCATCCATTTTTCCTGCCTCTACGGGATATCTCCCAACAAACCCCTCTCCTCACCCACCATCACCAGTACTTCCTCATTTGTTTTCCTTTCGGTCCATTTCACCTTCTCCATTCTTCTCCACACCCACATTTCAAAAGCCTCCAATCTGCTATGTAAACAATGTAATTACGATAAGAGAATTTTAATTATAAGATATATACGAGAGTCATTTTATTAGGATTTGTTGTTCTCTGTCATATTAAAATGAATTGGAAAGGGTAATTTGGAACTTGTGGTAAACTGGTTGATTATGTAGAGCTAATTACATACCACTGACTTTGACTTATTCTGGTTCGACTAATACCAGCTATTAGCTAATCTTTATAAACTCAGTTTTATCTTTTTTACTACGTAAATTGCTTCGATGAAATTTTTGACATGCCCCAAGTCCCGAATGGCCTGAAAATTATCTTAAATGGTAATTTATTCAAAATTTCCTTACTTTGACCGCATATCCAAAAATATTCAAAATATTTTTACAATTTTTTGGAGAATTTTTTTGATTATCATCCTCTTTCCCTTTCACTGTGTCGTTACGGTGACAATTGTTTTAACTTTACGTGTTATCTTCTTATCGCTATCGGCTTTTTTCTTTTTGAAATCCTCTTATATTTGAAGTCTTTTATGTGCATAGTTATAGGCTTTCTCCGAGCAAAGGCTTAGGAGTCTTTTGCCGGGGTATGTCACGAGTTATTACTTTTATCTATAGCTTTAAGCTTGCAAAGAAAATATCAGGAACAGGCAGAAAAAGAACAGGCTTAATGTAATTGTATCGGAAAGGTGAAGTTATTTTTTCCATCACCACTTACGTCCATTCCTTTAGAATAATAATTATAAGTAAATATTTTTAAGAAGATTAAAAATACCGAAGGAAATAAAATACTTAAGAGTACATTGTAAAAAATGGTCTATATAAGAATCGCCGTTGAGGTGTTATCTATTTAATAGGGTGTAATAATTTAATAGAAAGATTACTCTGGCCCGAGATGCATCTGCAAGAAAGGCATATAGACGGATACCAGAAAATGCCGGAATATCAAAACTTCGATACAAACTACATGGGAAAAATGTGATCCGCGTAGTTATGACCCAAATTCTATTATATCAGAGTCAATAAAGAATACTGATAACAATTTCAAATTTTCAAATTATTCTCATGCATTCTGTAATGGTATTACTCCGAGGTACAAAATGCGCAGAAAGATGTCGGAACTTGAAACCAACGGTGTGAATCCATCTAAGTAAATACTGTCCACATACTGCTAACGAATAAGTTTACTTCACGAAGGCTGAAAAAGGGAGCACATTCAACCAACAATAAATTGAGCAGGATAGCACGAATGAGGCGACCTTTTTTTTGGACTCAAAACCTCCCATCCTAAAGATTTTTTTGGGTACACCGAGGCTGATCCAGACGATATTTGTAGTCTTAATTATTCTCCGGCACTGCGTTCGGGTTTCAACAAGACACTTGAGAGACTTTTATCTGGCATAACAATTCTGAGGAAAGGTTTGCGGATGGGGGATGGATGGATGGGGGGGGGGAGGGAGAGAGGGATGAAAACTCGTCGCGGAAATGGAGTAAATTAAGTTTGAGCGCAGCAAATGAAAATGCAAAAGACGATTTCGCAACGAATGAGGGGCGGTAGAAATATTAAAAAAATAAAACAAAACAATTTTTTGCGGCCGTTCGGAGAGGAGGAGCGGAGATAGAGTGGGTGGACGATGATAGAAATAGGTTGTGAAAGGGAGGGCCAAAAAATGAAGGGGAGAGGGAAAGGCGAGGAGGGTGATGGGATGTAGTTTTTTCACCGGGAGGGAACGGGCGTGGAGCGGCTGGGGGGGTTGCTGTATGAAGGGGTGGCTTGCGTGGGCGGGCGGGTGAATCGAACAGGAAGCTGAGCATAACTGACTGCATGCATGCGGTTGGACAATCGTTCCGCTTTCCTAAACACACTCACTCGTACACACACACAAACGAGCGGGGATCCCAAAAACCTCCCATCCCCTCCCATCATAGCCCTCCGTGCGCCACCCCGACGGTCATCCCCCTCCACACCACCCCATCGTCCCTCCCGGCCCTTTCCCCCGTCCTTCTCCCTCCATTACGCCTTGCCCATATCCTGCACGCCTCGTCTGCTTCCACCCTACTGCTCGACTGCCCCTCCCTCTCGGTCCCGATTCCCCACACATTCTCTCTTCCCCCTTCCAAAACCCACGCACTGCCACGGCCCCTGATCCAGTTTTCAGCTCTCCCAAACCCGGACGGCGAAATGAAAATTCGCGATGTGCTGCACTCACCCCTCTTCCTCTCCCCAAACTCCCCACCTCTTTCCCCACACAACCATCGCACACCCCTCTCCACCCTGTCCTGCGCCACGATTGCTCCCTCCAGTTCCCACTCATACCCTTTCCCTTCGTTCTTTCCGAAAAATTCTCCTCATCATTTCCACCGCTCTCCTATCCTCGTATTTCGATGCTTTTTCCACCTAGGTGGATGCATGTATATATTTCTTTTATGAAAATAATGGCGAATTAGGATAATTTTTACAAAATGGTGATTAGAAACAGAAAGGAGAAGCTAATTGATTACTTGTCGAGACAATACATGACATCGGCTTGCTAATTACTATAGGATAAGAGAAAGATTGAGGTAATTAGATTATTACAACATCATTCTAGAAAAAAAATATGAAAATTAACATTAAAAAATAATAAAAATAAAGAAGAGAGAAGTAGAGGTGTGGATCCGCAGAGTCTCGTGAATTTGTGATAATGTCATATTTTCAGCGTTACTAGACAAATCTTTTACGACAAATTGTGAAACAAACGCCCAATAGCTTCCACTTCATGATTGCTTGTATGATTTGACCTTTTTTTAATAGCCACTCGGTAGGTTTCAAGTTAGATTATTTTTTAGTGATATTTCGAATTAGGAATGCTCCAATTTCTTCAAAACACAAGGTCTGATGGGGTCACCTCCATTCGCAAATATTGTTCCATGTTTTTAATTCAGTAGAAATTCCGTTCAGTACTAATGTTGGTAGTTGCAAAATTTGTAGATGATTTGTAAGTTTACCTATCAATAATTTGATACATAACCCTTTTTAAATAAACTTAATCATTATTATTACTTGGCTTCTAAGTAATTGATGGTGTAGCAATCAAAAATTTAATTTTTTTTTCAAATCTTCCACAGTAAATGGGCGCTTCCTTTGCAATTCTTTATTAATCGTTTGCTTAACTAAAAAAAATCATCTCAGAAATTTAGGAACACATTTACGGAGTGATATTAAATTTATTGGTAAAAGGTTTGCTTTTGGTAAACCACATCTCTCAGTAGGCTGCTGTTAGATTTTCAGCTCAATCCTTTACGTGGTTTCACTTTCATAGTCGATTGAAGCATCAAAAATTTGTTTATTTAGAAAATGAAAATTAAATGAGTTTCGTGCGGTAATTAAGCTCTTCTATTTGAAAGGCGCAACTCCGAAAGAGGTTAAAGTTTATTTGAATAAAGTTCATGACACATCTACTCCTATATTTGCAACTGTTTACAATAGGGTGAATGAGTTCAAGCGTGGCCGTATATTCGCAAATTATGAACAACATCATTAGGGACGTCTACTGCAATAGACTTTCTCCGAAATAATAGGCAAAATCCACGATAAGGTTTCCAGTGATCGAAAGATTAGAATTCGCGAAAGAGTCAACGCCACTGGAATATAACAAGGGAGAACAGTGTTTACAGATTTAGACGAAAAATTGGGTGTGAAAAAAATCTCGGCAAGATGGGAACCGTGTTTGCTCTGATTGAAGAATAATCGCAATCGCGTCGTCGATTCGGAAGCTAGTTCGACGCTTTTCCGTCGCAATCCTGACGATTTTAAGCGACAAATTACTGTGGACAAAACATGAGTACTCCACTATACTCAAGAGATAAAGAAACAGCCGAAATAGTGAGTTTGTAAAGGCGATCCTGCTCCGATGGAGGCGAAGACGGTGAAATCGACCGACAAGGTGATGGCCACGATTTTTTCGGGATGCAGGCTGATATCATCTATATATATCACTAGTAAAAAGGACGATAAGTGAAGAGTATTTTGCGTCATTAAAGCACCTGTTGAGCGAATAAATCAAGTGAAAACGTCCTAATTTGGCCAAAAAAATTCTCTTGCTTCAAGACAGTGCACTGGTTCACACTTGCTCAGTTTTCATTTATTTAACTATGGAATTAAAGTTCAAATTATTACAATATTTTCCGTATTCACCATATTTGGTCCCCAATGACCTTTAATTCCAAACTTGAAAAAATAGCTTTACTTTTTTAATGCCTTACAGAATTTGAGGAAACGCGAAAAAAAGAGTATCGAGTTGAAACTAAATTATGTTGAAAAGTAAATCACCCCAATATACAGGCATCGACCTAGTACAGTATACCTGTATTTTGTTTCCTATTTTTTCCTAAGGACTTATTGAACGACCTACGTATCTGCCTCGCTTTATAATTCCCTTATCATGGTCAATAATGAAAAAGGGAGACTAACAATATTTTTTATTTGAGTGCTTCTACAAAAATGATATTATATTTTTGTCATCCAAAATTTCAGCATCCCAATACCCTTTCTGCCACAATGTGAAGTACATTGAAGATTATGTTCCAATTACAACCAAGGCAGCAGCAAAAATATTTTTTATTAGTATGCACGATTACCTACAGGAAAAGGGTGACATTTTCATTATATATTTCAGTATAAGAAGGGTAATGTACATATAGTAATTACCAGTTTGGACAAACTTACTCCTCGAGGGTGGCAAAGCCTTGTTTGAGTCTTCTAATAATGATTTTCTTAGCTAATCGCTTGTAAAGCTTTGCCATTAGTATAAGTACGAGTTGTAACTTGTAATGTTAACCTATTAGTTGTAGAATATATGTTTTAGTAATATAATCTTAGTTTTATTTTCTTGATTTATATTTTGAAATATCTAATGAAGAATCTTAATAGAGTGCGTGGAAATGAATATATAACATATTACATGTTCCTTACACAACTGACGGTATGTAAATCCTGTATATATAACAGTCGACTAGTGATCAGTTTGCTAGGCATGGTAGGGAAATAAGGAAGGTGTTGAGAAAAACTCGAATAAAGCAGCGCAGGTCAATCTAGGAGGTACTGAGAGAGGGAATGGAATACTGAACGCGGTAAGGGAGTGGAGATTGCTGGAAAATAAGATTACAGGGAGGATAAGTATAGATACTTTGGCTATATCATCGTGTTAGTAGGGCTTAGAGTACTATATTTAGTAGTGCCTGGGTCCATCGAAAACATCGCTACTACCAGCCTACCTACGGGGATTTCTGTGTCAAGTGTACTAGGTAAGTATGGCAAGGAGGATGAACTGACGCTCATGCTGTAAATGTTCGAATTCTTCACCAATTAGATTTCTCTCGTATCATATTAGATTAATTTTCCCTCGCATGTCAAACTTAACCTTCGGGTGGACGACGGGTTGGTATTCAGAGAAATACTCGTATTATTTGGCATTGTAACGCTAATTTACATTAGTTTGAATATTGTACAGTGGCACAATAATGTTCTAACTAGCATTTTATTAGTATCCCCCAGCAAACTGATTTGTCAAGCATTAGTTATTTTATTCAGAGAAAATGGCTTATTTTTCTCAAAAATACGAAATGGCTCGATAATAATATACCTACTACACTCTTCATTGGCCAGTTACAAAGAATGACATGAAATGCAATGAATGTTTAAGTTCCCTTTTCTTGTCTTAAACTCAGTCTTATTGTTATCAACACAAGTTTTTAACATACCATTTTGGTTTTCTAATTTTATTGTCTCCAAATTAATTCAAATACCTACAAAAAGAAGATTATATAGACAGATAGATTATACTATACTATTCGATTATAAGACTGAATAAGTCTTATTTTGTATTTCCACCATTCCTATTTTCATTCTTTACGCACAATATTGCCTGAGTACCTTCGGCGAAGTGATTATATCGCGTGACCAGTGTTTAAGAGGCCAATACGTAAGATTTTGCACATTCATGTCAGAACCCTGGCTACAAGTTGCGACCATTGATTTAGATCTCAGTCGCGTTGTCGAGAATAATATCCTAGCCGAATTTTGTTTTGCTGGTATTTTTGTATATTTCATTTGTTTGAAATTTGATTGAGTCAATCTCTCACTTATCCTTTTCTTGTTACTTTAGAAAATATCTGTTTAAAATTCGGTTATCAAGTACGCAGAAGGGAGGGTTTTATTAATTTTGTTTTGTTTTTCCACCAATTACATCAACGCTTACCCATGCTGCATATATCATGTATTTTATCGTACAATGATCGATTTCGAAATTGTAGGGTTGGGTCAATTTTTTAGGTGCGCCAATATTTTCGCGACATTCGATTAAGTTTGATTCGCATTTTTCGCTCCACGGCGAAAGGCCACGATTCATTGGCGCGGTGGAGAAGAATAAGGAGGGGTCGCGCGGAGGCGGACGGTTACCTTCACCCTCTCTTCGCTCTTTGGAGGGGGAGAGGAGAGGGGATGGAATTTGAAGGCGGTCGTTTGTTTAGAACCAGAGAATTTTCGCATTCCTCACATTTCAATTTGGATTTAAAATTTTAATTATGAGTGAGCGAGCGATGCTCACATTCATAGTGAGAACAAGACTCCTTGGCTCATACGAGGGTCATCCGGAAAGTAGTACCCGTTCGTGCCGCATGAAGTGCTGACGACGCGAGTAGCCGCTGGACGAGGTCAGATAGCTTCAGTGGCTTGTCTGCCTTCTCTGAGCCAAGTTGCGTGACGCTAGCATTGCCTGTGTTGTTTCTGTGATTGTTTACAATGTTTAAAAATTGAGAACGCCGCCAGTTGTGAAGTGAGGGCAGTGATTAAATTCCTCAATGCAAGAAACGTTCGCCCATGTGATATTCATCGCCAATTAAAGGAGGTGTATGGAGACAATGTAATGGACGAGTCGTCTGTTCGGCGGTGGTGTCGCAACTTCAACATGGGGAGGGGGAACACACACGACGATGAGCGTTCGGGGAGACCGTCTGTCATTACAGACCAACTGGTGAGCTCAGTTGACGAATTCGTGAGGAACGATCGGCGCGTCACAATTGATGACATCTGTGAGCATTTTCCCAATGTTTCTCGAACAATTGTTCATGAAATTGTTAAACACCATCTGCATTGTGCAAAAATTTGTGCAAGATGGGTCCCTCGCATGCTTACAGATGAGCACAAAACCAAGCGTATGGCTGCAGCACTGACGTTTTTGGGACGTTATTCTGATGAAGGAGACTCTTTCTTGACTCGCATAATTACTGGTGACGAAACATGGGTTTGTTATGCATCACCTGAGAGTAAACGACAGTCAATGGAGTGGCATCATGCTCATTCACCAAACAAACCAAAAAAATTCAAGACAGTTCTGTCCACCAGGAAACTCATGGCAACCATTTTCTGGGATCGACGAGGTGTATTGCTTATTGATTTTATGGCCCGTGGAGACACTATTAATGCCAATGCGTATTGTGAAACATTAAAGAAATTACGGCGGGCAATACAAAATCGGCGGCGAGGTCTATTGTCTACTGGTGTCATTCTCGTTCATGACAATGCCAGGCCTCATGCAGCTGGGATAACACAAAAACTTTTGCAGCAATTCAAATGGGAAACTTTCGACCATCCACCGTATAGCCCGGACTTGGCCCCTTCAGATTTTCATCTCTTTACAAAGCTTAAAGACTTTTTGGCAGGAAAAAGATTTGACAGCGATGAAGAACTTAAAGAAGGAGTGACCCTGTATCTCAATGAGCTGGCGGCGAAGGACTATGCAGCAGGAATACAGAAACTTGTCACACGTTATGACAAATGCCTTAATTTGCTTGGAGATTATGTTGAGAAGTAGTTTAAAGTATCCTCTTTCAAATAAAATTTTTTATGTTTGTTAATATTTACTTTTGTGTCTTTATTTCACGAACGGGTACTACTTTCCGGATGACCCTCGTACTAGAGGATAACATTCGATATGTACACTGATCGAATCTTGAATGAAAGTTCTTGGTTTTAGCTACTCAGGTATATTTATTTATTTATATATCAATAATATTTTAAGTTAAGCGATAATATCCGGAGGTAGGTCACATTAAATTTAATTTCATAAAACTACGTCCAGAACACAGCAGTTCCAATGGGAAATTCTTGATTACCTCCTTAAAGATCCGGCGACTCTCAGGATTTCCTTCCTTTCAAGAATACGATTCTTCCTCATCGGTTCAAGGAGGTCGAAGAGTTGAAAAATTGTGTTGAACTGGCGGTGGATTTTTATGTGCAGGTTAAAAACAGTATGCACATCAGTACAAAGATTGAAGAAAAACATTGCTGACTGCGAAGAAAAATAAGGCATACACGGTAAAATTTCAAAGTAGTGTTATTTTTGCCCTCTTACGTATTTGGTATTTTCAATGGCCAACCTGACGTGTGTCACATTCGTAAATAAATTCAATTGCTTGAAATAGAAGTACAATTAGCGAGGGAAAGGCGTCACAAACACTTCGCCACCTACTGGGAGGCTGCTCCTTCGTCTCTCCCACAGCCGACTCCCACCCTCCCTCCCCCGAGCGGCCTTCAGGCGTCGGCCGACCGATCCGCTGCACCACTATCGCCCCTGCCCGCGCCTCCTCCTCCTAACCCATGCAGCCCCACCCCCTCTCGCGCGCATCCCATTTCCCCTCCCGAGCCCCCTTGGGCGGCGCACCCTGGCGTGCAACAGCATCCGATTCAACGAGCATTCCCGGCGGGAAGGATGAGATAAATAAATGGGGGAGGGGGCCACTCTCCACCCAATTTTCTTTTTTTTTCCGCTGCGGGATCGCGCTTCTCTCTCTCTCGGCACCCCTTTCCTTCCCCTACGCCTGCGCTAATCCTCTCCCTATTTTCGGACCTGTTTTCGTTTCTCGTTTTATTTTTGAGGGGGATATTTACGCCAGCTATGTGCCCTGCGTGTATCAGTGCATGTCCGTGGTCATAGCGCGTGAGATTTTCTATGCACAAATTGGTAGCTGTATGGGGTGACCGCGCACGCATGAAACTATCGAACCCAATTGCTTGAGTGTATGGTGAAATATGTTATTCTTGTTGCTATTTGTTATTTTCCACGTAATGCAAACTTTTATGTAAGTTTTTGAGCAATAGATATCGCTTGAAAATCATTTTAACGTTCATGGTTTCCGTTTGGGTAGTTCAAGGTAGCGATGTGTGGCCATTACCTGATTCCGATTGAGATTTATGCAATCACTCTGTGTGTAAGGGGAATGAAATACCGAAAGTTCATTTTTCGCTGAAATAATTCAATATTTGTTTTAATATTCCGTACGTTTCAGAGAGAAATAACAGGAAATAATGATTTTGAACAATCGCCGTGCAAAATGCATTGTGTCAAATAAAGCACTACGCCTGAATGACGTTGCTCTCAATCCAAGGGCATATCATGGAATTGCATTTATCGAATACGTCATCACTCTTATATTAATGGAGTCGCTCGACCTGGGTATAGCAATGGATAACTCTAAATTGTTTTGTTTTAAATAACCAGTCCCAAAGTTTTATAGTTTCACCCATTACTGTTTCTGAGTCAGTGTTATTACGTTGTTTAGTTGTATTATTATTAAAACCAGATTTTTCTTAACACTTTTTCTGAAGCGGGATACTAGACCTAAATACGAATTAGGTTTCAAAATTTAACGTAATGAAGGTGCGTGTTCGAAAAGGGCATTCTTAAATAACGTATTATATCAAGTTAATTTTTACCGCCACTTCTTGTTGACTCCTCTGAGGAAATGAGATGAAATGGAATATTATGTAAATTATTCGGCAGCAAAGGTTGGCAGAGAGGAGATCATCTCAACTAGGTTTCCATATGAACGAGGAACATTTGTGGAGCTAAATGATTACAGTTAATATCATATGAATTAAGGCATCAATGAGAGAAGTATGGTATGTAGGTTAATGACAATCAAACCAAAATAATGACAATTTGAAAGAGTATGAGGCCTAGGTTGTGCATTAAAGGCATCAATTCAGATAGAACGTACAAGGTAAGGAGAGCTTATGTATTTTCTAGAAAAAAGAGTGTAGTAGGAAGTAAATTCAATATAGCACGTGATTTCCAATGAGGAGGGAATTAATGAATAGTGTGCTAAGTCTAATGGTTAAGAAATATTAATAAATACCATATCACGAACCGTGGCAGTTTGGGCCGGAGCCTGGTCTGTAGGAAAAGAGGACAGCTAAGATTGGAAGTTATTTAATTCCAGCATGGAATAAAAATAAGGAAAATAAGTTTGGAATGGAGAGGGAAACTAAAAAAAAAGTTTTAAAATATGGCAGAAGGTGAGAGAAGGTTGACAAGTGAAATTTTAAGAAGACATACAAAGGAGATGAGGGATAGTAAAATTTTAAAGACTGTTGCAGAAGGTAGAAAATTGGGAAAAACGGGCGAGAGAAAAGAAGATAACAGAAATTAAGGCATCGTAAAAGTAGCTAGAAACTATAAAGAAGTAAATGTTATCGAAGGAGAAAGTGAAATTTCGAATGAAATGCATTTCATGCCATCCAAAATACCTCTTAATTAGTACGTAGAATATCGATGAATGAATGAATAATTGTATAAGCACTTTAAACGTTATTTATGATAAAAAAGTTCTCCTGAGATCCGAAATTGCATTGGAGATTGAATTCTCTTTAAATTTTAGGGCATTTATTTGAGACGCATTATTTAAAAAACATTGTTTTGATATAATATTTTGTTGCTTTACGCCTACTAATCCATACTCGTTATTTAAAAAATATTAATTTGATAATATTTTGTGACTTTAGACTTACTTATTCATACTCGCAATTGTTCATTTTATGTTTATTATTTTATGGGTCTAAAGCCGCCTTTATGTATAAAAGAATATCATATAGATCTACACAGTTTCCTTCTTGAAAATGCATTACTTGAAACAAGCGAAAACCTGAAACATCAATAAGTCCACGAGAACTTGACATTTCATTTTAAACTCATCCCCAAGAGATATCAACAAACTGAGAATAGGGTTTGAACCCCTGACAAGCATAAATACTATTGTAATCGCGGGAGGTTCTGAACGGAATAAGCTCATAAAAAAGTTTCCCTATCACGCATTTGAAAGTTATTCAAGATCAGATTTTTGGCACAGAAATAACGTTTGCATATCTGTTTTTCTAGCTATAGTAGAAGCTAGCAACCAGAATTTGAATTCCTAAAGAATTTCCATTATTATAACAATCCCATTGTTCTACGAAGGATCAATTAAGTGTTAACTATAAGTATCTAAATTCCAAAGGCAACATAAAAAGAAGTTAAGTCAAAATAATCAGCAGAGACACAGAACTATTCACCTACTTCTTAAACCGAATTGACTACAAACAGAACATAGTTTCGGCACTTTTGCATGATTACATTAAACTCTATTATAATTTGACTGGATAATTTATAATGCTTATGATCATTTAACTGTTACTCATTACGGTTGCAAATGAATCTTTTTATCGCTTCGCTGTATTAGTGATTTATAATCTGGATAATTAGCTAAAAGAAATCGTTATGAAATGTGATTCGTAAGATGCCTACCACTCTCCTCCTGTTACCTAATCAGCAACTCGTTTGGTACGAATTGTGTAATTTGAAATAGTGGAATTATAACATAATAATGACCAAATTATGGGTGTGGAGAAAAATGGAGAAGGTGAAATGGACCGAAAGGAAAACAAATGAGGAACAACTGGAGATGGTGGGTGAAGAGAGGAGTTTGTTGAGGGAAATCCTATGGAGGCAGGAAGAATTGATGAAAGGCGTATTGAGCGGTAGTGGAATGTTGAAGAAGGTAATAGAGGGGAAAATGTTGGGCAAACGAGGAAAGGGATAGGGATATTGGACGGGATGAAGGGAGGAAAGAAGTACACAGAGATGAAGAGGGAACTGATGTAGATTAGGTTGCTGGATTGGGTTTTGTTTGGAGTTACAAAATATTTATTTGATAGTTGTGTCCATCTAAAAACCTACCTTAACGGGCAGATTACCTAATAATAATGACCAAATTATAATATCTTTACCTCAGATATGGTATCTATTACATGTCCGGTTTCGATCAATTACATCATTTTAGTTCAAAGGAAAGGGTTCGAACATATGCCCGGCGGACAAACTTCTTATCACAGTATTAACAACAGTGATAATCTATTTCCATACACACTTTAATTTTCTTATTTTTTCCTATTTACGTATTCGTCAATGTTAGAGTGCTAATTCTCAGTCAAAATAATTTTTATTACTTTGAAATGTATTTAATGATGATAATTGATTGAACTTGTTTGTAAAAAACTTTCAGCAATTTTGATACGGCAGGAGTCCAGTCATTACAAGCAGTGTATCGTAATTTTAAGGAAGGGTGATTGTTCATAGATATATTTGTCGAGCAAGTTGCTTTCCCTTCTATCGCGGCTTTTTCAAGATTTTTTACAATTTTCCATTCTCTTTCAAATACCTGTATTACTCTGAAAATGAAATAATAAGAATGATATATGATTTCTAAAATTGTAATCCAGTTTTCGTTTTAACTTAGCTTAATATCAACATCCAATGGATATCCAATCATAGTAACACTCATTATGACTATCATTTAATTAGAAATGCTAAATTCAAAATATCTCCGGGTTGAAGTTAAATAAAAGAGAATTTTGGAAAATAAGACAGGGATACTAATATGTCACTTATATTCCATGGAACCATTTGTGCTTCTTTCATCTCTCAATTATTATCGCTTCAAAATAGTTCGGATGCTACATATATGTATAACAAATTTCTTGACTCCACTGACCATTTCTATCGAGTCACCGAACACCTTTGAGACGACAAAAAATCCCCAGGCATCCTGACACATTCCGTACCCAGGCCATGCCCATCTCATAGTATACATTGCAATATAGAAAGTGAAGGGGACGGGACAGCTCAAAGCTGTTTCAAAAAGCACGGGCTCGAACCCCTTTTGCTGAACCAGCCCAAACCATTCTCTAGCCACCCCTCCCCCCTATCGGCCACCCACAGTCCGCAACCATCCACAGTCCCCAACCATCCACGCCCCAGGGGAAAGAGAAAGGGGTGGAGGAGGAAGGAGGATTCCATGGGGGATGGAGGGGCCCACACCCTCTCTCTCATCCCCCCTCCTCTCTGCATCACCCTTCAGTTTCCCCCTCGGCATCAACCCCCCTCCCGTTCCTCCCAACTTTTGCTACCGTTCCCCTCGGTTCTTCTTTTTTCTGCTCGATGCAATGTTTGGACTGCCCAGCCACCCGTGCACATCACTTCGACGCCGCCGCTGTTGCTTCGTTCGCCGATACCAATCCCCTGCCCCTCTCTTTTTTTCTATTACCCCCTCCAGTATTTACCTCCTACCTCCGGTCGACGTTACCTCTCCCCCCCACCACCCTCGCTGTCAAACGTTCCCCCTCTCTTCCTCGCGTTCCTAGAGAATATCCATCGTCCATCTCCCGGGCTTGAAAAAACAACCTTAACACACCCTTCTCAAAATAGCTTCTCATTGCCTATTACTGCTAATGTCTATTTTTAAAATAATTTTAATCCTCATAACGCTTGGTAGATGGGTATTGTTTTATTTGGCCTAAGAGCGATGTTCCCTATTTCTTCGTTTATGTGTATATTCCTATATTTTTTAAGTAAGTCCATTTCCGATGAAGAATATAATTATTATTACCATTAGCGGCTTAGAAGCTTCATTGAAATTTGGGTCGTAACTGCCGATCGTTCTATAAAAATGTGGATTAAATAAGTATATTTTATATTCATTAGGATTTTTTATATGTTATCCATGATGGGGGCCCAGAGATAATGAAAATGGATTGCTTCACTTCATTTTTATTTCGTCATCATTCATCAAAATGATTTTTTTTATTTTATTCGTGAAATTTCTACGCGCTTTACCATGCATTTCATTTTTCTTTCCATTCCTTTCATAGTTTTGACTAAAGATTTAATATGAAGCCAGAGTTTCTTCGAGATTTCTCGATATGCCTTGGGCTTTGTTTAATGATTTATTTGTGGTTTTATACATTAGCTAGAATTAACATGTTCAAAGCAGTGGTTATGGTGTTAATTTCGAAAAACATATCCACTGTTTATCTCCTTAGACCCACTTATCTCTTTATGCTCCCTTCTGTATATACGGGTGCGGCAACATAACTTCCTTTTTTGATAGTGTTTTGCGGTTGAAAAAAAGAAGTTGTTACACCCTGTACTAATTTTCTAATAAAGACCGTACATTTATTTGCACTTGAAAGTCTCCAAGATATATTCTCGAGATAAAAAGAATTAGAGTTTCACAAATGAAGGCAAGTCAATTTTGAATTATTGATTATAAAAATGAGCAGCGATCGTTTACATTTAACGGTTACTACATGGTATTGAAAAGAAACATCGTAGGCATGATACAATTAACGAATCCGAACCAATTTCTTGATTATTAAATTTCGTCTTCATATTGACGGGAAGGAAAATATTTACGGTCCGGTAGCACTTTCCGTGGACGCCGTGGATTTACTCGTATCTTCCTTTCGGTTCATATCCAGTCTAGCAAATAAACGATGTGATTTTTTTCAATTCAAAGTTCCAATCATTGATACGGTAAAAATACTCCAAAATCCGTATTTGATATGTTTTATTCTATTTACTTTCAATTTTATATACAATTCAACTCATCTTCTGCGATGTCCTTGTCTTTCATAAAAAATGGACCTTTCCTTCCAAGGCGAATTCAAACACGCTTCGTTCATTTCCCTTTTCTTAGGTTTGCTATCTCCATCTTTCCAGCCAATTCACCAAGTTCTTTAAAATATTGCCATATGTACGCGTAAGTTGACGGAGAAACCTGCACATGGACACTTTTTTGATAAATTTTATGAAAAGAACATACTTGAGAGTTAACTTAACACTTTTATAATTCACCAGTTCCCTCTTAAACGCACCTTCATTTGCTGCATGTTATATTCTGATTGTATCGAGATGTAGCCCATAACTCTTCTTTGGGTTACATTGGCATTAATGCCATAACAAAAGAATAAGTGTATGGAAACGTCTCACAATGTGATTCTAAGCGTCAGGAATCCTGGTTAAACTTGTTGCATCGTCAGGTCATGCATCGTATGTCAAGAAAGATTATTTTTATTTGTATGACTTTGTTAATAATTAGTGATTTGAATGTTGTTCTAGAGATTATTTTGTAAATTAATCTCTACTGTTGATTTATTCAAATATTCTTACTATAACTATCGAAGGTTTCATCCTGTTTTTCTCTCGCAGATTTTCTCAGCAGGAATAGCTCTCCCAAAGGGCTCTTCTCCAAAGTTCTGAGCCGTGAAATTTCGTCAAACTGCCTGAAATTTCACTGGTGAGTTTAACTAGTCTTTTACTTTTTCCTTTTGGGGGGATGGTTCGTTGAGTTGATCAGAAATCTTACCCGGCTTGTCCAGAATAATGTTTAACCTCTCGAATAATTATACTTTCCTACATTAATATTAGCTTAATTAATTTCATTCCTTTATACTGATATTATCTCTTGAGTTATCAGAAACATGGAAGTAAATTACCTTTATAAATAGTTTTTATTCTTTACTTCATAGAATCGCAACTAAAAATATATCTGTACCCATTGGTTATTCATTTCCTGCAGGGGTTTTCTATTTATCTCTACAAAATAGGTATCATTCACGCATGGCATTAAAATATATCTATTTATTTAATCATTACATTGCTGCAAATATAATACAAAGTATACAATAATATTAACCTATACCATTTACATTACTAACGTTTCCATAACATCTATGGATTATTTTGTCTGAGATATTCTATGTTACCTCATTGCATTTGTTTTCAATGTGCATTACTTTGTTGTTGGCCACTTTAAGTGGCTGATTTATCATTTTTACCAGTACTTCAACAAAATCACGATTGCCATAATTGCCCTCCATCGTACATCATTTACTATGGTGATATATTTGTGAAACTATGGTTGGGATGACGAAATATTTTCGAGGGACAATTCCATTCGATAACAAACACGATTACAATGTTGATTTAAAGTCACACATTTAAACGCGTTTTATAGTTCTATAAGCTAAAAGAAGTGTTAAATATGAAATTATTTTTTGTGAGTCTGGTTCATTTTACCCATAAAAAAATAGAATATTGTTCGTCAAATTCAGCAACCACATACATAAAATGAATAAAAATTTACTATTGCGAATGTATTCTATACTATTAGGCTTTAGTATTTGGTTCTACTTTTTGGTTTTCTTTTTTCTACATTTCATTACAGTGACCTAAAAGCTATCACACATATTTTTATCTGCATTAATTTCCAACTTTTCCCCTAATTGACTTCCCCTACTTGACTTCATGAGGAAATAAATTTAACCAAGTCTTTCACAACTTCCCAAGCACTCATTACTTTCCCAAATTCAACGTGATGCCTCATAGCAGGACATAATTTGGTCGCTTGCTGAATACTCAAGTGAGTCAACTTTTCGTTATTTTGAAATTCCAGTATTGACTTATTTTGGATGAGACATTGGCCGGTATAACACCATTCATTTTATTTTTACGATCGATGTTTGTCAAAGAGAACAACAGAAGGTAGTTAATATTACTCGCAGGATGAGATCGTTCCTAACTTGAGTCCACCAGCGATCTTCCTCACTAATGTCTTGTTTACACTTGTTTACGTATACTGCGAATTTGCTTGGGTAGATATTACCAATAATCGATTAATTAATTCTTCCAGATAACCTTTTAGAACTGAAAAAACTGTGAACACTTCCCGCAATAAAACATTGTTTTCTTTGATTGTGTGGGCGTGCGCGAATTTTTCACTTAACCCGGTGTCGCAAACACATCAATTCATTTGCGACTCCAGCGTCGTTATTTAAAAATCCGGGTCGCCTTTTTTTGCACTCGAATCAACAAATGAACGCCGGGAGTAAACAGAAATGGGAAAACAAACGCACAACGCGGGGCCCAAGCAGATTCGGCTTCTCGCCTTATTGATTTGAAAAACAAGCGGGCGGAAAATATAATCCAGCAACAGTTGCACAAATATTATGCGACGTTTGTTTGGGAAATTAATTCAGTCGCACAATAATAACCACGTGCCGAAAAAAATGCGAAACGGAATAATGAAAACCTGAAACCGAAATGCCACTGTTGGAGGTTATGGGCGTGGCCAAGATAAACAGCGAATTATGACTCGTTTTCTGTTTTTACGTTATTACTCAATCCAAGCGAATTTAGCCGATTCGTGTAACTTGCTGCGCCTCCAATCCCGCGTTTTCCCTTCCCCTTTATTACGTGTTTATCACTTGTTATTTGAGGAAAAAAAGAGGCCGTGTCATAATGCATGGCCGTTTATTCTTGTTTCAACATTAGCTAAACTAATACAGAAAATTATGTTTTTTTATTCAAGAGAAGTAGGCAATTGGGAATTCCACGTCAAATATTATGTATTCCTATGTTTTGTTTTAATATTTCTAATCCACTGCTCCTCACGTTCTCTCTCACTATTCTTAATGGGTCAGGTTTCTCTGTAGAAATATTTATCTTGCAGGACATTCACAAAAATGCGAATGCATCGACAAATTTAAGTAATTGCAGTTTATCAAAGGAGAAGCACTTCTACATTAGACTGGTTCCCACGTTATTTTTTATGTGCGCCTCCGTTCATAAGATCATAATGACGTCGAATGAGCGTCAAACATGGTAAAGTATCAGACTAAATACTCAATTTCTGTTTTATGAAATGCCTAATTTTAACATTTACGGCATTCCACGAAAGGTTGGCGAACCGGATTAATTTTATCAGCCTAATTATGTTACTCAGTAGTCTAACTCCGGTAGTTCTAAATTTCTGTTATTTTTTTCAAATTCTTCCACATTCTATCTCTAAATAATTTGCTCAGAGCCCTTTAATTCTCAAATTTCTACATAAATACATGAAAATTCTTTTTCCCAAAAACATTAGTTTTAGGACGTAATAATATCTAAAGCAAAGAGAGGCGTCATTTAGGTAAGTGTATTTCTTATCATAAGACATTCCCAGTGCTATCAGCACCAACATGATCCATTTCAATTAGTATTTTTTTATATTTCTATCACCAACTGTATTGACTGACTGAATGTTGCTCACTTAAAAGCTTAGCCAGCCGAAAAAAGTTCTGTGCAGCGATATCTATTTCCTTGTCTTTGTTGAAGCATTTTTACTCAATTTGGAAGAGTTGTCTGATATATGTAGGTAAAAGTTACTCTGATACAGTATCCTAGATATTTCTTTTATTCATTATGAATTTTTCACTGTACTATATATTAGTTTCGATAACGCGTGATGCCATTGCAGTAATGAGATCACTAATCGAGAGGAATATAGAATACAATCAGGACGTTTTTGCCTGTTTTGTAGATTTCGAAAAACCGTTTGATAGAGTGAATTGGGAAATATTAATGCGTGTTTTGCAGAAAATAGGAATGGATTGGAGGGACAGGAGACTGATCCGCAACCTGTACATGTCTCGGACTGCTCAGATGCGCGTGGGGAACGGAGAGTCCGGATGGGCAGTTTTTGGAAGAGGTGTAAGGGAGGGTTGTCCATTGTCACCGGTGCTGTTCAACGTATATGTGGAGGAATGATTAAAGAGGCATGGGAAGAGCTGGAGGTAGGAATGAAAGTCGGAGGGGAATTCGTAAAATCGGTTAGGTTTGCTGATGACCAAGCGTTGGTTGCTCAGTCAGCCAAGGGGTTGCAAGCATTGCTGAGTGAATTGGAGGTTCAGGGCGATAAATATAGGATGAGAATCAATATTAATAAAACAAAGGTTATGCGATTTTCCAGAAAGAAAAAGGCTAAGCTAAATATTAAAATAGACGGGGAAAAAATAGAGCAGGTAGAACAGTTTACATATCTCGGAAGTGTTTTGGACCAATACGGTCAAAGTAGTAGGGACGTAAGGAGAAGAATTGTGCTAGGCAAGGAGGCTTTCTCAAGGAGGAGGGAGTTGATGATGGGGACGTTGAGTAGGGATGTTAAGACAAGACTCGTAAAAACTCTGATATGGAGCGTAGCTATGTACGGCGCAAAAACGTGGTCACTGAAGCAGGAGGATAGACGTAGATTGGAGGCTTTTGAAATGTGGGTGTGGAGAAGAATGGAGAAAGTGAAATGGACCGAAAGGAAAACAAATGAGGAAGTACTAGAGATGGTGGGTGAGGAGAGGGGTTTGTTGAGAGAAATCCTATGGAGGCAGGAAAAATGGATGAAAGGCGAATTGAGCGGTAGTGGAATGTTGAAGAAGGTAATAGAGGGGAGAATGTTGGGCAAGCGAGGAAAGGGTAGGAACAGGATAGGGATGTTGGATGGGATGAAGGGAGGAAAGAAGCACACAGAAATGAAGAGGGACCTGATGTAGTTTAGGTTGCTGGATTGGGTTTTGTTTGGAGTTGCAGAATATTTGTTTGATGGTTGTGTCCATCCAAAAACCTACCTTAACCGGTAGATTACCTAATAAAAATAATTAATTTCGATTTTACAATTTTTACTGAAGTCCTTCTCTGATTTATCTTGAGTGAAATCCCTTTCCTCAATCATTAACACCAATGAATATGTGAATAACTTCAAATTAAGAAGATGTTATAAATGTAGAACTAATGCCGCGTGCTAAACAAAGCCAATTTATCACTCATACACTTACACTTTTTAAGGAATACGTATACACCAGTGTTTTTCAGTAACCCGTGAGGAAATCGGAAAAGAGTTAATGATTATGTACGTTTGAAAAGTTTGTTATCTTCCCGTGTTAATGTCACCAACATATTTTAATAGTTTTCGATAATATTGAAATGAAGCATGAAAAGCAAAAAATGAAGCCTTCTGATTAAAAATTTTGGATCAGGTGCGTCTTGATATATTTTGCAGAATATTCAACTTTTTCATCTAAAACAAATGGTTATGAAGGCCAAATAATAATTTTTCTCAGAATCAGGCATTACTAACCATTTTATTTCATAAATGTAGTCATCCATAATGCTAAATGAACTTAAAAAAAGCAACTGTCACAAGATTTTTATTTTTTAACTTTTTATTTTTAATGTAATTATTTTCTCCCTAACATAACAAAACTCTTTACTTTTCCACCACCATTGGCTATCTGCATCTCTTTTTATCTGAGACATGTGAGAAAAATGCTCCTGATATTTTTACATCTAATATAACCATAGACTTGTCATTAAATTTTATTGCAATAATTGTTTTACTCATGTGTGCCAATGAAAATGTATGCATTATTTGACCTTCGTTTTTATTATGAATTGAATGCTTGTTTTCTTTATGGCAGTGTTCCTTTTCTTAACGTCATCACAAATTAAGTCGATGGTTTACTCTTATTTTAAACTATAATTGGTTTTCTCGTTGAAATAAATTAATAATCAATATAAAATAGAAATAATACACAATTACTCCGATTAATAGATACTAAATTAAAATCGTTCAGATAATCAGTGAAAGGTTCAATTACGATGATAATTAAATATGTCAGAAATTCCATCCATTTATTAATCATTTTTTTATTCGTGGTTGCGTGACCTAACAAAGTCGGAATATTTACAGTATAACAGTTTCTAAAGGAGAGTCAAATGTAAAAGCTATCGCATGATCGGGTATTAGTCCGCAAATCACAGCTATTGGTGCTGAAATGGCCGTAACCATATATATTATTCGCCAAAATTACTCATAATTACAATTATGGGAAATGAAAGAATTTCACATTAATATTCCACATCAAACCGCAATACATCTGTAGGAATCGATAAGTATATATTAATTTAGCCAACATATAGATAGCTATATTATTCAACACGTAAAATTGAATACAGATTAGTATATAACTTAGATAACACTAAAAGCACTCAAATGTTTAATGTAATTTAAGTAATAAAAATTATCGTTAAAGTATTCCAAAAACTGCATCTAAAAATACATAAGATTACAGAGATTTTTGAGGATTTAAAATTTTTGGTAATCAACTAAACAAATAAAAACCGTTAACCGAATAGCGGTGAAGTATTCAAAGAGAAAAAGGTTACTCGCACAAATATTAATTTACGTTAGGCCTATGATATCTCCTACAGGATTTGTGACTCGGTTTAGAAATATGTATGCAGTGGATGAAACAATGTAAAAAGAAAGACCGAGTTGTGCATCGAAAAATTCCTATGAGCGAACATGGCACAAATATATTAAAAGTAAATGAGAGCAATTTAATTTAGAAAATTAATGTACAAGGATAACTTAAGGGAAAAATACAGGCACGCGACTGTAAAATTGACTCGAAGGGATTGTTATAACGAATTAAAAAGTTAAGTAACTGCGAGAAGGAAAGAGAAATAGGCAAGGAAAAAAATCTAACAAATATTATTTTCACGCACAATTTGTAATCATAAAAAAGGAAAACGTTGTACAAAAGAACTCAGTGTTAGCAAATTCTGCAACGACATTCCAAGGGAAAGTCTAAATTTATAAGGTTTTTCTGATGAAGCAGTTCACTTAGTGCCCTTAGGCTTTTAGAGTATTAAAAACGACGATGTTTTTAGGGTCTCAATAGGGAAAAAATTCGAGAGTACCAACGAAGTAATTAAATTTATTAAGAAAATTAGTGATTTAAACCAGGGGAAAAGAATGAGAGATGTGCTAAGAAAAGAACCACGATCACCTGATGGATTGTTTAATTAAGGGCCTGAAAGTCGTAATATGGAGAGCGGAAAAAATAGAAGATTGTAATAGATTATTAGAGTTGTTAAAAATTAGTGCCAGCATAAACTTATGAATGAACCCTGTTGGCTGAATTATGATTTCAAACGCTAGATGATAACTGCCATAAATTACGTAAGAACTCTGAAACATATCGGAAAGGAATTTAATAAAATTGAAAATTGAACAAAAGAACATTCCACTTTCAAGTCATGCAAGACCATTTTAAGTATGTATTTACGAAACCTTTTGAGCCACCTTGTAAGAAAGGTCACGATCATTATGATTAAAGAATTAATTTTATGATACTGGATGAAGTTTTGCTTACGATGAAAGCATAGCCCGATGGTTTTGAAACCTAATATTTTATTGCGATATTATTCATGGGTGAATGGATACAACTAATAGTGCAAAAAATGTATCCACGACAATTTTGCATCACTATGTAAATATGATATTTCAAAAATAGTATCCCCAGGCAGATTAGCGGTCTGATCCGCGGCCAAGCATTCATTTGCATGATAGGATCGTATATAGCATTTATTTTACATTGCATGACAATATATGATTTGAGAGGTGGCACGTTTTTAGACGACGTAATGAACACTAGATCCGGTCGCTTCTCCTCAAAATTGGCGACAATATGGCAAGCCGGCAGAGCACTTCATGGCGCACAAACAACCCTCAAGGGTCTTCATTCCCCAGATTTCGTTGGGTGACCGCCACCCTCCCCCCCCACATCACCTCCTTCACCCTCAATATACCCCAGGCTCCTCGACCACCCCACGATGCCCTCGTCCCTTCCTTCCTATCATGTAGAGGGGTGACGGGAGTGGAGGCGTACGGCGAAGAAGGGGTGGAGGACGGTGGGAGCTCACGGAGTAAGTAGGTTGGTGTAGGCGGGGGAGGCGGGAGGGGGTGTGGTGGAGATGCTCGGTGCAGGGATGACAGTGGTGGTAAGGGGAAGGAAGAAGGACCAAGAGAGGAGGAGGATGTGCCAGTCGGGAACAACCGTATATTGCCACCGTTCTTCGCCATGGCGGAGGTATTTATGTCCCCTTTGTGTGCTAATTCGTACACGGTCGTGAGGTCCAAGCGCATAGTCCTCTCTCCTTCCTCCCATTTTTCCCCTTTCCGCTCTTCTTCCTCCTCACCCCTTCCAACCCCCCTCCCTAGCTCCACCACACCACACTCTTCCGTCTCATCTAACGTTTTTCAAACCAACTAACCCCCCAGTCCGCCTCTCGCCCATCCCGCTCCCGCTGCGAGCCATGCTCTGTCACATTCCCACACCCCCACGCGTCTCCACATACCCAAATAGAGGTTGTTGATGCGTCCATACTTCCCTTTATCTCTCTCTCCCCGCTTCAATTTTTTGCTCCCTTTCCCTTTTAATTCCTTTCACTAAATTATATGAAATTTCAACGGCCACTTTCTTTCTATGGCTTGTTCGGTGGTTGCTGAAGCCCGAATTCTAATAATTTAATAATTGTACGATGTATCCCTCAAATCTCCCTACAATCCTCCTGTAATATTTAAATATATTTCCTTTATCGCGTGGGATATTTTCTAAATGGCGTGAGTTTTGTTAAGTGATTTATCTCTTTTTTGTGTTTTCCATTGTTGGGTTCTTTGCAGCAAATATCAAGTCAAATTTGGAGCAGGTTTTACTCATTCTATTTTTTAGTTGAGTATCGTACTTTTAATCATCTTTGTCAAGCCAAAGTATTTGAAATTGTATATATGTGTAAGTCTTACCTTTATTGATTTCGGTAATTAACATATGCAGGACTGTTTTATGTAGCCGAAGCTATTGTCTTACCTCATCTCGTTGTGTCTATCATATTACGAAATGTTTGTCAGATGTTCTTTACTGCTCCATTCATCCTTCCTTTTCTTTCTTACCTTCTTCTCTCTCCGCCTTGTTTTTGAAAAAATCAATTCGGGAATAATACTGCACTCGCGATCGCTTTGATGACGACAACAATTCAGACATCTTTGGCAATGTACATGCTACTTAGCCAGTCCTACCGTGTCGCCTACCGATTTCGGTAGGATCCCTTCCTTCCGCCTATCACTTTCTAGTCGTCAGGTGAAACCCTAGCATCTGATAAAATAGTACAAGCTTCCATTTTGCGCGCTGTTAATACTAATTCTATTAATATTGCACGCCTTAATGTGTTATCGTTAATAACCAAATAATAATGCACAGCGTTATCCATATATCGCACCTAGAAACCTTTTCGAAGATTCATTTCCGATATTGATTGTCTATTTCCAATCCTTTACTCTAAAATACAACCTTGATCAATTAGTATTTTGTTGCTTAAAAACAAAATTTAAGAGTTAAAATCAATTTAAAAATTTTACGTTAATTCTATCATTATTAACTTCTGCTTCACCGACAACAAAAGGTTAATACGTTAGTATTTTTAACGATGAAATAAGTGAATTCATTGATGCATATGGTCTTCTGGTAGTATACCTGAAACTGTACGATAATTCAAGTGATTTCTGGGACCTTATACAAGACATTCATAATGTAAATTATTATTTTTTGCGACACACTCCTGGAAAAAAAACTTTCATTAATTATTTAGGCGTTGAAGTCTCTCAGGATATGGACATCTGTTTATGTAAATCTTAGGGATTATCCTTTCAAAACCGTGACTCTTAGGACGTAATTCTAAGTCCATTTATGGCGGGGGTGAGTAATTTATCTATCGATGCTGTAAAATAGCTCGTCAACCGATCGTTGTAACCTTAATGAAGTGTACATGACGAAATTAGCTATCTAGTTCCGTGCTTACCAATAGAAATGACCATGTAAAGAATAGCTCAATCAAATGTAAAATAAATAGTTTTTTCTGGAAAACATTTTAACCTAAGATATAATAGAGTTTAAGATTTTCTTGCCAATGCTTTACTTTATTTCATGGCTAAAAGTGATTGAGGGAAGAACGTTCGTCGAGCTGGTTAGGGGTATAAAAGGGTAGTCAGGTTGGATGAAATGAAAAGAGGGAGAAAGTATGTGGAAGTAAACATTTCATTGCAGTGTCTGGTTTTGTCTTGTTAGACTAGGATAGGAAATGTAAAATAAAATCCATTCTGTGCCCATCCTTAACCTTACTTCAACGGTGGACTACTGAATAAAAAAGGCTGGAAATGGAGTCGTAAGATCAACATAACAGCGAGGCTATTCTCAGTTGAACTCTATTTGCTTCATAGTTTGCAAACATACACATTACACTAATCGTAATGTCGTGCAGGGATTTATTTTTTCCATATGGTTCACGAAAGGCATGCCGTTCCCATGCCAGCCATAAATCGACTGTTTTCCTTGGATTTCGTAAAAAAATCGGTCCCATGCTTCCAGTTGAGATTTTTACCAGAAAGGAGACATAAACCGTCGTGCTTTCCGTCTTCGATCCCCCTCTCCTCCGCCACGCCCTTCGACATTCCATTAAGACCGCTACGTCCTTCCTCTCTGCCCTCACCCTTCCAACCGACCCCTAAACCACCCCGTCTCCACTCCATCGGTCGGGGAAGGGGGGTCGGTGGGTCAAGGGATGGGATGTTGTTTTGTTATAAAAGGGGAGAATGAGGGGTGGGAGGCTGGGACGGAGGAGGTGGGTGGGCATAGGGGGGGGGAGGAGGAGGAGGACACCCGGGGATCGGTTTATCCTGCGTCCGTGTGCGCTTTTCGCTCGTGTGCGTCTGTGTGGGTGTGTTTGTTTTGTGACACGGATCCAAATTCGGTAGCCGGTTGTACTTTGTGGAGTGGGAGAGAGAGAGAGAGAGAGACGGTGGGGAAGGTGGGTTGGGCATGGGAGGAGGGGGGAGAAATGGCATGAAAGAGTTCGGGTTGACGAAGGGAGGAGGGGAGAGGATGGGGGAAAAAGGAGAGAATCCCCCGACTCGAATGCAAAAAAAATGAAGTATCATTGTGAATCCGGCGAAGGCATGGGTGGGCCGAAAAAAAATTATTTTCGTCGCAGTGAGAATGGACATTGGGATAGGGGGGTGGGGGGAAGGAGTCGAGGGAACAAGTTTCGGGCAGGCAGCTTCTGCACCACCCCCCCTCCTCCTCCGTTCCTCCTTCCTCAGTCCCTCCACCAAAGGTTAGGCCGGAGACGAGGTAAAAAGATGTGACTTGGCGGGAGGGGCGAAGGGGAGAGTGAGGATAGTCGTGATGTTTTTGGTGGAGAGGGCAGCAAGGATAATAAGACGGGGATAAAGGTTTTCTTTCTCGCGTCAGGCATTCTGTTTACTTCGACATGTCGAATGCCTTTAATGCCTCGCCACTCGGCGGACGGATGACGTCAATTGAATACTTTATCGCATCGCCATGTCCCTGGGAACCATAAATATTCCGACAGTTCAATCGCCAAGGTAGCGAGAAAAATGCAGTCAAACACATCTCACGACTTAGGCGCTCGTAACTAATGATTTTATTTCTCATGCTGTTTACTCATAAAATTAAAATATGTCGTTAAGATCATAATAGTAATTAAACAGCTTAAATCGGTAAGTTAAATCCGGTAGAATATTGTTGAAACTCAAATTACAATACTTTAGGTGGGATTCGAAAATCAATTCTTTATACTAGTAGAAAAAGCCGATGTATATCGTTTTAAGCGCTCAATTTCCGATATTATTCCAGGTTTTTCGAGTGATTCCGCCAAATTTTCAAATTACGTCGTAAATTGTTTCAATAAGTACTACTACGTATGATACAAACTGGACCAAACAATGAGCGATGTTTATTACCAAGCGTAGCACATAATTTTGATGTAGGTAATTTTTCACCCGCTTATACCCGTATTGTTATATACTGCAGGGTATTTCAAATAGTAAAACATTTATGAGCACCGATATGGACTGCATTAGCTCAAATCACGCCTGAAATCATAGGCTCAGCTATTCCGCCGGATCTCTTGTCATTCTCAGTCAGAGTAATAAATGAAGCTATGAATTAGTTCAGTTCATTTTTAATGGTCACCAACCGACATTCCATAAACATATACACAAAATTGATGAACAGAAATACACAGAGATATTAATGAAAGTACCTAGTATTTCCACATAAATGAATCGTCATAAAATTTATTCATATAGTAAGTTTCTACGCATGAAACTTATTCGCGGCATTGAATAAATAGTCTTGTTTAGCTAGTGTAAACAAAATTTAGTGGGGAAGATTGCGAAAAATAGGCTATACTACTAAAATAGAAAGAGACGTTTCAGGCGTGATATGTTGGAATATCATGATTAATTAAAATTGGCAATTTTCCACAAAATAAAATTTTGATACCACGGGTTTCGATGTAACTACATCATCTTCATTACGACTAAAAAAAACGCGGCTAGCGTCACATAGACATGTTCATATATTTAAGTCTACAGGCTTGCATTTAATACTTGTAGGAAGTTATTTTATTTTTTATTTTTGCAAAAGGAAGGGCAATTGGCAACAAGACCTCCCTTTAAAAATGGAGAGTTAGATGTATAACAGTGGTTTTTCTGTGATCGCGAATAGAGCGGCAGGTGGTCGGGCATTTGAAAACGTTTCTATTTTCTCCTATTTTACCGGGTGATCTACTCCACCTAGTATGGCAACTTAATTATTTCCTCTGTATCAGGAGGAAACTGGAGTGCCATGAAACTTTCTAAAAGTCTCTTTCTTACTCTCCTCGCAATTACGTAGTTCTCCAAACCCGATTTAACTAATGATCCTCTTAGACTAAATACGAAGTATAGGCTTATTCCATTGAATAATTAAGTTACCTCGATTAACCAATGAAGTCATTAAGAAATTTACACGCGGTCTTCACAAGTATCCACCTTTACTCTCCTTAGTATTGAGGGAACCAATGGTCAGAGCAGTACTGACCCGCGACATTGATGGTCTGCTCAAGAGTACTGGATGATGCCCATGGAGGAGAGATTGTGATCTCGGGAGAAAGAGAGCAGGAGAGAAAGGGAGAAGGAACTTCGAAGCGAGAGAAAACGAGTGCAGCGGAGCAAGGAGGATGACAGAATGACGGACAAAAGAGTAAGAACAAGGAGGCGAGACGGGGCCGGGAGATTGAATAAGTAGTGACAGCGGGGACGACGGGTCGGGGGGCGGACGGTGGTGGAGGATACGAGGGAGGGCGGAGAGGGTTGATGGAGAGAGGGAGATGGGCAGGTGAATGAGGCATTCGAAGGGAAGATCGGAGTCGAAGTGGAGTGTGAGGGGGGTGTAGAGAGATGTTGGTTGGGGGGAAGAAGAGGGTACGGCGGCGGCGTGGAGGGGGTCGGAGAAGAGCAGGCTGCCGTGGAAACGAAAGATTCGTGCGTCTGTGGAACGCGGCGTGCGGAAAGGTGGTGAGACCGGAAGAGAAAGAGAGAGAGAGTGGGGGAGGGAAATGGATCGCGAAAGGGCTTAGAGAAAACGGAGGCTGAAGGGGGGAGGGGAATGACAGAGCTTACCGGGAGGTTAAAAAAATTATATAATAATGCTGGACGAAATTTCGCGGGCAGTCGCGGTAACCGAAGGGAACTTTGTAGCAGGAATAAAAACGATGAAAGAGAAAGCTTTCTGGACCGGACCGAGGGAGGGAGGAGGGAGAGAGAGAAGTTGAAGAGATGTGTGTGACGACTGGAGAAATTCGAGGAAGGGAGAAGAGGCCAAGGTTGCGCGCGGTTAAGGAAAGATAAAGAAACGGAATGAAGAGGTGGGGGCGGGAGAGATTGGGGGAGGCGGGGGGGTGGAGATGGCGGTCAACCGGAGCTGTCTTTTTAACTACAGCCGATCCGAGCTCGAGAGGATTGATTTACTGCCGATCGTGGCGTGCATTCGTGAACAAGCGTGAGTGTGGGCTCCGCTGAGGAGAGTCCGAGCAAACAAAGGAATGCTGGAAAGAGAGGGAAGCTGGGGGAGCGCGTTTTTTTTACTCCCCTTTGCTCTGCCCCTCTCGCTTGATTTGGAGATTCAAGGAGTGATTCGGATGTGCTCTGCACGGGGAATGGGGGGGAGGATGTAGCGGGTGGGAGGGGGGGCGGGGAGGAAGGGAACATCCGTACCGATGCGGGGAGGAGGGGGATTGCGATGCGTGGGAGTGAGGCTTGAGGGAGAGGCGGTGGGGATCCGGATGAGAAATGAGCAGGAACCGTAAGGTGGCGTTCTAGGGTTCAGCTATTCCGCATATGCAGCCGGCCAAACCCTCTAGAAATATAAGTAGCCGCGGGAATGTTTTCGCGTGCGCATTTCTAGTCCGTGATGATGAAGCCATTCCTTAGCCATGCGTTTGCTCTTATTGCAGCACACCGACTTTTCTCACCTCCGGATTTCTTTCCCATCACTTTTGGCAAGATAAAACATTCCTTTATTCACTAATAGGGCTGAGACATACAAATTTGCGCCTAAATGCAGAAAATCCACGGTGCATAAATAATTCTCCTTAACCGGGACTCGAATTCAAATACCCCCATTTCCGTCCGGTTGCTTTAACCAGACAATCGAATTTAACCAAGTGCTTTAGATAAGAACACTCCACAGGAAATTAAGAAAGCAGAGTTTAACAAGACCTATGACGTTTTTCCAGTTAAATTTATGCATTTTGATTCATGTAATTTAAAGGTAAAACTGACTTGTGTCACCCATATCAAGTGAAATTCTCAGTTTCCATAGCCTGGTTTCTCGAATAAAAAGACATATATAACTCATATCTCCAATTCTGTTGAAATATTTTGGTTTATTACTTAATTAGTATTATTTTTAGGACCTGTGGACGTATAAAACCTCGCCATAATTTCTGGAAACATAATTATTCTTAGCCGGCGAAAGAATAATGAATGGATCTCATGTCATATATATTTGTAAATTTAAAAAGTGGACGTTTTCGTAGCTAAATCAAAAATAAAAGGTTCATATAAACAGAAATGCTCAAGGGTAGCAGCTCTTATGAATCTAGGTACATCAGTACAAGCTAAAATAGACTTAAATGGTAATGTTAGTTACCATGTTGCAATCGGTTTATTTTAGTTAGTTAAATATTAAGTTAACGCTAAAATACTAGATTGCTAAAACCAACAATTCTAACATATCACCACCACAGACGAGCAGATTTTAGTACTTTACTTAAAAATTTATTTTCTGTCCATATACCTCAAGCACCTGGTTTATAATTAGGTAGTATGTCCATCGCGCGTAGCAAAAACCTTTTCCGACACCAAGCGAAGAGAAAGCCGAGATGAAGAAAGTGTCCCAGTCTTCATGAGCCCGAGGCGAAACATGACTTAGCAGGTTCTTTCATGAATTAAATATCTCCGCGAGTCCCATCTCTCTTCGCGAAAGAAGGGAAGTCGACTTGTGCAGGTTACCAGCGTAGGCATTGCGCTCCCGCGTAAAGATGAGGAGATGCGAGTTGGAGGAATTTTCCCCATGGACGGTGAAATTCAAAGGGATATATGTAGGATACCGCTGCGAAGAGGATTGCTTAAGTGGGAAGGGTTATGCCAAAGGAAAGAAAAATACAAATAATATCACGTGAAACGATTCAGTGAAACAACTCCCTTTATTCACCAACGGTGGAGGATTATTATTAGAGTATTAATGTTACCAGCGGAATGAATTATGAGATGGGATCGAATTAATCCGCATTGCAAAGGGTTGTAAATTGGGGAATTTCTCAAGGTGAGGGTGTGAATTGGAGAATTCCTCCAATCGGTATCAGTGCAAGGATAAAAAAAATCAGACTATAATAATGCCGAATTGGTATCTAACAGGACTGAATCGTAATTAAAAGGGATAGCAGGGAAATATGGTCCGAAACACTAATTTGAAAAAAAAATGTTGGAAATTAAGAGATAGATTTTAAATGGAATAGAATCATAATTGTTCATCTTTATTGTGGTTCGCGCGAGGGAGGGAGCCGGTGAGGAAGGGGGGCCAACGGCGGCTGTCGGCAAGTATGAGGTGAACATTTCCAATATCACACACGTAGCCGGTGAAGAGCGTACGGGACGGAACGTCCGGTCTGTAAAAAAAACGGATAATGAAGGCATGGCGACGGCGGAAAACCGGCGCGGAGTCTCCGCAACCCCCCCCACACACACACACACACACTCGAGACACGACGGTGCAAGGCGGGAGGGAATCGTGAAAGGGAGTTTGAGGAGGAGGGATGGAGGACTCTGTGGGGGCGTGGTGGAATTTAAGTCTCCACCACGCCACCCAGCGGGACACCACCGACCCACTCCCTCCCTCTCTCTCTCTCTCTCACCTTCCCCCACCCCCTCCGCACCCCCGTAAGAAGGAAGAGTCCGTCTTCCCCAACCCCGACGCCCTCGAATACACGAAGCGAGAGTAGCCGGTTGCCCATTTGAGAACACCTGTTTGAAATCTATATGCGGGGGAGGGTTTGAATGCGGGACGGCCAGAGGGATGGGAACTCTCGCGGGGGTAGCAGGACACGAACGGGAGCACGAAAAAGACCATTCCGCCCCCACTTTCCCGTCCTCCGCCAAGCCCCCGGGACCGTCCCGTCATCCCCATACATCTCCCACCGGCTCTCTCCCCCCCCCCCTTCCACCCAAACTCGTCTAGCTTATCCGTTTAATCTTATCATCCTCCCTCCTTGCTCACCGCAATCCTCCGCCTTTATCTGTAGGCATCTACTTCCGCCGAACGTACTCCGCAGTTGGCCGCGCAGGTTATAAAAATTATCGATTCCCTGATATGGCTTGAATCGCCAGAGTTTAAGCCCACTGTAAATTATTACCGCATCGTTGCAAATCCTTTTCTCTCTCACCGATTTTTTAAATGGTATTCCTCGTAACAATCACATAATACGCCATATATAGAACTGAAAACGTTCCATTTCATCTAAGGACCTGTTCATCATTATGAACGCAATTTATAATTTTTTTACCCCTTAGCCCCATTCGTTCATTGACTGTAAAATAACGCATTAACTCAATTACGTGAAGTTTGTGGTTTCTGATAGCCATACTCGGAATGCATATGGGACGCACTTTGGATGTAGTGTACTCCGTCTGGGTCTAACATTGAAAGCAGTATGTTTTCTCACGTAATCCTCATTTAGCGCAGGTCAGCTCGTTTCCCGCAATCGATGTCGCTAACAGTCTTATCCAATTAACTACCACATTAACCTTAAATCCGCTGTTTAATAATATGCGCTAACAGGATCATGTAGGCAGGGAGTAATAAACGGTTATTTCGAGTATTTTTTTGTGACAGAAAATTAGTCTGAGTAAAGAGAGCCAGTTGTTGATTCCTGCGGCCCTTTCCTTGCGATTCTCAGTCTCCTGCTTGGTCCATCAGTATTACACAATGGTGGAAATACTTCATTGACGTAGAATAATAACCAGTATAATTCGAGCGTAATTTAAACCTCGTTCGTAATCTCAGTGCACATAGTGAATCTGATTTTAGACTTTTCCTAAACTGTGTATTTGCAATGTTAAGTCAGATACTTTCAGATATATCTATTATCGTGAAATTAAAAATTAAACAACTTGTATTTTCCACATAGAAAAATTTTTATTCACTACTTACGAAAACATTATTGTTTTATTGCATAACGAAACCTAGGTAGTGAATAAAAAATGAAAACCCGAGTTATTTCATTTTCAATTTCAATATGAAGATTTTCACCAATTCACGCCAGAAACTGTTTTATATTTATTATAGTTTGGAGTATAGTATAGGAGTAATCATAGATAACGATCACGTTTTGTTAAGATGTGCCAGAAGGTTCTTTCACAGAATCAAAATTACTTTGAGAAACTATGACCAACTTCTCGCTTTATGAGAGTTAAGTGCTTTCGTATTAATTTGAATGTATTCACGCTTGCTCGTAGAATAACTCCCTCCCTCGATGGTCTCGTAGAATTTGACATAATAGTTAAAATTCCATCATCAATAATGGGTACAAGGCTTCGCTTTCAACTGACAATTTTCAAGGAGAAAAATTTTTATTATCAGATTCCAAATATGTTACATGAATTGGCATTCCATATATAACCATAGTTAATGGCAAATATATTTGCGTCCATCTCAAACAATGAAGAGTTGCAAAGCTTTTGCGATGAGGTTCTTTTCCACGGGAACCCCAAGATGTCTTCACGAACCTCTTAGATCTTAAAAAGCGACTATACAGATCAAAGTAGAAGTGTCGCGTTAAAATATTAAAATATAAATTGTTTACTCATACACACACAGAAATGTTTCTCCCATTCATTGATCTTTTATCTTACGGCACCTCTTAGCTTTCCAATACTCCCAACTCTCTTAGGCTCTCGCAATCTGAATCACAAGAATGTGATTCGAGCCATTCATTGACGTCCAGAAGTCCGGCGCACTCCCCTTCCACTCCCTCCGTGGACACTGCTTCTCCTCGCCACACGAACATACACACGTGAGTCCATTTAAGGAAGGGTCCTCACAGGCAGGCATCTGGCGAGGGGAATGGACTTGCCGGGTGGTGTGACGATGTGAAGAATGGAGTAGGAGGGCAAGGCGGTATGCTACAGGAAGAGAATAGAGAGATGATTTTATAACGAATGAGTAAGATGGATCCTCAATGTGGAAACCCATACAATAATTGTTAATAATTAAAATAATATTAAAATAATAATTAAAAACCATGTGTCTATTGTTACATTTACGGTGATTAGAGTAACTTTGAAAGCCCTTACATTGTATGCATGTACATTATTAACATAAGGGAATAATAATTTATCTTTTCTTTTATAATGATTTAGACGACATTATCCTCTCCTAACTTATTCTTCCCTTCCTACCTAATGTCCTCCCTACTTACTCCAAACGTCTCTCTTTGTTTTTGTACACTCGTTAGGGTTTGGATGTTTGTAAAATGTTTTCAATATAATGTCCAAGGGTTTGGTGGATGAATTTGGTACGTATACTGTATGTGGACATAATTTCTTCCTGTCACTCTACTAACTAAGGTTTGGGTGTCTGTAGATAGTCCACGTACAGTACACGTACGTAAATCATCCAACAAACCCTTGGACATTAAATTACAAACATTGTAACCCTAGTTTGTATAAAAACAAAGAGAGACGGATAAAGTAGAGAGGATACTTAATAGGAAGGGAAGAATAAATTTAAATGGGAGGGGGGAATAGCAACCCCCCCAACCTAACTAACCTACCTGACCCCCCCCCCCAACCTGAATAACCTACCTACCCCCCCCCCCCCCCCAACCTGACTAACCTACCTACCCCCCCCCCCCCCCCAACCTGACTAACCTACCTGACCCCCCCCCCCAACCTGACTAACCTACCTGACCCCCCCCCCCCAACCTGACTAACCTACCTGACCCCCCCCCCCCAACCTGACTAACCTACCCCCCCCCCAACCTGACTAACCTACCCCCCCCCCCAACCTGACTAACCTACCCCCCCCCCCAACCTGACTAACCTACCCCCCCCCCCAACCTGACTAACCTACCCCCCCCCCAACCTGACTAACCTACCCCCCCCCCCCCAACCTGACTAACCTACCCCCCCCCCCCAACCTGACTAACCTACCCCCCCCCCAACCTGACTAACCTACCCCCCCCCCCCAACCTGACTAACCTACCCCCCCCCCCCCAACCTGACTAACCTACCCCCCCCCCAACCTGACTAACCTACCCCCCCCCCCCCAACCTGACTAACCTACCCCCCCCCCCCCAACCTGACTAACCTACCCCCCCCCCCAACCTGACTAACCTACCCCCCCCCCCAACCTGACTAACCTACCCCCCCCCCAACCTGACTAACCTACCCCCCCCCCCAACCTGACTAACCTACCCCCCCCCCAACCTGACTAACCTACCCCCCCCCCCAACCTGACTAACCTACCCCCCCCCCCCAACCTGACTAACCTACCCCCCCCCCCAACCTGACTAACCTACCCCCCCCCCCAACCTGACTAACCTACCCCCCCCCCAACCTGACTAACCTACCCCCCCCCCAACCTGACTAACCTACCCCCCCCCCCAACCTGACTAACCTACCCCCCCCCCCCAACCTGACTAACCTACCCCCCCCCCCCAACCTGACTAACCTACCCCCCCCCCCAACCTGACTAACCTACCCCCCCCCCAACCTGACTAACCTACCCCCCCCCCAACCTGACTAACCTACCCCCCCCCAACCTGACTAACCTACCCCCCCCCAACCTGACTAACCTACCCCCCCCCAACCTGACTAACCTACCCCCCCCCCAACCTGACTAACCTACCCCCCCCCCAACCTGACTAACCTACCCCCCCCCCAACCTGACTAACCTACCCCCCCCCCAACCTGACTAACCTACCCCCCCCCCCAACCTGACTAACCTACCCCCCCCCAACCTGACTAACCTACGACCCCCCCAACCTGACTAACCTAGACCCCCCCCCCACCTGACTAACCTAGACCCCCCCCCCACCTGACTAACCTAGACCCCCCTAGAAACCTAGGAAAAAGGTATTAAGCATGCTCGAGTGTACAAGGTATTTCATTTAAATTTAAACGCAGTTTTCTCTTTTAAAACGGTGAGATGTGCTCATTTTTCATTGCCTTAGTGTAAATGTAAAATATCTCTTCTTTTTCAGGATTGCAGGTGCCAAGAAGTCGAATAACAATACATGCCCAAGTACTGTATATTTACTGTTTTAAATAAATGCATACATTTAAATTAAACCTGTGTAATTATTTAATTCATCAAATTTCATTATGTGGAAATATAATTAATATTAGGAATCTTTTGCATCCAATATATATTCCCAACTTGTACAATTTGTGATATATAAAAATAGCGATTTTTAATATAATTATATTAAATATAAATATCCCAAATTGGACAAGTTGGGAATATATATTGGATGCATAAATTCCTATTTTATTAATTATATTTCCATACACACCTTAACTCAATTTCCACATAATGAATTCTCTTTGTTTAAGTGAAACGTAATGATATTGTATTGTATACCAAATGTCAGAATGAGAAAGATTAATAGAAAGTAAGTGGAATGAATACAATTTTATACTCTGTATTTTTTGACGATGAAATGGAGCTAATTACAAAGTTACTATTTTTTCATTTCTAATAGGAATCTATGAAACCACCAATTCTATCGACTAAGGTTGATTCTGTACGTAAACAAGACTGAACATTATTACATTTCCTAACCTCGCCAAATAAGACATACCACACTGAATAGAACTATTCTGCATTATTTCTGCCACCCTTCGTTCCTTTTCCTCCCAATCTAATTTGTTTGGCTAAAACTTGAAAAAATCAAAAGTAAAATGCGGTACTTATTCACTGCATCACACAGTACTCAATAGATTTATACGGCAATAGTGGGTCTTCCGATTAGATTAACATTTAGTCATAGAAATATGCTAGAGAGGCACTCAGTTTAAGAATAAAACTAATCGGTCCTACGTGAGGTGATCCAATCCGAGCGCTATTATTTAAACATGTTAAAATAGATATTGTTCTCAAAATTTCTTAACTGTACTCTCCAGCGGGTTGATGATTGTCTTAGTCATTAACAGATTAAAAAAGTATAAATAAGACGAATGTACAACTGAAAATGGTACCTAGATTCCATGCGAACAAACCACAGTAAGGTAGCTACAAAAGCGTTATACTCGAAAGAGCGGACCACCTATATGAAAATATAAGACCCAAAATATTGGAAGTAATGGATAAACTCCTCAGTTAATTATAACTATTATTATTAGGTAATCTACCGGTTAAGGTAGGTTTTTTTGGATGGACACAACTATCAAATAAATATTTCGTAACTCCAAACATAACCCAATCCAGCAACCTACTCTACATCAGGTTCCTCCTCATCTCTGTATATTTCTTTCCTCCTTTCATCCCGTCCAACATCCCTATCCTGTTCCTGCCCTTACCTCGCTTGCCCAACATTCTCCCCTCTATTACCCTCTTCAAGATTCCACTACCGCTCAATACGCCTTTCATCCATTTTTCCTGCCTCCATAGGATTTCTCTCAGCAAACCCCTCTCCTCACCCACCATCTCCAGTACTTCCTCATTTGTTTTCCTTTCGGTCCATTTCACCTTCTCCATTCTTCTCCACACCCACATTTCAAAAGCCTCCAATCTACGTCTATCCTCCTGCTTCAGCGACCACGTTTCCGCGCCGTACATAGCTACGCTCCATATCAGAGTTTTTCACGAGCCTTGTCTTAACATCCCTACTCAACGTCCCCGTCATCAACTCCCTCCTCCTTGAGAAAGCCTCCTTGCCTAGCGCAATTCTCCTCCTTACGTCCCTACCACTTTGACCGTATTGGTCCAAAACACTTCCGAGATATGTAAACTGCTCTACCTGCTCTAATTTTTCCCCGCCTATTTTAATATTTAGCTTAGCCTTTTTCTTTCTGGAAAATCGCATAACCTTTGATTTATTAATATTGATTCTCATCCCATATTTATCGCACTGAACCTCCAATTCACTCAGCAATGCTTGCAACCCCTTGGCTGACTGAGCAACTAATGCTTGGTCATCAGCAAACCTAACCGATTTTACGATTTCCCCTCCGACTTTCATTTCCACCTCCAGTTCTTCCCATGGCTCTTTAATCATTTCCTCCACATATACGTTGAACAGCACCGGTGACAATGGGCTACCCTGCCTTACACCTCTTCCTAACACTGCCCATCCGGATTCTCCGTTCCCCACTCGCACCTGAGCAGTCTGAGACATGTACAGGTTTAATTGTAACTACCTAAGCCTAAAAAGAGTAACTAAGACAAATACATAAAATAATACCAAAAATCTTCCAATGAAATTCTACGAGTTATAAAATAAACGATAGAAAAAATTTCGACCAAGAGATATATTAAATATAGGTATTCTACAATTATGTGAAGTAAGATGGCACAATAACAGATTAGAGAGCAACAAACCCATTTACCGCGTAGAGGAGACTCGGGGAGAGAGGGCCAGTAATATCGAACACCAAATTACGGCAATTTGTAGGGAATTAAGTAAATTAAATAATTTCGTGACATTATTAATTTAGACAAAACGAGGTCCGACAAATTGTCTTAATCAGGCTGACTCTACAGAGGACGACGTAGATACTGGTGCATTAATTAAATGAGGGGAGCTCTTGGAAGTGTTCCTGGAGGAATATCTCTGAGATTGATGAGAAAGTTTACAAAGAGAAAGGATTATAGTGGTGTGTAAATGGGTAAGTAGGATAAGGTATATGGGCTATGATAATGAAATCGTGAGATGTCTATCGATAAATAAAATATAACAACACCCTGCTCACACACACCAGCAGTGTAGCCACACATGTAACATTTCCGAGGCTTCATGAGCATTATAATTACTTTATCATTTAATGCAAGTGTGTGCACACTGTACACCCCTAATTTGTTTAGCCTCGCTTAATACGAGTATGATATAAAACTTAAAACCCCACACCACATAAACTGTTCATCTATCCCGCATAAAATACATCTCCCTTCTTCCGCAAACATTCCTATTCCTTTTCCATCCCTCTACCTCGTTTTCCCTATAATAGCCCCCTCCCCTTCTATCACAGCAAACAGTATTTCAACACCAATCTATATGTTCTTCGTCTATCTCTGATGTCTTTTCTGGGTTTAGACTGGCAACGAGGTACGTAAAATATTCATCTGCTCTAGTTGATGACTCCCTTATTAATATTCATCTTGGCTTTTCTCTTTCTCCAAAATCTAGAAATGTTTGTAACCCCTTGACGGACTGTAAAACTAACGCTTGATCATCCGCAAAACTAATTGATTTTATGAATTTTCCGCAGACTTTTATTCCTATCTCACATTCTTCCCGTGCCTCTACAAGCTTTTCCTCCGCGCATACGTTGAAAATCAAGGGTGATAATAAACACCCCTGTCTTACGTACACCGCTTCCTCCTAGCATTGCCCATCCAGATTCTCCATCCGCCACTCGTACCCGAGTATAAATGCACACCATAATATAAATGTCTATACCTCCAATCCACTCCTATTTTCTGCAACAAATTCAATAATTCTACCCAATTTATCCTTTCAAACACCTTTGAAAAATCTACGAAACCGAAAAATACATCCTGATTGCGTTCTATGTTCCTCTCTACTAGTGACCTCATTACTACTATAGCATAAATCTCACCTCTCCTCTTCTTAAACCTAAGATGATCATCTCTCAAGTAATCATTTTCCCTCTTCTCCATTATTTTATTGATTATCCTAAGCACCACTTTTGCTGCGATTGAGATTGTTCCATAGTCCCGCCATACGGCAGCCTTTCTCTTTTTTGGAATGAGAATTAAAATGGATCTAACGAAACCTTCGGCCTTTATTCCCCCATCACAAATGCAACGAATTAGGTCGTAACAACTCTTTCTTCAACGTTTTCCTAAAACATTTAATCAGTCCAGCAGGATTGTTATCCCCACGGCCTTATTTCATTTCCCTTGATGTATTTTCTATCACGAAATCCAGGTATGCCTGGTCCTAAGCTATTCTCTCTGTATAAACTTGCTGATCTAATATCTTTACCGTATAGGTCCTTCGTGTATTTTTCGATCTCTATATATCTATTTTGGTTTCCATTAGTCATTTTCTTACAGCACTTTTAATACGGTGACGGTTTTCCCTTGTCTTATTTCCTGACACTGCTTCCATCTGTCTGCATTGTGAGCGAATCCTACGCACCTTTTCTTAGTAAACTCTCCGTATTCTCTCATTGGGTTTTCCACCATGCTTCCCAGCCTCAGTTTATTATTTATCTCTTTGCACTTCCTTCTATCTAATGTTCTGTTTACCTCCTTCCATTTCCTTCTGCCGTTACCGTTTCCATCTCGTCAGTAATCAACACGTGTTTCTTTTGTCTCTTCCTATGAACTGCTCCTACAGTTTCGTTTGCGGTATTCGATACAACTTTCTAGGATGAAATCAAATAAGTTTGTGGGGATAGACAGCATACCTGTGGAACTACAAAAGGGTTTTGGAAAATGTGGGAGGAAAAGTCTACATGGACTGATTCGGAATATCTACGAGGAAGGAAGCTGGCCGGAAGACTTTGTGAGATGTACATGTCTCAGACTGCTTAAGTACGAGTGGGGAACGGAGAGTTCGGAAGGGCAGTGCTGGGAAGAGGTGTACGGCAGGGTTGCCCACTATCACCAGTGCTGTTCAGCATATATGTGAAGGAAATGAGGAAAACTTTTCATTTTAAATTTAAAACAGATTAAAGAGGCATGGGAAGAACTGAAGTTAGGGATGAAAGTCGGTGGGGAATTCGTAAAATCAGTTAGGTTTGCTGATGACCAAGCTCTAGTGTGTAAGTCAGCCAAGCGGTTGCAAGCATAGCTGAATGAATTGGAAATTCAATGTGATAAATATGGGTTAAGAAACTAAACAAATAAAAAAAGATTATGCTGTTTTTCAGAAAGAGAAGGACTAAGCTTGGTATTAATACAAGAGAGCAAAAACTAGAGCAGGCGGAACAGTTTACGTGTATCGGAAGTGTTTTGGACCAAAATGGTCCAAGTAGTAGAGGCATGAGGAGATGATTCGCACTAGGAAAAGAGGCTTTCCCAAGGAGTAGGGAGTTGATGACAGGTACGTTGAGTTAGGATGCTAAGAAAAGGCTCGTCAAAACTTTGATATGGAGCGTAGTTATGTATGGCGCGGAAACATGGTCACTGAGGTAGAATGATAGAAATAGATTGGGGGCTTTTGAAATGTGGGTGTGGAAAAGGATGGAGAAGGTGAAATGGACTGAAAGGAAAACTAATGAGGAAGTACTAGGGATGGTGGGCGAGGAGAGGGCATTGAAGGGAGAAATAATGAAGAGCCAGGAAAAATTGATGAAAATCATATTGATTGGAAGTGGGTTATTGAAGACCGTTATAGAAGGGCGGGATGAAGGGAAGAAGGAAGTAAAGAGAGATAAAGAGGAGCCTGTTGTAGAGTAGAATGTGGGGTAGTGTTTTTTTAAGAGCCATAAAATATTTATTTGATATAATGCAACAATTTCAGAGAGTAAAAATCATTCGCCTTGACCGGGATTCGAACCCGGATCCCTCGATATCCGGCCGAGTGCTTTAACCAATTAAGCTCCTTTAAAGCCCCCAAAATTTCAGAGTGTAAGAGGACGTCTCGGTAGCTTAATTGGTTAAAGCACTCGGCCGGATATCGAGGGATCCGGGTTCGAATCCCGGTCAAGGCGAATGATTTTTACTCTCTGAAATTGTTGCATTATAATGCACACATAGCGGATGACTCCGTTAAAAGTTACTGTTGCGGCATCTCCCGCAGTTTCTTGAAATTTATTTGATAGTTGTGTCCATCAAAACCCACCATAACCAGTAGATTACCTTAAAATAATAATACATTCCCATCATTCTTCCACTCTAAGCGTCTACCTGTCCTCACCCAGCGACACACCTTCGTTTACGTTCCGGTTAAGGTTTCTACATTACATTTATCTAAAAAAATACATTACTGTTAGACGTAGGCTTAGGAAGGGCGTAATCAGTTCGTAATGGCTACTTTGGTACCCTTGAGTAATAAGATAGGTATCCTCATTTATTAATTTATAAGAAAGGCGGCAGAGTCAGGTGCAAAAATGCGTAGCGGTAGTTACAGCCGGAAAAAATGAAAATGTGGCAGCAATCACAAGATAAATTTCTAAGAGAATATATGGTGATGGGCAGTGCCGACTATGATGGAAAGATCGAATGAAACGGGAAATGATAGCAGATGACAATTTTACATAAATTACGAGAGATTTGGATCGTGGATTTATATGAAAAGATAGAAAGATCGTTGATTATATAGCTGATGATAAGAAAAATGGAATCCAGAAGGAAATTACTGAGCTTGAATAAGAAATTTTTTTTAAATGTTACACAGAATCGAAAAACAAACTCGTTCGAAAAACCAATAGGACGACCAAGATTTCTCAAATAGAACGAGAAGAAAGATGAAGGAGAAATATTAGTGACGAGAATTAGATGTGCTATACAGTAAGAGAAAATGATTTGTAGTTTTTAAACGATGCCGACTTGTCATACAGGAAGAGTAGGAATGGGACTGAAAGTCATTCATAGAATATGGAAAGAATACATGGAAAAACTATGATTAAAAAATTAGGCAGTGCCCTAAAATTTCGGCAAATGGAGTGCGAGTTCTATAATAACACATTGGGTCCAAGAACAGATTAGAGCTTTAAATTAAATTTTTAATTTAGATTATATAGAGATTTCAATCTCAAAACTTAAGATTGAAAGGTTTAAAATCCAATTATTCGTTAATTATCCTAGGAGATTCGTGGATCATTTTACAATCTGTAAAAATGATAAACTCGTGATAAACAAATGCTATTAAGACACGATAAGCTTAAATGGTATAGCAAACGTCCTGCAAGTTGTCTGCTCCGTTGTTCGTCTTCTATTATTTCACGGAGGAGAACTTGAAGTCAAAATAATATTAGCAGGAGGAAATCATTTATTCCTCATCACTCCTATGGACCAACTGCAAAAACCTATGCCATATTAAATTGAAAAAATAAATCTAAGCCTCCTAATAAGACATTTTTTGCCCTTACCATGATGCAAAACTCTGTAGATCATATACGATTAGATTGCACACTATTTACAAAATATTTCATTGCGATGAAATCAGTGCAGAAGGTATATTTATTATTAAAGTAATATGTATTTATAAATATAGTCCGTATAATTTGGTATGTAATTTATGTAGGAGTCAACTGGTTTGAATATTATTATTATTACTATGTAATCTACCGGTTAAGGTAGGTTTTTGGATGGACACAACTATCAAATAAATATTTTGTAACTCCAAACAAAACCCAATCCAGCAACCTAAACTACATCAGGTCCCTCTTCATCTCTGTGTACTTCTTTCCTCCCTTCATCCCATCCAACATTCCTACCCTTTCCTCGCTTGCCCAACATTCTCCCCTCTATTACCTTCTTCAACATTCCACTACCGCTCAATACGCCTTTCATCCATTTTTCCTGCCTCCATAGGATTTCTCTCAACAAACCCCTCTCCTCACCCACCATCTCCAGTACTTCCTCATTTGTTTTCCTTTCGGTCCATTTCACCTTCTCCATTCTTCTCCACACCCACATTTCAAAAGCCCCCAATCTACGTCTATCCTCCGGCTTCAGTGACCACGTTTCCGCACCATACATAGCTACGCTCCATATCAGTTTTTACGAGTCTTGTCTTAACGACTCTACTCAACGTCCCTGTCATCAACTCCCTCCTCCTTGAGAAAGCCTCCTTGCCTAGCGCAATTCTTCTCCTTACGTCCCTACTACTTTGACCGTATTGGTCCAAAACACTTCCGAGATATGTAAACTGTTCTACCTGCTCTATTTTTTCCCCGTCTATTTTAATATTTAGCTTAGCCTTTTTCTTTCTGGAAAATCGCATAACCTTTGTTTTATTAATATTGATTTTCATCCCATATTTATCGCACTGAACCTCCAATTCACTCAGCAATGCTTGCAACCCCTTGGCTGACTGAGTAACTAATGCTTGGTCATCAGCAAACCTAACCGATTTTACGAATTCCGCTCCGACTTTTATTCCTACCTCCAGTTCTTCCCACGCCTCTTTAATCATTTCCTCTACATATACGTTGAACAGTACCGGTGACAATGGGCAACCCTGCCTTACACCTCTTCCTAACACTGCCCATCCGGACTCTCCGTTCCCCACTCGCACCTGCGCAGTCTGAGACATGTACAGGTTGCGGATGAGTCTCCTGTCCCTCCAATCTATTCCTATTTTCTGCAATACACGCATTAATTTTTCCCAATTCACTCTATCAAACGCTTTTTCGAAATCTACAAAACAGGCAAAATGAAATGATGATTTGAATACGTATCCAATATTTTTTCAGCTTACCCCTTTCAATCAAAATGTAGGAATGTCCAAGTGTGAAGATTAAAAGATCATGTTGCAGTATTCCCTGAACCACACTTCAAAGTCTTGAAAATTATTACTTTTTCCGAACGAGGCCGAGGAAAACCAAATACCTTAATTTCAGACGAACAGATGAATCAGTGAGTATCCAGAAAAACAAATTAATTTGTAAATATTACATTCCGTCGAAGTCATAATTATTTGACTATTATTACTAGTATACTATGTATACCGATTATTAATTATATTCATTCAAACATAGAAATAGGTATAAGGAAAGGGGATAGGAAAACACATAAAAGGCGAACACAGGACATGTGGGGAAGGCGGTTTTTGAGCAGATCACGAAAGTAAAAATATTTCCTTATCCGGGATTTGAACCACGGGCCTTCCACTTGCCGGGCGGATGCTCTACCACCTAAGCTAATAAGGAAACCTGATTTACCTTGAGATCTGCGATCTTATAAAGCGCCAAAGTGCTCCGATACATATTGCCCGAGAGATGGCGTTATGGAGCTGTTTCACCCACCAAAGGAGAAATAGACGGGACACAAGAAGGGGAAAGGATAGTAGAAAAGCATTCATACGATCTTATAAAGGATAGGAACGGTGCGTTTCATGGCACGCATAGCCAGAAGAAGAAACGAGCCACATTGGCCAAACGATATAGGAGCTTTGAAATTTAACAGAGAATTTATACGATCGATTTTAAAGATAATGGAAGATGAAAAATTTTGGCTAGCAGATAGGTACGTTATTACTGGTTGATTAATATTTTTTTAAAGGAATTAAACAATTTAACTATTAAAAAAATATTTTCAAATATTAATTCAATATGCCCAAATATTAACCATCATTGATATCGAGACACCTTGATACCAAACTACGTGGTACGCGGAAAGCTGCCAGCGGAAAAATGTCTTTAATTTTTTCCGGACTGGACTCGAATATATTTTGCGTGCAAGTGGGAATTTAAAAGATTGTCTTTGAAAATGCAAAATGAGATCAAAATTGACCGAAAATTAAATACGTATTTTATGAATGGACTCAAACGGACCTTTTTTTTAATGGAAGGTCCCGCCTCATTTCAATTCAACTCCCTAATTTCCATCAAAAATGTGATGTCATTTGCTGGTCATCCTTGGTAACAGCTTCCTAACAGCATCATCCATAAATTCACGCTAAAAGACGGTTATGAACACATTTCAATGCATTTACAAAATTGGTAGTCTTAGGTTTACTTGGCCGAACCATCCATAATGGAATGAAGCACGAATACTTGATTATGCCACACAAACATTTCACCGTACGTGTTTCCACATAAATTGTTATCATCAGGTGTACATTCTCACAGAAATGCTTTTACTTATACACGCAAGTTGGGTGGTCCACGATTCATCTTTCGACCCGCAAAACGTAAAGCATCAGTGCACTCCACTCTTCAAACTTGTTCGTAAAAAGTAAAAAAAAAAGTCAATGAGAAATTCCATTTCATATTTCATTCAAATCCAGTTTGGGAATAATATTGCGTTTGTTTGTGAGTGCGCGTGTCCATAAAATTTGTGAAAATGCACGTCTTCATAGTAATTTTAAGGTCTTATTTGCAAAGGGAATCTATACACTGATGTTGGAATTTCCTGATGCATTCTCTTTTTTTTAAACATGCCTTAAAGTTGAATATATATTCCAACATAGAATTTTCAATTGACTTGAAGCTTTCTATGACCTACTCCCGCTTGCTAATGCACGTAATGAAATTTTTATCTTTCCTATGGATCTCGTATTTTCTTTGATTTGTAAACAAGTGAACAGTTACAGGGTAAAAAAATGTACAAGTATATGATAAATCAAAGACGGAGTAGTTACTCAACCGGTCTACGGTTCGGAGGTTCCTGTGTGATGGTTGTGAATACCCCGGCTGCGCTATTTCTTGGGCAGTGCAATTCTTCCAGGAAAAGCTCCGAATCCTTAGGGAAAGAAGCTGGCCTTCTTAGCCCTGATATGTGGATTTCACTTGCCGTGGGGCTTTATCAGATAGTAAGTAACTGCGGGGGATGTAATTTTCAAAATGCGGACAATATTATTATATATTTGATCATTTCTCGTAAATGTATCTCCAAATATATTTTTATTTAATTCTAATTAAAAATTCCAGCGTTAAGTCTTCGATTGACGTGTTTTTCACGAGTGTAGCTGTGTGGATTGGACACTACTAAAACAAAAGGTGAGTGATGTTTTCTATACAATTGGATTCCCGATGGACTGAAAATCTTGGGGATTACAAGTTATACCAAAAAGTGTATGGCCTTAGCAAGCTATAGGACAAGAATATTCAACTTATTATCAATTAAGTAGCTTCATTTAAGGCTTATAATTTTATTTCATAATAATCTAATAAATCTAACCATTAAACTAATGGTCATTTTTTGCAATATTATTCCATCGACTAGAAAGCAGTTGCATCAGCAATCTTGAAAAAACCTTTATATCAATTTGACGTATCGCCCGACAGAATCCATTAAATTGAAAAATATGAGTACTCTCAATGATGTCCTTATAGAAAAAAATCAAAGTTCCCAGTTTTTTTTTTAATTTCACCATAAAGCTGCGTGTGGCTTTAATAACTATTTGTAAGCAAATCCTGAATTAATAGTGTTATAAATCTCCAATGCACATGCACTCAACTCACTCACAGGCATCAACGGCAACCTTATGGCCAAACACTGCTTCAAGGGACGATGAGCTACTCGTAATTACACCAAGGGAAAGGTTTCATAGAGTTTTGATCCAAAGATTATAGGAGGTAATATTAAGCAATATTTGTAGAGCACTGTTTTATGCCTATTTCGATCAACAGTTTACACCTTAAGTACTTTTAATAATCAAACCACTTTACTTTTCCACATAAACTTTTTAATTTTTACAACCCAGGTTTCGTTATAGCATAACATCATCAATTAAAAAGTTTATGTGGAACAGTAAAGTGGTTTGATTATTAAAAGTCAGTATGAAGATTTTCCACCAAGTTACGCCAGAAACTCGTACTTGATAAATCTTGGAATCCTTGAAACAATTGTGCATTTGCTAAGTTGCAGAAGGTAAGACAGCTGGTTTTATCGAGGAGATACTAACAAGTTTTGGTGACATTTTGATCGAAAAATCATTTATCCCATAATCCGTACTCGTAAAGGATTGGATGAAAATATAAAAAGTGTACATGTGAATTTTTAAACTGAAAATATTAATGAGGGTGGAGAAAAGAGGGTGGAAAGAAACTTTCCACTTCCACATAAAGATTTATTACTTCACACAACCATGGTTTCGATGCTGCGCATCATTATCAGGTGCCATACATGAAAAATGTTTCAACTTACATAGCCTAGCTCCGAGAGTGGTGAAAGGTAGGCGGAGTAAGGGAGTGGGGGTAAGTTGAGCATTGGTGCAGTAACCCATTAGTGGACTAGGGGACGCAGGCGTATATGTGGAAGTGCAAAGCTTCTTTTTCCACCGCCATCATAACGGAATTCCACCAAGTTAAGCCTGAAACTATCGTGTTCAAATTTTAGACATAGATCGAAGGAGACTTTTTGTATCTGTTTTTAATGCAATATGTTTTCAGATTATTTTTACATTTTATCAGTAGTGTGCCATCATGGATGTTAAAGTCCTAATGGGTAAATATGTGAGTGATAAACAGCAGGGGTAAAATAATACAATGTTAGAAATCGCGTTCTTCTATACTTATTCTCGATTATGCTGTAGAGCTGGCATAGAATTCAAAAACTCTATAAAGGGTTCGAGTAGACTGATGTAACAGACCAAAATTGAGAATTAACTTAATACACCGACTATGAAGAAAATTTCCTTGCTGATTTTGTACGGCGAAATAATTGAAAAGGTTAACAATTCTTTAACCCAGTTGAAAGTTTAAATAAGACCCTCAGTACGACAAAATAACTAAAATTTGATAGAAAACTAGTGAAATGTGAAATAAATCATAAAATATTTTTTTGTGTCAGCCAGCAAAAAAGCAATTAATTGTCCTATTCCATAAGTAGGTTTATTTAAGAGAACGTTAAAAAAATAAATGTAAGGAGTACTGCCACCTGAATACGAACGGTATGGGGTATTTGAGGACTGTTCATGGAAAATACAGGAAAGAATGAGGAATGTGTAAGGGATGAAAGAATTTGGTTCCAATGCAGCAGTAACAGACGAGTTTGAAAAAAGTGCTTTCCGCCGGTTTGGTCAAGTTGAAAAAGTATGAGATTGGAATCACTAAACAGAGAGAAGTGGAAATGATTTGAAAAGAAGAGGTCGATGGTGGAAGATGCGGATAAATCAAGAGCCTCCAAGACGAGTAATTCTATATACATAGAAATTAAAAGTAGAAACAGAAACCCTAATATAGAAAAATATGGATTGCGACAGAGATGACAGAAGTAAGTCTGCATGAATAGAGGAGCATGGACTCTTATTAAAAATGGTAAGTTCCTCGAATAATAACGCAAAACCACGTTTTTCAACAGCTCATTCGAAAGAGAAAGGCGTAATGGTCAAGCGTTTCCTTATTGTACATACATCTTTATGCGTCTGTACCACGTGTCACAACCAAAGAAATATGTTATATATTTTGTGACGGAAACAAAACCATTATTGACACATTTGACCACCGTTATATAATTTTTGACATATATATATATATATATATATATATTTATATGTATATATGTATATATATACATATATATACTATATACATATATAGATGATTTCTTCGAAGTAACACGGAAGTGCTGAATAAAAAACTTAGACAGTAACACACAGCACGAGAACACATAAAAAGAACACTCACAATAATATCTTGATAATTTCGACGGACTCGAGCTCCGTCTTCTTCGGAAGATAAGATATTATTATTAGGTAATCTACCGGTTAAGGTAGGTTTTTGGATGGACACAACTATCAAATAAACATTTTGTGACTCCCCACCTAGCAAACTAATCTATATCAGGTACCTCTTCATCTCGGTGTACTTCTTTCCTCCCTTCATCCCGTCCAACATCCTTATTCTGTTCCTACCCTTACCTCGCTTGCCCAACATTCTCCCCTCTATTACCCTCTTCAACATTCCACTACCGCTCAATACGCCTTTCATCCATTTTTCCTGCCTCCATAGGATTTCTCTCAACAAACCCCTCTCCTCCCCCACCATTTCCAGTACTTCCTCATTTGTTTTCCTTTCGGTCCATTTCACCTTCTCCATTCTTCTCCACACCCACATTTCAAAAGCCTCCAATCTACGTCTATCCTCCTGCTTCAGCGACCACGTTTCCGCGCCGTACATAGCTACGCTCCATATCAGAGTTTTTACGAGTCTTGTCTTAACATCCCTACTCAACGTCCCCGTCATCAACTCCCTCCTCCTTGAGAAAGCCTCCTTGCCTAGCGCAATTCTTCTCCTTACGTCCCTACCACTTTGACCGTATTGGTCCAAAACACTTCCGAGATATGTAAACTGCTCTACCTGCTCTATTCTTTCCCCGCCTATTTTAATATTTAGCTTAGCCTTTTTCTTTCTGGAAAATCGCATAACCTTTGTTTTATTAATATTGATTCTCATCCCATATTTATCGCACTGAACCTCCAATTCACTCAACAATGCTTGCAACCCCTTGGCTGACTGAGCAACTAATGCTTGGTCATCAGCAAACCTAACCGATTTTACGAGTTCCCCTCCGACTTTCATTCCTACCTCCAGTTCTTCCCATGCCTCTTTAATCATTTCCTCTACATATACGTTGAACAGTACCGGTGACAATGGGCAACCCTGCCTTACACCTCTTCCTAACACTGCCCATCCAGACTCTCCGTTCCCCACTCGCACCTGAGCAGTCTGAGACATGTACAGGTTGCGGATCAGTCTCCTGTCCCTCCAATCCATTCCTATTTTCTGCAATACACGCATTAATTTTTCCCAATTCACTCTATCAAACGCTTTTTCGAAATCTACAAAACAGGCAAAAACGTCCTGATTGTATTCTATATTCCTCTCGACTAGTGATCTCATTACTGCAATGGCATCACGCGTACCTCTTCCTTTCCTGAACCCAAACTGATCATCCCCTAAGTAATCATTTGCCTTACTCTCTATCCTTTTGTTGATGATCCTGAGAATAACTTTAGCTGCGTGGGATATCAAACTTATTGTTCTGTAATCCTCACATGACGAAGCCTTTGCCTTTTTTGGAATAGGAACTAACACCGATCTCACAAAATCTTCCGGCCAGATTCCTTCCTCATAGATACTACGAATCAGTCCATATATGGCCTTCTTCCCACCTTTCCCTAACCATTTCAACATTTCTACAGGAATATTGTCCACCCCCACAGCCTTATTTGCTTTCATCTCCTTTAATGCCCTTTCTATTTCATCGTCGAGTATGCCTGGACCTAAGCTATCTTCTTCTACGTCATGTTCCTTTTCTATGTCTAACCTTGTCGGCCTAAGTTCTTTACCATACAGTGTTTCTATATATTCCTTCCATCTCTCTTGGATTTTTCCTGGTTCAACTATTACCCTACCCCACTTATCTTTAACTGTTAGCACAGATCTTGCCTTCTTACTTCCCGATAATAACTTAACCTTGCTGTATAGAGCACCAATTTCACCCTTCTTCTGTAAACTTTCCATATCCTCGCATTGCGTTCTCCACCATTCTTCTTTTGCTTTATTTGTGGCCCTTCTCAATTTATTGTTTAACTCTTTGTACTTCATTTTGCCTAACTCTGTGTTTACATTTTTCCATCTTCTTCTCTCATCCATCTTCGCAATCATCTCATCCGTTACCCATGGTTTCCTTATCCTTTTCCCGTTAACGGTTCCTATAGTGTCTTTAGCGGCTTCCAATATCCCTTTCTTGATACATTCCCATTTTTCTTCGATAGCACTCAGTTCTTTACCGTCATCCATCATTTTCTCTACAGCCTCCTGATACTCCTTCCTCGTTAATTCATTTACTGCTTCTAAATTCCATTTTTTAACCCGCCGCCCTTGCCTTATCTTCTTGAAACGAACATTACATTTCATAACAACTAAATTGTGGTCAGAGTCCGCATCCGCTCCTGGGAAACTGTGCGAATTTATCACACTGTTCCTAAACCTGTGCCTAACCATAATATAATCTAACTGATACCTTTCTGAGTCACCTGGCATTTTCCATGTATACCTACGCCTTTTGTGGTGTCTAAACCATGTGTTAGTGATGACTAACCCCTGTCTCCTGCAGAATTCAATTGCTTTCTCCCCGCGTTCATTCCTCGTGCCTAACCCATAGTCCCCCACCTCACCACCATCTCTTCCTTCGCCTACCGTCGCATTCCAATCCCCCATCACTATCAAATGTTTCCCTGCAGGAACACTCGCGATGATATCCTCTAACTCATCATACATCCTATCGACTTCTTCCTCCTTGTGGTTGCTCGGTGGCATGTATACCTGAATAATGACCAAGTTCGTCGGCTCTGCTTTAATCTCTACGAGTAAAATTCTATCTGTCGCTTGCTCTATGTTGACTACGCTTCTTCCTACCCCTTTATTTAAAATTACGGCAACCCCTCGTTGGCTCTCATCCCCGCCGCTGAATATTACTCTATAATTGTCACTCCAGTAATCCCCGCTATCCTTCCATCTCACCTCGCAGAGGCCTAAAACATCTATGTTACCTCTTTCCATCTCTCGCTTAATATTTTCTAATTTGCCTCTCCTCAACATTGTCCTGACGTTCCAGGTTCCTATTCTAACTACTTTCGCCTTCTTCTGAGTCTTCTGTCCTGCTGAAGTTATTCCTTCCCCGCAAGGGTTTCGTGGGATGACGACCGCGGAAGCCTTGCCTCTCCCGCTGCCGGGCACGACACACGGCCTCTTGGGCCGTGTCCCGTAGTTGCCAGGACTCATATTATCTATAGTGCCCATCATAATATTCTTGGGAATCATAATTGAGGTGGTTTCCCGTTGCCTTCCTCAATAGTGTTTTTAACGTGACACCATCACTTAATGGCCGCCCCACTGGGGTCAGACGCCATTGCAGCCGCCTCACTGAGGAACAGACGCTGCGTGGACTACCTTTCGTCTGGCTCCTAACCTTCGACCTATCTGGCATGGGTGACCCTTCCAGGAGTAATTATTTTTACTCCCGCCAGCACAGCTCTAGGGGTCATCGGAACACACAAGCCCTTCCACCACGACAAGGTTGTAGTCCATGGGAGGGAGATAAGATATGACTGAGGAAAAGGGTACGTGGTGCAGAGAGAGTAGGGGACGAGGGAGAGGGGAAAAACAGGTAGTGGGGGAGGGGTATATGGAGGGGGAGAAAGCGGAGCGGAGAACAGGTGGTGGGAGAGGGGTGAAGGAGTCATATATATATATATACACCGGTGTATTTACACATCTTTCCATAAATGTACAACCACTTTCAATTTGTCCCACTGAATATTGATGAGGAAGCAATTTCATTACATAAAAGTTGCAACAAAATATCATATAGAAATAAGAAAAAATGCTACAACTTGAACTAGGCATGCAAATTTATTAGAGCGGAAACACTCAACGCAATAGGGTGAACTAATTGTTCAGAGAAAGCAGTCCGTGACATTGAGGACCAACCAAAAATTTGGAATTCATCAATCATCAAAAAGATATTTTGATCTTATTGACATTTTTATCAAAATCTGGAAGCGTAAATAACTGTCTTTCTCCTGCTTCCTTTGTGGAGGACGTATCTATCTTCCTGCTCTTCTCAAAGAGAGGAGAGAGACGGCTAACTAGCTGGCTACTCGTTAGAGAAAGCAAGCACTTCACACTCAGATTTAGGTAGACACCAATATACCAATGTTTGTTTAACGAGAAAATAAACTATATATATGATTATGTATGCAACTATAATAATTATTATTATTGATATTTTACCGGGCACAGCCTAAACAATTGTATAATATCATTAATTTCCACTTCTAACAAAATACACTACCTGAAATCCTATGTATAAGTTAGTCCCCCGTCAATTCTATATACTTCTTCCCACCTTCATTCCGTCCAACATGCGTTTTCTATTTCAATCCCTTTCTGGCTTCCCTTACCTCTTCCTCTCCCCTATACCACAGTCTTCAACATCCCATCGCCAATCAAAATGCTCTGCATCCATCTTTCCTGCCTCTTTCGGATTTTTCCCAACAATAAATAAATAATTACAATATATATTATTATTATTAGTAGGTAATCTACCGATTAAGGGTAGTTTTTGGATTGATACAACTATCAAATAAATATTTTTTAACTCCAAACAAAACCCAACACAGCAACCTACTCTACATCAGGTCCCTCTTCATCTCTGCATATTTCTTTCCTCCTTTCATCCCGCCCAACATCCCTATCCTCATCCTGCCCTTTCCTCGTTTGCCTAACAATCTCCCCTCTATTACCTTCTTCAACATTCCACTGCCGCTCAATACGCCTTTCATCCATTTTTCCTGCCTCCATAGGATATCTCCCAACCCGTCTCCTCACCCGCCATCCCTAGTACTTCCTCATTTGTTTTCCTTTCGGTCCATTTCACCTTCTCCATTCTTCTCCACACCCACATTTCAGAAGCCTCCAATCTACGTCTATCCTCTTGTTTCAGCGACCACGTTTCCACGCCGTACGTAGCTACGCTCCATATCAGAGTTTTTACGAGTCTTTTCTTAACCTCCCTACTCAACGTCCCTGTCATCAACTCCCTCCTCCTTGAGAAAGCCTCCTTGCCTAGCGCAATTCTTCTCCTTACGTCCCAACTACTTTGACCGTGTTGATCCAAAACAATTCCGAGATACGTAAACTGTTCTACCTGATCTATTTTTTCCCCTCCTATTTTAATGTTTAGCTTAGCCTTTTTCTTTCTGGGAAATCGCATAACCTTTGTTTTATTAATATTGATTCTCATCTCATATCTATCTCACTGAACCTCCAATTCACTCAGCATGCTTGAAATCCTTTGGCTGTTATCTATATATATATATATATATAACCATAAAAAAAATATATATATATGGATGATGCGGAAGTACTCCCGAGAGCAATATAACTTTTGGACGGCACAATAGAACACAGAATAAAACAGATAACACGTAAAAGGACACTCACACTGTAGATGATTTAAGCTTTCGGCCTACACCGAGGCCTTCTTCAGGTCAGACTGCTCGGACAGAAGGCCTCGGAGTAGGCCGAAAGCTTAAATCATCTACAGTGTGAGTGTCCTTTTACGTGTTATCTGTTTTATAAATATATATATATATATTTATAAATATATATATATATATTTATAAATATATATATATATATTATTTATTTAAATATTACAGATATATATATATACTATTACAAATATATATTTATCTATAATTATAAATTCAGTATTACTACGGCTTAAACTTTATTTTTCCTAGTTGAAGCTACTCCGCCATCGAAAACTATGAATTTTACAAGAATCCTTATTGTTCGTCATTATCGTTCGAGCCCTCGTATTATCAGCATGTTAAGAAAATTAATGTAAAAGCTATTTCTGAAAACGCAAAAAAGGAATAACAATAAAAAAAATGAAGGCATTGTAGAGAGCTAGGAAAGCTACGTTCAATATTAACTACAACTTTAGAATAAAAAGCAATTAAAAAGAGTATGTTGATCAGTTCAGATACTAAGGCAGCATTTTAAAACGTGATTTTCAAAGGAAAAAACCCTACTATTCCAAAGTAACAATTGACTTTTTACGATCATGGTTACCCTACCGTGGAAAATAATTGGGTGCACCAAGTACACCAGCTGCTACTGACAATACAACACGACAGGAAAGTCAAAGCCAGAAAAAAACTCTAAATGTAGAAAAGCAGTGCATTTTGTCTTCTGAACCCCACGATGGCAAGATTACACCTTTTAAATCCTCGGAATGCTGTTATATTTGTAACAATATTTCAGAGAAAAATGTAGGTGGTAGTTGGTAAATTACAGGAAAAATTCTCTTGGAGACAAAGACGTGGCGAGAAGAAGACAATTGACAGCAGATAAGCTAATTAAAAATTTAAAGACCACTTTTCCAAAAACTGAGGCCATCTCTGCGGATTTCGTTGATCTTAGTATCGTAGCCAGCAAATAAAATAACATATTTTCCAATCCATAGTTACTCAGAACTATTCGAATTATTCGTTTCCGCAGTGCTATTAGAGCTGTTTCTGAAGTAATTAAACCTTTCACAATGATTTGGACTCAATTTCTACCAGTATCCAGAACGAGGTGTGCTAAAAAAATAACGGTAATTTGGGTTACTGGGAAAGAATTTTATTTTTCGTCTTAATCTTTGTTATCCCCTTCAAAACAGTTCCCATTAGATATTACCCACTTATGCCAGCGATTAAGTATCAAAACTTTTCTGGAACTCGATCTTTGGTAGAGGTGTTTATTCTCTCAGCGATGCGTTTTTAATCTCATCTATGCTTGTAAAACTACGGCCCTTTTAGGTTATCTTTAGTTTTGGGAAACAGAAAAAAGTCACAAAGGGACTCGCCTGGAGAAAATGGAAGCTAGGACATCAATACGGTGCTATTTTTGGCCAAAAAATCTCAAACAAGGAGTGAATTGAAACGAAAAAGAATCATCATCGGGCATTTTTTTCGTATTGCTTCACGCAAACGGCGTTGAACTTGTAAGTAATGCTGGCTGATCGTCTGACCTTGTGGCAAGTACTCATGGTGCAATATGCCAAGGAATTCAAAGAAATCGAAATACAAAATTCCCGCTACTTTTTGAACACACCTGGTATGTCTCACATTGTTCATGCTCACAGTTTCAGGTAAACAATACGGCATGCTTCATGGGAGGTATTTTCCATACACAAATTTTAGCAACGTGGAAAATAGCGATGTATAGATCTGAAACATGATCTTTGAAACAAGAGAATGAGTGCTCTCTGGTATATTTTGAGGAGTATGGATGGGATCGGGATGGTTCGCTAGCTAACGAATTGGCTTCCCACCGAGAGAACCCAGGTTCGAATCCCGAAGACGGCAGATATTTTACAGTGGTATCCCGATCCTTACTTGGGGTACTTTGTAGAGAACATTTTGGGTGAGTACTGCGGACGTCTTTCGTTAAGAGTAGGAATCCCGAAGACGGCAGATATTTTACAGTGGTATCCCGATCCTTACTTGGGGTACTTTGTAGAGAACATTTTGGGTGAGTACTGCGGACGTCTTTCGTTAAGAGTAGGCCGACGCCAGGTTTCTCTCCACCCTTCCTCCTTTCCAATCCATTCCTCTTGCTGCAAATGACCTTAGCCGTCGGTCGCCTCCCCTAAAACCTACCACCTAACTAGGAGTAAGGAGACGGATGGAGAAAATAAGTTGGGCAGAGGATAACCATTAAATACAGGTCATAAAACCTGTATATTGCGCGAACAGAGTATTGGATGCCCCCTATACAATAGTTTATAGAGGATATTTGAGTAAGACAGACAAGTGAGCTGACAAAATATTTGAAGGGCAGCTGGACATTGAAGACTCTGATAGAAGAGAGAATGTTGGGTCAATGGGGAAGAGGAAGGATTGCAATTGCTTTTTTGTACAGCACGAAGGCAGGTAAGGCTACGAAGAACTGAAGAAGGAAATAATGTTGGGAAAAATGGAGGAAGTTGTCGCAATACGTTAACAGTGGTCAAAGACCGTCATTTACTGTTACCTACCTTTTGCATGTAGAATACTTCGAATGTAGAAAGGTCTGGTGCTCTCCCGTCGTACTTGCTGGATAACTTCCTCCCAGTTCTTCAACCAGGTTAGACTCTCCGTCTCGGCCGACGTTTCAATGACCAGCTCGCCCATCATGCCCTCGGCAGAATACCTAAATGGAATTTCCTATGAATCAGCATTGAGATACTAACGCTTGTTCTAGTTAAAAAGAAGAGAAATTGGACCGTACAAACTACCGAGGGAATGATCAAATAGTGTAAAACTTCATGTAAAAGCCTAAACCCACGTAATGCAAAGTGGATTGTTCGGGTTGGGGACAAAATTGGAATGATGAGTGGGGAAGGCAGCAAAGAGATCGGATCAGAAGTTAGGGCATAGGTGAATTACTGACATGCCCAAAACACGTGTACTTTATAGAGGAATACATATGCGAAGTTGATAAATTATAAAAGGCTTTCATCGTTTACGTAAAGTTTTGAACGTGGAAAATGGAATCACTTTAACTTATTCGATAGGTATGCATTTCTCACTTTCTCATTCGAAAAGCAATATTCATTGTATAGATATTGAAATGAAGATCTTGAACGTCATCACCAGGTCAACCTGATGATGACGTTCAACGTCGAAACCTGGGTCATGTTTTTAAATAAAGTGTGTGGAATTACAAAGTCGATAATTTCATTTCAGTATGCTATGCAAATTCCATAAAGTTACACCGGAGACAAAAAATTCATAGTATAGAATTTCTTTCTTCGCAAAGACAATGCTTGGAGATCCTCTGCTAATATTTTCATTAAGAAATGTTTTAATTATTTTATCCTATTTTCTATGGCCAAAATTATCATAATGGAAACTTTTTCAATGTAGACCAAATCTATCAAATAATTTTTTTTAAATCAACACGGTCGATAAACTCGAATGCTAAATTCATCCGTCAATATTCTTCGTGTCATTCATAAATAATATAATCAGCGGTTATAAATGCGAATTCTAGGCAGAATTATAGGTTCGAGAACCGACAAACATAATTTTTTATCGATAAGACTAATATCACCCCAGAACAGAGTTGGATTGTTTCTTTTATTTGATCATATGAATTAACTTTTTTTGATAGGTAGCTTCATCTTAAATGCTCAATACCGCCCAAAAAGAAATTACTGGCATTTAAAATGTCGATATTTACTGTCACTGCTCATGTCTGATTAAGCTAAAATTATATATTCCCGCTACGTCATAAAAATGTAAGTTGAAAACAATTGTAATTTTCCTCAGTCATGGATGTGTGTGTGTATATATATATATATATATATATATATATATATATATATATATATATATATATATATATATATATAGCTAACAATCCTCCCAATTCATCTACGTGTCGTGATTTGCATTAATTTTATCGACATATTTAATTAACTTAGCTTTAACTTACCTTTATAACAACTTAGTGGTATCTTTACGTCTACCCTTGGTTTATTGTGGTAGCCATCCTCTCATCCATATCAATTCTATTACTTCTTAATTATCAGTTCATAAATTCCTTTCCTCTACTTTCGTTCCATGTTCCTCGTTTTTCTTACTTTCTTCCACTCCCACATCGTCTTTCTATCCAGACACCCCTCGAGAACGGAGAGGGCCCAACTTGCTTCGATTAGTCATTATTTTGTTTTCTTAAGGAATCATTCTCAAAGGTAAGCCAGCCTCTCTCACTGCTGGACTAGAAATCACTGGGAGCAAGAATACGAGGCACGACTCGTATTGCATGCACGACAATCTACCACACAAAATATCGTATGCATAAATTATATGAGTTTTCACTGGCATGGGGAATAATTTTATCTCCTGTTACAACAGTGGGCGAGACCACAATTAGAACTAGGGGAAACTGACTGATGAACAAACCGATATAAGGAATCCTCTTTTCCATAAAATAATTCGTGACAACAAATGCATGGAACATCACGTGCAAGAAAACTTGGACTCTCTGAAGATAAAAATATTCGTAATACCAGCAATCACGCATTACTCTAATTACTAATGACACTTAACCTAACACCCCTGCCATACTCCCAAGTCGTGTCTCACAGGGGAAGGTGAAGATATAGATTTGAAATATTTTTTGAATTTGCACAACTCAATTTGGAAGGGACTTTGGAAATCATTTGCTTAGGAAACCATAGAAGACCCATGACTGTAAATGTTTCCCATAACCCAATACTTTCCAAATAGATCTTACGTTGCAACTAACGGAGTCAAAATGTCTGTACTAACGACACTCCATCACAAGAATAACGTGGAACACTTTTAAAACAAAACAAGAGAAGATAATTAGCGTCATACACATTTTACCCAAGTATCGTAACTCTTACTATTAATTTAGGGTTAATTCTTTTGGTCACCTGCCCCTTGGATGGATCTTGTTCATTACCTCATCCCCCAAAAGGCTGAACTATTAACCTTATCCCTGACAAATGATGCACATTAGGTATTCAAAGCTGTTAAATTTATTCTGTATTCAAACCTAAAAATGGGCATCATCAGTCAATTTATTCCTTTGTGCGAGCCATTAATGGCCTGCGCCAAATGAACTAAGAGGAACTTGCGTGACCTCGAACGCCCAGGCGCGACAGAATCCCTGCTTAATAACATCGAATACAAATCCTACAATCCGAAAAAGGGTGTTTGGCGGAAGGTGTTAACCATAATTTATAAATATTGATTTTTGTTAAAGTTTGCAAAAACCGATGCATCCCTATATGAATCATTCAGTGAAGGGTTTTCGTTACTGAATCATATTTTATAATGAAAACTTTGTGGGTGATTCGGTTCGATTGTCTTGTCTTCTCTCTTCGTTACTCCAAGAGACACCATCCTAATTCCTCAGACATTTCCGTCACGCTTAATCCTTTTTCATAATAATATTTAGTTAATCGGATTTTCTCTGAACTTTTTCCCTTTCCTTAATTGACGGTTTCTCCCATGAATTCCAAAAAATTATGTTCAGCTACGCATTCGATTTGCTTTCTAGCCATGGCGGAAATAATATCTCTTAAATAACATATCTGTTCATTATTTTAACACAAAACGCAACATAAAGAATAAATGGCAATTCCGCCATACGTTCTCATTTCATATGACAACCATTATTTCCCAGAAATTCAACAAGTTGAGAATAATACTCGTATATGCGAGTAGACATGACGTTGGGCATATGAGTAGAGTACTACCAAACGATACGTAACGAAACAGAAATCACAAGTAATGTGGTCCAGAGATTATCTCATCTCTTGTGCGAAATAGTACTTAATAGCTACGCACGATTCTTGAGAGAATCGTTCAAAGAGAATGCAGATCGTTGAACTCAAAGACATTACTAATAATATTTTCCTAATTAAAGATTGCTTTCAGATGGACACTACAAACTGTTATTTTGTGCTTTGATATTCCGAAGAGAGAGGAACTTAAAAACAATGCTAAAGATAGAAACTATTTGTGCATCAAAATACATCTTGAGCTCTAAGCCGCTACGAAAACGCGTGGCAGGAGGGGTAATCGTCAACCACCTGAGTTTTTATTTATTATTTTGGCGTAGCCTATGTTTACATACTAAACAAATTGACTAAAATATATTCACAGAATATGCATAAATAAAATGATCCTTGCAGCTTGGTACTTCAATTTATTTTAGGTTCTCTCCAAAAACCTTGAAGAAGATAATAAAATCCAATTATCAAATAAACCATAATAGAATTTACGTATTGACTTTATACTTGTTATATTAATATTACGTATAAAATATTACGTATAAAATGTATTCATTATCTCAACAAGTAAGCAAAACTAAGAAACTTAAATTTAAAAAGATCTTCAGTTTCCTATTCAGACCTACCAAACTATTTCCACCCCAAATATTATATTATTTACGTAAAACAGAGGGAAATATTTGAGAAGTTAATGACATTTCATTCATTCTATGAGGCAAGCACATTCATTTTGTGTTCCCGGACTGCCTTGACGAATGAAATACTCCACATCCAAGTCTTACATCTACAACAAAGTGGAATTGAGACTTCGAAGATACCAATCGAAAGGATTCCAAAGCATTTCTTTTAACTTTTTGATGGGATAAAATATTCACTATTGTTGCCACTATATACGTATGCTTGCTGCTAAATCTTCGCCGTACGGAAATCCATTAACATAAATTAGCTCGGAACGGATAGTGAAGCACTCTCGTATAAGAGCACTAACGATCCTTTTTTCTCGGATCCGAACCCAAGTTACCCTCCCGCATCCAATGACACATCAATCCAACCAGAACTCCAGCAGGCCACAACGGCTTTTCCGAGCTTGGTGCACCCTCGCCCGATGAAGCACTCAACAAGCGCTCCGGAAAGCGCGCCGCAAGCGTACGCATCTGGGCCAACGCGGCGGAAGGATCCGCGGGGGGTCCCGTGAGAAGGCGAGGGGAAAGAGGTCAAGGGTCCGGGAGGGGAGGGCACGCAAACCTAAAAAGAAATAACCGCGGAAGGGACGGTTGAGCCCTAACCCACTCCCTGCGCTGTATCTCCCGACGAGAATGGCCGACCTACTCGGGAGCACCGAGACGAGAAAAGAAATGTTTTAAGGACTAAAAGAGCTGACAGTGGCCCCGGAACACCACCACCCCCACTCCCCGTTCTCCGCGGCTCATTACCATACGTGCTGGGGTCGGCACGTACAGAAAAGGGGGAGGGGACCGCGAACCCGAGCACCACGGAACCCCTACTCCCCCTCTTCCGACACGCAAACTTAGAGGCTTTCCACTCTAATTGGGAGACTTGTGTTTTATTTGTCGACTGATGAGAGGGAGGGGAGAGCGAGAGGGACCGAGTCTCAGGAGGTCAGATTATCCAGAGATGGAGGGGGGTGGGAGTGGCCACGGTAATTCGTGCTTCTTTTTTCCTCTCTCCTCCTCCTTCCCGGAGGAAAGAAAGTGGAGGGAGCGTCTTGGGGCCCGAGGGGTGTGGATATATCGGCCGGTCGATGTGCCCGAGGGGGGATAGGGGGAGTGGAAACGTAAGGTGAGAGAGAGGTCTCGGGGTGTGGGGAGGAGGAGGTCAAGGGGGCGAGGAGGAGTGCTCGGAGGGCGCGAGCCTGCGCAGTTCGCCAGGAGATGACCTCCCACCTCTGCCTCCCTCATTTCGGATGTTGGCTCTCGCGTGTGGAGGGGGATAAGGGGGAGGGCTAAGCAGAAGTGTGGAGGAGAGAAAGAGTGAGTGCAGAGTCGCTATCATTCCCAGATGTGTTGAGCTCTCTCTCTCCCACTCTTTTCTTCCCCACACCTTCCCCTCCCCCGCTCCGCCCTCTTTCTCCCCCTCCCGCCACCCCCCCTCTTTTCCTCCCACGACCGAACGAACGGGAACCAGCCATTGGTCGGCTCCCCCCTCCCGCCCTCATAGACCCGGCTCCTTTTCCCTCCACCTCCCCCCCGGCGAGAGGAGAGAGCGAGAGGACGGAGGAGAGGATGAGGTCCCGCGGAGGAGAGGAGGAGGGGAGATGGGCAGGGCCTGAGGAAAGACGGGAGGAGAGGCTCCTTGGGAGGGCGAGAGAGAGCGCCGAGATGACGCGGCCCGCCCCTTTCCTCGGGTCCCCTTCCACCCCCCGGCAGACGGCAAGAAGCGAGGGGGAGAGAGATGAAAGGGGCGCCGCCCACTCCTCGGCGAAGGAACACGCCTCCTCGCCACGACGCCACTCCCCTCACACTCACTCGAGAGGGAGACAGCACAACCCACCCTCAAACACACAAAACCACCCCAACTTCCTCCCCCCTCCGGGTCAAAAAAGCCTCACTCCCTCTCAGCACCACATGTGCCCTCCCCGTCTCCCTCATTCCCCTTCGGCTTCGGCTCCATTGGAGGCCTCGCCTCGCAGGGCCGGATGGAATTCATATAACGAGAGTGGACCGCGAGGTCTTTGCCGACCCTCCTCCCGCTCGCTCTCTCTATCTCTCTCTTCCCTTTCAACTGGGAACGAGAGATCCTTAAGAGGTGGTGGGAGGAGGGTGGGATTGGAAAGGGGTCGAATCAAGGAAGAAAAATATTTTTTTCTTCTCAAAAGGGAGTAAAAGGTCAAGGAGATGTATAATGGAGGTTGGAACTTGCAGGCGCCTATGCCGCCGACTGCGGGAACTTCCGGAGTGCCCAAGTCCCCGCGTTTCCTAAGAGGGCTGACTCTCCCATTCAATCGTCTTCCCGGATCGTTCTATGCTCTCTCTGTCCTGTCACGCGGTTCTTGTCTCCTGTCCTCATCACTGCTCGCACCACCGACACTTCACCTCCTCATTTTTATTAACCCAGTACGTTCTCCTCCGTGCGAAGTCAGTACTCAAGAATATTCGAGTTGAAATACGAATAAACAATGGGTAAGCTGTTTGGGCAAAGGTATGCGTAGACTACAGTACAGGTATGACTGACAAGAAGAAAATACCGAATATTTCCCACACAGGTGTAAAAATACGAACGAGATTATCTTGCCAAATGGTTATAGGATCATGATGACTTCTTTAGGCAGAATAATAAGAAACCAGATTGGCGATGTTGGTCATGTGATTCGTCGAACCAACATAAAATAAACAATTTTGTTCAATTCGAAGACTTTGCACATTGACAGCTAAATCCAAGCTATGTGATTTTTGGATACTCGATCTTCCCGGAGAATCGCAGGCGGAAAAAGGATAAAAATTGGCCAAATTATTATTACGGTGTGGATTTCACTCGATAAAGGACTAGATTTAAAACGATATCTATCATCACATTTTAGTTAAACGTCGGGATAATTACAGAGGATTTTGCTGATAAGTTTATTAAAACTTATGGCAGAAGTAGTTTTGAATACATAAACCCCTAAACAGTGCATAAGTTATATAATAACATTGAATAAGTTTCACATATGATTTTCAAGAAACGCGATGTAGAATTTTCTTCAACAAACGTAATATAATATTTCTTAAGAGATATTTTTCAAAATTTTCGTACAGTTCTGTCGGTGCCTATGGCACTGTGATCTGAATAAATCTTTTTATTTCATACGTAGCTGTGCTAGCGGCTCTCATTTAAATTGGTAGCCCCAACCGGAGGCATTCTACGTCTAACCTGGCCAGGACACAGGCAGTCATGAGGAGGTTGGGGGAAGGAAGTAAGGACGACGGAGATGAAGGACGAGAGAGTTGTACTCACAGAGAGGAGAACTCCACAGTTGAATTTTTGAAACCGTTGCCAAAATAGTAAAGATTGATTGAAAAGAAGAAGGACGTTTTATTGTAAAAGTATAGCGCAATATCTCAAAGAGAAAAGTGTTATCGCATTTTGTTCCGCCACGTTAGAGAGAACGATTTGTTTACCGATTGAGTTGATGAATATGCCATATTATTTTGGCCTTCGCATTTTCTCATGCCTATTGGAACTTTTTTATTGGTCCATCCTTATGTAGGTGAGACTGATCGGTCGCTGATCCCAATTACGGTGGAATCAGCGAGTACAAGTGAACTCGAATCAAATACTAAGGATAACGATTTGACTAAAAGACTATGCTTATCGAATGTTTGAGATTTTTTCAAACATGCTGCCCTGCAATATTGAAATATTGGCTGTTTATACAAATTTTCGATTTGAAAAACTCTTTATTAGATGAAGGGATTCCATAAAACTGTTTTGTTTTGGTGCTAAATAAATAAATACGACCCAGGGCTAAATAAGTAGAATTAAACGCAATATTTCTGAAACCATAACTGACGTTCCAAAGGTGGTTGTAACCATACTTTGAATCAATTATTGAGCTAATTGAACTCCATCCCTAATACGCAGAGACCATTTCTGCGGGGGATAACGTGATTGATTTCAATAAGAGGTTGGATAATATATTTTCAATTTCTATTCATCCACTTTTTTTCTGTTTTGATGATGAGGATGGATTTCGAATAATGATCATTTCACGAAAATCTAGCGAGAAAACATTCCAGAAAGATATTGTCCATCTTGATCCAACGTTAAACAACTAGAAATATGTGAAGAAACTAGAACAGACGGAATATAAAATTATCTGAAGGACGCAATCTTAGAAATAACGTAATAACAACTCACAAATAAGAGCTAATCATTACCATTATCATACATTTACACCAGTCGACCTTGGAGCGAGAGAGCTTATCGAAGAAAGGACTCATTAAGCAAAAACGTGGCGTTCTTTATAATAAGTTATGAAAACAAGTCATAAGAACGAATAAGAAGACCAATGAGGAGAGGAATGAAAGCTTCTGCCAAGAAATAATCAATATAATAAATAAGGGAAACGTAAAAAAACGTGAACGAATGTACCTAATAATTATCCCGTGGAATCGCTTCGGGGAAGAAAAGTCAGAAAATAATAATGCAGGTGCGAATGGGAAATGCTAATTGAAGAGAATGAGATAGGAAACAGATAAAAGGAAAACTACGAATATTAAAGATCCTGGCACCTCTGGGAGATAACATATTGAACGAAAGTGGAAGACGACCGAAGACCAGGTACACCAAGAAGTGAGATTGATGGGGCGGTGAATGACCTAAAGAGACGCACAGCAAAGACGACATAAGTAAACGAAAGAAAATATGCTTGAAATTACCAAAAAGAACTGTGAAAGCGGAAAATCATTCGTGAGCTTTGAGAAGATTATTGACGGTTGCAGTACTTATCGCGAAGGAAACGAGGTCCTAGATATATAAGGAACGGGGAAAGTCACATGCATCCAAAATACTTCCCGAAAAATCAGCTGAAGAATAGAAATTTAAATTGAAGGCACCTATTTGAAAACAGTATTGGATTCAGAAATAACAAAAGGCGTGGTAGGCGATATGTTGAAAGGATTTTGGCAGAAAAAATGAAGGTATCTATGTTGGACATGTGAACAAATCATTGTCTGTAACATCCGGGGTCACAGAAAAGATCTTTTTGACCACATCGGATTGAATACATTTTCAAACGGTAAAACACGACGTTGATTACGATGGTAAAAGAATTATCTACAACTATACGATTAAAAAGTTGACACCATTACACAATTCAACTGAAAGGAAGAGGATCAGATGAAGAGATTCAATCTCTTAACATTTAACATGATCTATTAAACAGTCACTTGAAACAGCCAATAAATAAAACACAAGGGAGACGAATAAAACAGATTAAGGTGAGCGGGGAAGTTACTATCACGCTACGTTTCGCAGTTAATAAAACAGTAACAGCAAAGGTGCAGGGACTGCAGACAGAAATGAGCACAATGGACCAAGCGGTTCGGGATTCTAACTTGAAAATTCGCACAGAGAAAGTCAAAATTCAACTATGCGGAAGAGAGAAACTGAATGGAAGACTTTACCTTAAGATTCTTAAAAAAATAGATTAGTCACCTTAAGAAATTGGAGCATGTGGAACCTTTTATATCCTTCAGAAGTGGTATAAGAGTGATGGAAGGAAACCGATGATTTAAAGTAGAGATCAGATGAACCTAAAAAGTACTTTACTCTCAAGAAACTAATTTGTTTGAATAAGAAGTTTATAAACAAAGAAATAACACATGAAACAATTTGTGAGGATTGAGACGCTCTATGGTTAACAGAAGAGGCAAAGAGCAGTTTACCGAGGAATATACGAGTAATCCTACGATATCTGATGCTGCAGGTGGATTCTGAAGACCAAATAGATAGACAAAGTGACAAATGAAATATGCAAAATAGAAGAATATGACGCATTATGAGGATCAGAATGAACAAAAGGATTCCGCACACATTGAGACACTATGGATTAGTTACAGCCATAATATCGTACATGGGAATGGAAAGACAATAGAGAACAACCGAAATGGACGAAAGCCACTATAAATATGAAAATATAAGGGAAGGACACATGAAGAAGAACAAATACGTTGGTAAAGTAAAGGCGGGTGTTAGACAGATGAAGTATCAGAGCTAAAGAACTTTAGAGAGGGAAGAATGGAGGGATTTACTGATGGAAGCCTCTTTCTCTTTCGTCTCCCATAATCAGTCGTATCTATAGTATATACCGTATAAGCTTATAAGCTCATAATGTATCAGCTTTCTCCCTCCAACTTTTCATTCCTTGAGGTTTTCGACTCATTCCACAAATCGATATAACCAATGGCATCAAGTGCGATATTTCGGCCCAGCACTGTGAAAAGTTTTAAGTATGTTTCTCTCAACAAAAACATACATCATGGAGTTTAGTTCAATGAGTTCAACCCGAGACGCGACCGATCACAACACATTTTTTTATTATGATCAGGAAACAAGATTATCTACAGAAACTCAAAATCGCAGCATTGTTGAAATATCATCAATTAAATAATGTTGATTATTCCGAGCTACGCCAAAATCAATAGATATTTTCCTCAAACGGTTTGTCAGGAGCTATTTATTCATTTTTTTTCATTTCACGTAAAATATGCTTAAATCATATGTATATCACGGAGGAAGGACCACCGTTTAGACCTATAATAATATAAACGCGGTGTACCATTTTTACAAGTTGTTTAAATCCAAATAAAGCTAATGCCATTGTATATCCTGTAACTTGACTGAAATAAGGGGTAAGTATTCCTGAAAAAATAGTCCTGAACCATTTACTTTGTTCCTTGTACTCTAACGGCCCATTTCAACTAAGTCTGTGGCTAATTACAAGAACTGATTTGCTCTACTATAAGTCTCGTATATTTAAGCTAAATTTGGAGGATTAATAACGGTATAATACAATGAAAAGCATCATTTTACATGACTATCTGCAGATTATCGACGTATTGGAAGTGCTTGCGTAAACATAATAAAAATTATTAAAAGGAATTTAAAGGTAAATAAATAGCAGTATGTACTATCTCTCTGCCATGATTGATTTTCTGAATATTTATGAATAGTATGAAAAATATTCACAGCAACTTATTAGTCTCTCTTCGCGAAATGTTCCTCATTGAGGCCTAACTATGGCCTCATATGCATGTAAAAGTGTGAAAATACTGGTTTTCGGCCATAAACTCGCGATTCGGCTGGCTTCACAGATTCTAATTCAAGCGTGCAACACCTTTTGCTAATTTCTAAAAAAAACTAATAACCACGATATTTATAATTGAACAATCATAAAATAACTTAAGTTTCTAAATCAAATAGCCCGTGTGTACATCGCTTCTTACCATCAATCATTCGCATCACACTACATCTTATTTCGCAAGGAGGCTACATATGCAGGCAATGTTATAAGAAAAACATTAAACACAGAAAAAATTAAAAATAAAGGCGATACTAATCTTTGAAAAGAATACGATGTTTCTCTAACGAGGACAGGGTTAGAAAACCGTGCGTTGGTTATATCCAGACGACGAAGAACCCCTCCCTGTCTTCACTCAAAGCACGGAGTAGTTGTATTGTTGAATGGAAAATTGAAGCATATTCTTTGCGAGTAAAATTTTTGGTACATTGATCTCAATATATCAGATAAACATTTGACGTTAAGGAAGATAGTGGATCTAATACGCAGATAAAAATAAGCAAACGGTTACCTTATTCTAGGTAAATAAAATGCCAAACTAGGAGGACTATGGATGCACAATATTCTTATGGTGCTGTAAAGCTGATAGTAAGAAAATTTCTACTAGATTTAACAGAGATGACACTTAAGAAAAGGATAGCTTGATAGTGCAACTGACTGGCCGACCAATTTGAGAACTTTGGTAGCTAGAAACTCAGTCAAGGCAAATAATTTCAAGTTGGTTACCGTGGTGATAAACTTCCAGTTACTGTATGAAATATGCATATTATTTTATCAATTATTTTTTATGCATTATATACGGTAAAATGTATCCCATTTCCGTCGACAAACTTTGAGTACTGTAATATACTACTATAAAATTGCGACAAAATATTACAATTATTTTAAGTGCTTCCAATGAATTTTGATGAGCACGCAATCTATATTGCAAAACGTAACCATGCTGTGCTGCAGGAAATGATATTTTGCCAGACAATATAGGAAACTGCAATTTGTATTATCATCGTAACTTTGAGCATAATTAGACATTATTTTCTTTGACAATAGTTTCAATGGTTGTCGTATTTGTTTTCCATTTCTGTAATCTCGAAATGTGCAAGACAAAAAGATCCATTTATATCGGTTTTCGAGAAATTCAATGTCCTTTAAATTTTCTTCATGACCTTCCTGTCAATGTAATGTGAAGTGAAATTTACCCCCACGATGCCACCTTTAAATTCATTGATTTTTAATCGACCAGAAGATTTAGTCGTGCATGTAATCTTCTTGCCCCTGGCTGATTGCTTTCGGGTATGCCTATAATCACCTTAGGCTTTCTCTTCGTGCACACAATGTTAAATGAAGCCGATCGCTTTATTGTTACAATTCAGAAATCATATCTTTCTGCGGTGGGATCCCAAATGAGCGATTCAGATTACAATCCTAACTCGAAATGAAACATCTCTGGAAATATTTGGCTCGAATACATCCCCACTTTAATGCAAGTACTTTTAATGCAATTCCTCAATTTTTTCTGAAATATTTTCCCCTTGTTAAACCTGCTCTTATTGCTTTTTTTGAAATAGTTGTGAAAATAAATAAGGAAGAAGAGTTCCCTATTATGGGAGAGGAGAAATGATTATTTCGTAATTAACTTCTTTACCATTTCCTCCATTTTACGATTTCAAATTAACCAAGTGTAAATCAATTTTATTTTACAATATAATTGGTATCTAAACTTAGGAAACGCTCATTGTAAAGCTTTTACAAACTAACCCAATAACCATGACTGTGTTACGAATATATCTGGGTAAAATGGGTAAAACCAATTACACCATCCCGAATTAATGCCGAAAAATATAAAATCAACTTTAAATTAATGTGAAAATTGTGATTCGTCGGGATGTTTTCCAAAAGATTCCATCACGTAGGTAATATCGCACTATGAATCCTTAATGCGCTTCTTTGAGATTAGGAACCGTCGTTCTCATCACATTTTTTTGCGCGCCCCATGAAAAAGTTGAGAGGAGAGTTACCCGAAAGCATCCGAAAATCGTTCTCAGACGCTTTTTTATCCCCTTGCCGTGGAAAACGTCAATTCGTCAATACTATTATTGACTTCGGCCCCCAGACAGTAGGTATATGTATAATGCATGGCACGGCCCGAGACGAAAGGGGGGGGCGAAGGGAGCGGGGTCGGGGATTGGAGTGAAATGGCAGGGGGAGGGGACAGGATGGAAGCGGAAGGAAGGATAAACGGACTGGGGAGGGGGTGGTGTGATTTGAGGTCGAGAGCGAGGATCAGGAGGAGGGGCTGGGGAGCAGATGAAGTGAAGGTAACGGAGCAGGATGGGGAGCATGATTGGTCCGCAAACAACGTCGCCGTCACAGTTTGAGTAATTCGTGTTAATCTACCGCTCGAACTTATTACCTTTTCCGCTATCTCTCGATGTTTTTTCCCGCGCAAGATTTCTGACAACTTTAGACTCTACGCAACTGGGATTGTGTACGCTTATTTTTTTTTAATTACTGACCTTAAAATACGCTGTTTTTCCGCCAGGGAAACCTTTCCGTCTCACCATCACTGATGATCGTGAATCGATCAATCAGCTGAGCCTCACAAACAGCGGCGTCTCCGCTCGGTTTTTTTGTTATTGCACCGTGAAGCACATATTACAAACGTATTCGATCTAAAAGATCTATTATAAAGATGCCTTAAAGATAATCAAAGAGTAAATGAACATTATGAATTTCACTGGCTGTGCAATTTTCAAATATAGGAGACTTTTCCTCAATGAAAAGATTTTTAAAGGTACGGATAAAAATATAAGTACAGTGGTACATTGAAAACTATAGGTATATAAGAGAATTTAATAGGTATAGACTAAAGATATAGGAAAATAGGTATTTTGTATTTTTTCATCAATTTTTACTTGCAACGCACGTAAATATAATAATTTTTAATCTTAAATAATTTCAAATCATAATAATCTACTTCAATTATAACCAATTTTATATATCATTCTAATGAGTTACCAACGTAAGTTTAATGACTTAACTAACGTTAATTTTAATGATTTTTTCTCAGGAGATCTAATTAACCATAAATTAAACTGTGTACTTTACGCGATATAAGCACAGGCAGCATTAAGAGGTATAAAGTATTTGGCTTCCAACATCAAGGACAAATACCAATTCAAACAGAAAAAATATTTTCAGTCTTTCAAAATTAAAAACCATAAGATTTTATTCAATTGCTCACGATCCATTTTCCTTGCTCGATTACTGTGATAGTAGTGTAACTGAACACCTACAGAGCCTTGGTTTACTGCTCTAATTTTCTCTAATAATTGCCGTACGTTCTAAAGCTTTACAAGATGAATATCATACGCTAATAGCGTGCCCTTAAGAGAACTGGGGAAGCTTATATTTACACTTAAAGAGCGCGGGGTATATTTATTTTTCATTTTTCAATAATTTCTCACAAACGAGTACACCGTTTATTTTTCACCGGTATGGCTATTAACGTCCGTGTCATTTCTAAATGAATTGGTTAACTTACCTTTGCCTCTGCCGCCAACATATGGTCGGCAGTTTTCTCTTCACTATCTCTCTCTCTCTCTCTCTCCCTCTTCAAATGTGCCGTACGCTACCTACTGGTATACGTGCCTAGTCGTTCACCGACTTAATCCCGTACCGTTTCTGGAATATCGCCACCAAATTCGAACAGAGTTACTAGAGTAGAAAAATCCTCGGTGTAGCTCAATTGTTTTACCGTTCAACACCAAGCTTTAAATTTTTAAAAAATGTCAAAATAGAACATGAGGATAGGTGAATGACGAGCGATTTAAATAACCAAAAATTAGATGGAAACTTCTCGTGCACAACTTACAGATGAGATCTTTCCCGATCAAGGTCTGCATTAATTGTAAATTATTGCATTAAGAGGCGACGTAGTAGTCTAGAGGGTACTCGGCTGGATCGGAGGATTTATATTTAAATTCCATATGATACTTTTGGGCAGCCCTAATTAAAAATCTAATCAATGGTATTTCTTGGTGATTATAAATTGGCGATATAACGAATGATGGCAAAGAGGAGTGAACGAGCTCTCCTCAGAAATTTTGAATTCCAAACATCTTAATGTCTAGTTCGCGTTCATCTGTACCCTGACTATCAAAAACCACTTCTGGATTTTTCATTATGCTTGATTCGTCGTATTTAAGATTTTTAATTGCCAGAAAAGAAGAAGAAATACGATAGTCAAAGAAGTTTTACAAGGAGGCCAGATGTTGGAGACGACGCTGAGCAAGGATATTCAGATAATACGCGTACACGTTAAAACTTTGGTATGGAGCGTGGTTTTGTACGGCGTGGTAGCATGGTGTTGAAGAAAGATGACAGGCGTAAATTGGAAGTTTTTGAAATGTGAGGTGAGAGGGGATTGATGGCAGAAATTCAAAGGGGGCAGAAAAGGTGGATTCAGAGCATTTTGACTAGCTATGGGACACTGAAGATTGTCATAAAGGATAGAACATTAGGCGGTGAAAAAGTGAGGGAGGGGTGGGAAAGGGATAGGTATGTTGGACGTAATGAAGGGAGGTAAAATTTATGTAGAATTAAAGAAGTGTCGGTATCAGCTGCGTCTTTGGCGAGACTAAGAAATGCATGTTAAGTTTGTGTCCATCCAAAGCCTACCGTATACTATAGCCTATCAAAAATATCCTCAGAAATTTCGCGGTGATAAAAGGATATATTTTATTTCTTAATCATTCATGGGAGAACCGCATACACGAGTCTGTAGTCGTATATAAGCTTTTGTGGTCCGAAGGATAAGGCTTGCCTTCCTTAACTCCTTTTTTACACAAGTTATGCAAGTGTTATAGGCAAGCCTTCATTATAGAGCAGTATAATTTCAATAATAAATATTTGACCATATGAAATTGCGAGAGAATTGTGTTTTAAATCAAACATTATTCTACTTGTAAGAATTATATGAATAAAATCCAGGTTAAAATTCCTCGGATAACGTAAGCCTCTATAATATTTGGAAAGTCTTCAATGGTAAGTTTCTATTATATATTGTTTGAATACTGCAGGGTTCCTGCGGGAGATATATGTACTTTTAGAAATAGAAGACATGTTAGTCATTCGGAAGATAACACATACGTACGTACATAAACTAAAGTAGACTTCCTGCCATGCTAAGATTTTATAGTTTAACATAAAATACAGAAGCGATTTCGTATTTCTTTTAGTATCTCTTATAATACACTCCACGGTATAAATTTTACACTTAGTTTTCCATAATTAAGGAACTTAATATTTAAAACGAACGATATATGACTTAATATTTAAATACGTTGCCTTATTCATATGTATAGAATTTTATATTCGCTCTTCAAATTTTCACTCAATGATAGCGTGAACCTAATATTATATAAGATGAGAATTAGCTTAGGAAATTTTATATCAATATCTCTCCACCTTTCACAGTTTAACTTTATTCTTTTTATTGATGTAAAATTTAAAATCTTTCAACTGATTCCATATACCACCATTGAAATTCAGCCGTATAAATAATTAAAGATTTAGGAAATGGGAGGAGGAGGAGTTTTTATTAACTAATTCATTCATGAGGAAGGAATTTGATCGGGAGACTTCATTAGGTCAGTGTTAGTTCATATTCCAAAAAAGGGAAAGGCAGCAGTATGCGAGAACTACGAAAGAATAAGTCTGATTTTGTATGCAGCTTTAGGGGTTCTCAGGATCACTAACCCGTGAATAGAGAGCAGGGCAAATGATTACATAGGGAATCATCAGTTTTTTGGTTCAGAAATTGAAGAGACATGCATAATGTAATTGTCACTATTGGAAAGGAACATAAAATAAAATCAGAGTGTACAAGTCTTGTACATGTCTGAATTAACAGAATGAATTTGCATAATAGGAGTATATTGGAGGTATGGTAGACTTACTCGAAATCTGTACATACCTAAGACAGTATAGGCACGAGGGGGGGACGCAGAGTCCGGATGGGTAGTGTTGGTAAGAGGAGTAAGACGGGTCCCATTATCACATGCACTGTTCAACGCATATGCGGAGGAAATAGTTAGAGGTGCATTGCAAAACAGGAGATAGGAATAATGCCGTAGGGAAATTCATAAAATCAGTTAGGTTTGTGGATGATGAGGGTTTAGTTCGTCAGTATGCTAAGGGGTTGTCAGTCAGATTTACTCTGGGGTTGTCAGTCAGATATACTCTGCTGAGTGCATTGGAAAGTCGGTGAGATAGGTATGGGATGAGAGGAAATGAAAATAAAACAAAGGTTATATGATTTTCGGAAAGAGATAAGCTAAGCTAAACGTTTCAATTGGGGGGCAAAAACTAGAGCAGGTGGAAGAATGTACCTACCTCTAAAGTGTTTTGAAACGAAAAAATCAATGTTTGCTATAAGGAGAAAAATTGCGATAGGCAAAGAAGCTTTCACTAGGAGGATGCAATTAATGACAGGGACTTCGTAGGAAGATGTTAAGAAAAGGCTCGTTAAAACTTATTTGTGGAGCGAAGTTATGTACGGCTAGGAAATTTTGTCATTGAAGCAGGGTGATGGGCGTAGATTGGAGGATTTCGAAATATGGGTGTGGAGAAGGACGGATATGGTGTAGTGGACAAAAAGGAAAACAAATGAAAAAGTTATTGGCATGATGGGGGAAGATAGGGGGTTGTTGGGAGAAATCATAAGGAGACAGGGAAAATCGATGCAAAGCATATTGATCGGCCATGAGATGTTGAAGACTCTGACGGAGGGGAGAATGTACGGCAAACGAGAAAAGGGCATGAATAGGATAGGGATGTTGGACGGGATGAAGGGAGAAAGGAAATATAAATGAAAAGGGATGGTATGGATCAAAAGTATCGGGAAATTTTTTTTCCTGACGTGACTGTACGTCGCAGTACACTCGTACCGCCCAGGCTCGGTGGTGGGGTGTCTGATTTTTAACACGCGCCAAGTGCCATTCGCCTGCCAGCGTTCGTTCAGGCTTGATCTTGTATTAGTTTTAGGACCCCTGTCAATATACTCGGGGCAAACGCAAATTGTAGCGAACGATTTTACAGCGGTAATTATGTGTTGGACTCGGTAAATCGAATACGGAGACGTTAGACATGATTCGCAGAGTGTTTAAGGATGAAAACATGTCACAAACTGTAGTTTTTTTAAGACAAAAATTCTTCATAGATGGCCGAGAGAGTGAGGGAGACGATCCCCGCGCTGGACGGCCGTCGACGCCAAGAACCGACAACGTGCAATGTGTGCGTTAAGTGATGAATTCAGAGCGTCGGTTAATTGTGCACATGATTACATATCTTATTGGCATTTACAAGATTATAGTGCAAACCATTATCACTGAAAATCTGGCGATTAGAAAGATCGGCGCTAAACTCGTTCCGAAGGTCTTGACGGACGACCAAAAGCACAGTGTCATCTAGTGAAAACCTTCTACAATCGCATCGCGACGATTTCCCAACCCTTTACAATCCCAACTAGGCAGCAGCAGACTACTTCCTATTCACAAAAAAGAAATCCTTCCTCAAAGGACACCGCCATGGATCCCCGACTGCTGTCAAAGAAGCTTGCACACTTATCCTTAAGAACCTCCCGGAATCCGCCCAACAGGGAGCGAGTCATGAAAAAACCGCTGGCAAAAGTGTGTCGATGCTCAAAGAATGTAATTTGAAGAAATTTGAGGATTTGTAGCAACATATAAAATATATTATTTTTCCGAAACTTTTCTTGGTACTTTTTATACAAATCCTGTATATCTACACAGATTAGATAGCAAAAATAATAATATTAACTTGATTATAAAACAACTACGGAAATAGTACCTATTCTCACGATAGTAGTCAGTAATGGACTGAAACGTTACTACGTAATATTGGGAGCATTTTCTAGGGAAAGAAGTTTACTCACCTAACATTTCTGTCACCAGTGAACTATTTTCTGGAATAATTTGCGATGGAAAGCAGGGTATCCATCAGAAAAATTGTAATCATGTGTACAGAACTGAGTTCTTGAACTGGAGTCGGCAGGATACCATCTCAAATCAGGCTATCCTTGAAGCCTAGACCTGAAATAAAAAAGGTTTCCTTGGTAAATATTGAACAAACCCAATTTTCATTTTGAAAGATACTGCCCGTAAAATACAAGCAAAATTTGATTAAATATATATAAGTGAATAATGCACATTTATATAAAGAAGTTGAAGAAACATCTAACCAAATTAGGGAAATGGATTCGACGTTATCGAAACTTATCTTACGTATCGGACAAAATAACAGTAAAACTCTTGTTGTCGGTCAAATTTCTTCCACCCTAAGTTGTACGGTTGCCCAGATAGCTGAAGGATTCCACGTGCTCTAAATTCAATCCTCGAATTGTGATATCTACCTTCTCTCTTCATTTTCTCTCCTCCACTCACAAATATTTTAGTTTTCTTCTTGATGACACTCATATTATATTCCCAAAGTTCAAGGCTTTTCTATTTTGATGGTTGGACTTCCAATAAATATATAATGTCATTTTTACACAAACATGATTAGTTCTCATACTGATAAATAGTGGAAAGTAAAATGCGATTATTATGGTAAAATAATCACATTTTTCCGTACTTATTCAGTGAATTTCCCTCAAAATTATCCTGAATTGAGTTGAATACCACTCATGTTATATTCCCAAAGTACTTGGGTCATAGCATTCAGAGCTGGTTGCAGGACCCCTCGCATATCTGCAATTACTGCAATGTCATCTGCGAACCAGAGCATGTCAATTTCTTCGCCATGCAACTCTGCTTCTTTGATACCAAATTCCTGTACTTATTTTATTGCTCCTTATAAGTGTACGTTGATTATTTCCGGGGAGAGATTGCATCCTCATCTAACTCCATTATTTATTTTGACTTCTATTTTTCTTCCGTTTTTCATTTGCATGGTCATTACCTATGTTTGGAGAGGTGATACATTATTCTTCTCTGGTTGATATCCATTCCAAGTACTTCCAATATCTCGAACATCTTGTTGTATTTGAAGTCTTCGGACGTCTTCTCCAAGTACACGAATACCACATCAAATGGCTTGTTTACGTGCATCATTTTTTGGGCCAGTACCCTCAAGCTTAACTGTCATGCTACTCGGTTTTTCCCGAATCTGAATTGGTTTTCCGTTAATCTTTCTTTTCACCTTCCATCATATTCTTTCACTATTACCCGAGTAGCTGCGATCGATTCGATACGATGCGCGTAACTAATGTTTTGAGATGCTTGATATATTAATAGGCGATTGAAACAACAAAAATTTGTTCATTTAGTTTAGAAAAATGGGAACAATGTTCCTCGTGCGGTTATTTAATACATTCAAACATTTTTATTTAAAAGGATTAACAACGAAAGAGATCAAAGCCGAGTTAATGGCACATCTGCTCCTGGATTTGCGACTGTGTACGATTGGGAAAATGAGTTTAAACGTGGCCATACATCCACATATTATGAGCATCGTTCGGGACGATCAGCAGAAGCGACTTCCTCCGAAATGAATGACTAAATCCACGATATATTTTTGGGTGATCGACGAATCAAAGTTCGTGAAACACTTGAAGTCACTGGCCTATAACAAGGTAGTACAGTGTTTTCAATTTTGCACGAAAAATTGGGTCTGAAAAATTTCTTGGCAAGTGCCACGTTTGCTCTCAGTGGAGAATAAACGCAATCCCGTTTCGTGAAATCGGTCGATTGGCAGCTCGGTTTGACGCTTTTCCGTCGCAATCCTGATGAGTTTCTGCGTCGCTACGATACATCACTGTAGAAGAAACATGGATAAACGACTGCACTCCACAGAGGATGGAACATTCGAAATAGTGGGTATCGAAAGGCGAAGACGGTGAAATCAACCAACAAGTTGTTGGCCACAGTTTTTCGGGACGCAGGCGCAATCATTTACATCGGTTACTTGCAAAAAGGAAAAACGATAAATGGAGAGTAACGTACGTTATTTTTTCATCGGTTTAACGGAGAAATCAAATATAATAACGTCCTCATATGGCAAAGGGAAAGATCTCTTCCATCAAAACAATGCACAGATGCAAACCTGCGCAGTTTCGATGGCGAAAAATATGGAATTAAAGTTCGAATTATTACAATACCCACTGAATCCACCACACGTTACCCTGAGTGACTTTTTTTTGCAAAAACTTTTACAAACTTGAAAAAATGGTTCGGCAGAAAACGAATCACGGCGACCAAAGTTATCGCCAACACAGATGCCTATTTTGATGACTTTCCGAAATCTTACTTTTTGGGCGGCTTAAAAATTAGAAAAATTCTGGGTGAAGTTTATCGAGCTAAAAGATAATTATGCTTAAAATTTAAAAAACCCCTTAAAATACATTGTTTTTTTAAATTTTCACTAAGGACTTATTAAACGCCAAAGACAACACTTTTTTTAACTACTCCGACCCTTACAACACCCTCACATCTTTGCTTCCTAGTATTTCCCCGTATTATAGGTACCGTACTCTTCCTCCACTTGAATATGAACTGCCACCAATACGTCAAATAAATCCCAATTGTTTATACTGGTATGATTTCCCGCCGATTTTGCGTATGTGGGTCCCCCAGGTTGGGCCTAAGGTGAATGTGGCACCTGGGTGTTTTGACGTGTCAGCTGCTTCTAGGTCAACTCCAGCTGATTTGTGGACGGGCCCCGTTGATCTTTTAATGAGGTTTGCTAACGAACATTTATTAGGGTTTAATGATGGTCCCAATTTTGAACACCATTTCGTGGTGCAATCTGGAACCGGCGCTGAAGTTGAGCGATCTTCATCCCCAGATATCCCTCGATAGATCGCCGTGTCATCTGCGTGCATTCTAGTCTTGCTTTGCACTTCGCAGTTCAAATCTTTAGCATGGCAGTATCAGGAAGGGCAACGGCCCTATTGTACTCCCTGAGGTGCCTTCGAGGTCTATCGTGCGCTGTCGGAGCCTGCGCCGTCGGGGAATGTCCTCTGTTCCCGCTCTGATGGAGGGTCTTTAACCCTATTTATTGTGCCTTTGTTTATGAATTTATAGTGTATTTACAGATATAGTGAGTTGTAGGAATGTGATCTCGTAAGCCCCTATTTTCGAATATGTGCACCTATTATTTTCTTAGGTATTACCCGTTTTATTGATGTCTTGAATAGTGCGCTGGAAAAACGAATATTTGAATAAATCAGTTCGACAATCTCTCTAATTTTATTTCAATTTTCGGCCCTTCCAATGTAATTAGGGGGCCTAATCACACCTATAATGTTGGATGCAAAACTATATATTTTTGTATTTAAACGCAATCTACTCCTAAGCCTCCGTGTATCTAAATGTTCCCACCCCAGATTCTGTATTAAATGTATGACGCTTTGTGTCCTTTAGTACGAGTTTTTCACGAACCTAGCGGCTTTTATCTGTACCCTATTCAATTTTGTAATTAATATTTTTTGAAAAGGATCCCAAACGCTCGCCGCATACTCAATGTAAGGCCTTACTATCGTCAAGATAAATAGCACGTTTCCTTCACTTTTTCGTCACCACATCTTCCGACTTTACATTTGACGAATGCAAATTTTTTTAGCGCCCCTCCACAAATCGTGCGTGTATGTTTTCCCCAAAAGATCCGATGCAATGGTGACCACCAAGTATTTTACTTTATTCACGACGCTCATCCGAACACTACCGAGTGTGTAAGTTGGTAAAGTTTGGTTGTTTTCTATTGTTTAAGAAATGCATGACTGTACATTTTTTCGTATAAATTCCAGCCCCATTCTTCACACCATTTTTTGAATGTTTTCAAAGTCAGTCTGTAGAAATTCACGATCTGCATCATTCGCTATTTCCTTAAAAATTACAGTGTCGTGGGCAAATTAGTTGCTAGTTCGACTGTGAGACACCTCGATAATCTGCAATAATTAATGAAAAATCAGCACGGTTTCCGAAAAGGAAGATCCTGAGAGACACAAATTGCGCTTTTTGTTCATTATATTTTTATTTCGGGAGAAAAATGTTCCAGTAAACGCGGATTTTTTTGGTTTTAAGATAACCCTCGAGAAAGTACCTCATAGTAAACTACTCGTAAAGGTAGAAGCATATGGCATAGACAAAAATATCAAGGGTTGGATTAAAGACTTATTGAATGGTCGGCAACAAAGCGTACCCGACATGTAGCGTCCGAGTGTAAAATGACTCAAAGTGTAGGAGTTTATGTATGGAATCCGAGTGAAAAAGGTCTCATTCGGGAAATTGAGAAAGTTCAACGCCAGGCAGCCCGTTTCGTTAATACCTCATACGATAAAACGAAAAGCGTCACTGTGGAGTTGGGATGGGAATCGTTAGAAGAAAGACGATTCAATGCTAGGATGAACTTACTAAATAAATTCAGATCCCCGTGTTTCAGCACCTAGGTCTCGCAAATAATTCGTACATCAACATACGAGGTGTGTTCAAAACATAGCGAGAATTTTTTCATTTCGCGGACTTGGGGAGTCCAATTGTTAAACTTTTTTTTTATTATGTCGGTATACATGCCCCTGAAGTATGATAAAACTTTCAGCTGTTTTCATTGTGGACTTTGCCTGTGACAGCTACTAAGGTTAGATGTGTTTTATGAGCTCGGTGATTTTTGTTTGAGGATCAAAGAATGGATCAAAGAATTTGTATCCAATTTTGCGTAAAAAATGAAATAAAGTGTAACAAAAGCCTATGGTGAGTCTGCTATGAGTAAATCAAGAGTTTACGAGTGGTATAAGCGTTTCCAAGAAGGTCGTGAAGACCTTGAAGATGACGAATGCCCTAGCACATCAACAATCGATGAAAACGTGGAAAAAGTGAAAGAAATGGTTATGAGCGATCGCCGAATCATAATACGAGGGTCATCCGGAAAGTAGTACCCGTTCGTGCCGCATGAAGTGCTGACGACGCGAGTAGCCGCTGGACGAGGTCAGATAGCTTCAGTGGCTTGTCTGCCTTCTCTGAGCCAAGTTGCGTGACGCTAGCATTGCCTGTGTTGTTTCTGTGATTTTTACAATGTTTAAAAAAATTGAGAACGCCGCCAGTTGTGAAGTGAGGGCAGTGATTAAATTCCTCAACGCAAGAAACGTTCGCCCATGTGATATTCATCGCCAATTAAAGGAGGTGTATGGAGACAATGTAATGGACGAGTCGTCTGTTCGGCGGTGGTGTCGCAACTTCAACATGGGGAGGGGGAACACACACGACGATGAGCGTTCGGGGAGACCGTCTGTCATTACAGACCAACTGGTGAGCTCAGTTGACGAATTCGTGAGGAACGATCGGCGCGTCACAATTGATGACATCTGTGAGCATTTTCCCAATGTTTCTCGAACAATTGTTCATGAAATTGTTAAACACCATCTGCATTATGCAAAAATTTGTGCAAGATGGGTCCCTCGCATGCTTACAGATGAGCACAAAACCAAGCGTATGGCTGCAGCACTGACGTTTTTGGGACGTTATTCTGATGAAGGAGACTCTTTCTTGACTCGCATAATTACTGGTGACGAAACATGGGTTTGTTATGCATCACCTGAGAGTAAACGACAGTCAATGGAGTGGCATCATGCTCATTCACCAAACAAACCAAAAAAATTCAAGACAGTTCTGTCCACCAGGAAACTCATGGCAACCATTTTCTGGGATCGACGAGGTGTATTGCTTATTGATTTTATGGCCCGTGGAGACACTATTAATGCCAATGCGTATTGTGAAACATTAAAGAAATTACGGCGGGCAATGAGATTACTACAAAACCGGCGGCGAGGTCTATTGTCTACTGGTGTCATTCTCGTTCATGACAATGCCAGGCCTCATGCAGCTGGGATAACACAAAAACTTTTGCAGCAATTCAAATGGGAAACTTTCGACCATCCACCGTATAGCCCGGACTTGGCCCCTTCAGATTTTCACCTCTTTACAAAGCTTAAAGACTTTTTGGCAGGAAACAGATTTGACAGCGATGAAGAACTTAAAGAAGGAGTGACCCTGTATCTCAATGAGCTGGCGGCGAAGGACTATGCAGCAGGAATACAGAAACTTGTCACACGTTATGACAAATGCCTTAATTTGCTTGGAGATTATGTTGAGAAGTAGTTTAAAGTATCCTCTTTCAAATAAAATTTTTTATGTTTGTTAATATTTACTTTTGTGTCTTTATTTCACGAACGGGTACTACTTTCCGGATGACCCTCGTAAGAGAGGTCGCTGATGATGTTGGCATATCGATTGGATCATATCATGACGTTATTTCCAATTTTTTGGATATGAAACGCGTGACAGCAAAATTCGTTCCAAAATTTTTAAATCTTGAACAAAAACAGCGGCGAATGGAAGTTGCTCAGGAGTCACTAAATGAAGTAAACGACGATGCAGAATTACTGAAACGTATTATAACAGGTGACGAAACATGGGTTTATGGATATGACGTTGAAACTAAGGCTCAATCATCCCAGTGGAGGCATTCTGGCTCGACAAGACCGAAAAAGGCAAGTGCGGTCGAACGTGGAGGTTATGCTCACTGTGTTCTTCGATTTTAATGGCATATTGCATCATGAATTCCTGCCGCCAGGTCAAATGGTCAATAAGAAGTTCTAGCTACAAGTTCAACGCCTTTTGCGTGAAGCAATCCGAAAAACGCCGGGTCTGTGGAAAAACAATTCATGGATTTTGCACCACGATAATGCACCAGATCAAACTTCATTGCTTGTACGTGAATTTTTGGCCAAAAACAATACTGTAACGATGCCCCAAGCCTACTAATTCACCAGATATGGCTCCGTGTGACTTTTCCCTATTTCCAAAAAGAAAGAGAACCTTAAAGGGCCGTCGTTTTACAGCCGTAGATGACATTAAAAATGCATCGCTGAAAGAACTAAAGGTTATCTCAAAGATCGAGTTTGAGAAGTGTTTCGGGGATTGGAAGAAGCGCAGAAGTTTACATATGCATTTGTAACGCAATCGATTCACACAAGTTTTTTCCGTTTCCCTGCGGTGGGACCAGTCATAGGAATATTTTATAATTCATAGGTAATTAATGCCTGATGTAGACTAGGAACATCTACTTCGGATTCTTTATCTAAAATTCACCACCTCACCTTCACGGTTTTTGCGCCTATCTATGCCTCTATTAAGACGGTCATGAAATATTTCTGACTATGTGATTACAGTCTGAAGATGAGATCCCTCTCTCTCTCTCAGCCCATATGAGATCTACATACGAGATTGTCTTTCTAACAGAATACGTACACCGCGCCTTAAAAATTTCCTTTATATTTTCCTGTTCCTTACACAGTGCATCCAAAAGGTGGTATGCAAGGTCGTCGGTCGAAATACAATGAACGGCAGAGGAGAAGGGGCAAGCTTGAACCTGCACTTTCAACACCCGTGAGGTTTAGGTTCGCAATCACTTCGAAGACCTTTGCCCGAAGCCAAAGACGTTTTTCTCGCCCATTCTTCTACTTGGTCAATTCGACAGGGGGATAGTCGGAGATAGATAGCCGTCTTCCTTTGCGCTTCTCGCGCGTGGAGGTTTTTTGGCGAGCCTGTCAATTGGAAGCAAGGTACTCGTATTAGTCAATTCCAGCGTGTTTTTATCGCCTTATCCGTGGGTTTCGAAGCCTATTGCAATCCCAGCCATTCGTTCATCAATTCTTACTCTACACCTCCTCTCTCCCAAGATTTGGGGAAACGGTTAGGACAAACATTCCAATTTCTTAACCCCCATGTCTTGGAGAACTAGTCCCCACTTCAGCGGCCTGCAAAGTTGTCGGGGCGAATCCTTTTTAAAGAATCCCTTCCATATTTAAATCTTAATGATTTACATTATCTGGACTATAATTCTCTTCGACAATGAAGAACTTTGTCAGATCTTTGACAAATAAGTTGATTTAGCCCAATTGCTCAACGAGATGATTAGCTGAGTCGTCTTACATTCGGTGTCTAGCAGAACAATGGCCTCATTCTATTCCATTGTCAAGGCAATATTCTTTTTCTGTGAGAATCTAGGTATTTTTCCGATTATTACTCGTCTTAGTGGGCAACACTGATTCCCCTTCCTAGATGAAATAGTTAGAACGTTTTGTTCCACAAGAAAACCATCCACTGCTGAAATTTTGAATAACAAGGCGTCATGTAAATTTTTAAGGGCTTTATAATTACCAGACGTTTTAAAGAATTACCGTACATACAACATCACAAAGCGATCGTAGCCCGCGAAGTCTTCCGCACGAGTACGATCTAATTTCCCAGCTATGGCCACTATAATCTAAAATAAATACCTTGATCAAAATTAAGTTGCTAATTTTAAGTACCATGAAACTAGACACTCGCCCGTACTGGAAGGAATTGAGATAATTTGAACTTGAGTCATATGAGGGAACACAACTATACATTTTCTTTCGGACGTGAACCTTTAGAGTAATTTCAAACTTCATCATTCCATGCATATAAACGTAAAATGTTAAAAAAAACAACCATATCTCAACAAAAATTATTCAATAACACAAACGATTACTTTAAAATACTTTTTATTTTAGTAAGTAGCTAAAATAAGGGCTTTTGTCCAAACTTTTTCTTCTCTCTAATAGCACGAAATTTTCTCTCATTTTTAAAAAGAAACAATTTCGATCAACTTATTTTTCTAATCATTTTAACTCAAGCATAAAATGTGCGCTAGACCTTTTTCAAATCTACTTAATAAAGGAAAGTATACTGAACATATTTTAATATTCAATCTCTCAGCAATGTCATTACTTGCTGTCACCAACGCGCCTCATATGTGTTTTTATTCTTTTGTCACCACTCTCTTCCTATCTGATCACTAAGTTTCTTCCCTCTCCCCTAAAATTCCGTTACAACTCTATCGTTCTCTCTTAAAAAATCTAATTTCAATCAATATTTTTAAGTCCAGATATCCTCCCCCAGCCAACTTTTCAGGGGCTGTTGCATAAAACACATTCTGACACTTTCTAATTTAATGAAGAGTCAAAACATATTTCCATTTCCTACCCGGAAGGAAGTGAGTTTGGCATAGTTAATGATAAAGGGAGTAAGACTTTGCACAAGGTAATATTTGGCAGGTTGAACATTTGTGAACTTCAAAAGAGAAGTCGGAAAAATGCTATACTACTATGAATACACATGCATATTAAATTAATATACATGTGTATTCACACACTATCACGTAGTTTGCCGCTTCAGTCGTAGGGTGCAACTGACTCCACACATCCATAGAGAACACCCAAACATAAATGCGTAAGCTAAGGTAAAAAGGAAATTGGCAGAGAATTCTTAAGAGATAAGGAATATAGAGAAAAATACATGAAATTTTTTACAAGAAATTATAGTAATTTGTATAAGAGAGAGGGTAGAAGAAATAGGAATCAGGAGGTGGAAGTCTTTTAGCATTTGTATCTACTAGTTCAAGATACGTTGCCAACCATTTTCAATGCGGAGAGAAACAAATATGAACAGTAATTCAAGGCGAATAAAAATAAGGTCTCGAAAAGGAATGAAACTTTGTACAACTGGAGTGGCTATAAATAGCATATCTGATGATTGTGGTCATGCAGGTAAAAGGAAACCCGTGGATATAGATAAAATATATACATCATTATTTCAGAAAGAAGATTAAACATTAATTTTGTTTGGTAGTACGCAAATGAGTATGCAGAAGAGGAGAATGCTTAAGCAAAATTTAACTTTCGGCAACAATAATTGATTACGGCGAAAAATACTGAAAAACATAATTTTACAAGGTTCAATAATAGGCGAAGGAGGTATTTGACAGCCAACGGTTTTCGTGATATTCGACAAGATTTTCTGAACCTGATAGAACTGAGATATCTCTCGCGGAAGCTTGAATAGAGAATCAAAACGTGTAGGTCTGGTCGAAGATGGCTCAGTCGTCTGCACTCGCTTATGAATGCCGAATCGTCCGTCGGGACTTTTGAAGCGATGGAGGGATGGCAGAGGGAAGGAAAAAGGGGAGACACCGGAGAGAGAGAGAGAGAGAAAAGAGAGGGTCTAGTAATAAGGGCAGGGATAAAAGGGTTGCGGCGGATAAATTAAATCCGAGAGCGGATCTTAGTTAGATGAGAAGGAAGGGGAGAGGAGGAGCGAGGGAAAGAGACAAAGTTTGGCTTGGACAAAAGGAAGAGGAAAGGGGAAATTGATTGTTGAGGAGGTGGAAGGGGCGAAGAGGGAGCGGTGAGGGGGAGGGGGGAGGAGTGGAAGGGGTGGAGAGTCTTCTCCAAAATCCTCTTCATTAAAATCCCTTTCCCTCGTTTTATTTATTTCTCGGGAAAATTCTGACCTGTTCCTATCTGTCTTCCTGCAATTTTTATGAGGAAATCTTCTCCCCCGCAAGCTGTCTCCTCCCCTTCCCTTTCCAGCTACGTACACGCCATTTTTATTCTCTTTCGCCCCCTCTTCATCCCACACCCACATCCCCTCCCATGGCGTTTTCTCATCGCGCAATCCTTTCAAAACGTAGATTTTTCCATTTTTCAAAGAGGTGAGTAGATTCTTATTTTTTTTAAGTTTCCTTCCCCACGAGATAACTACAAAAGGGAACTCGCTTTGGTAGTGGCCTCGCGGTTTCACTGTATGCCACGAATGGCGTGACGGCGAGGACTTAGGGTAATCACGAGTGCATAACGTTCGAAGCATCGACAAGGCACGTGCCTTTGCCTCATATAACTGTAAAGGCGACGCATTAGCTGTCCGCCCCTGATCTGTATATTCCAAGAGTCAATAAAGGGTATCAGGGGACAACACTTTCCAGTATCTATGGTCATATCAACCACGCGACCACCATCGAGGAAATAAAATCTCATTAGAGAATGTCACTGTACCATTCATAGTCAAGCAACTCAACTACCTTCTAAGCTTAGCTCTATTCTGACCTCTTCCCACTTCGGCTTATCGGCATATTTTTCTTCCCCTAGATAATCACCTGATTAACCGTTAATATTTCGGTAAAAGACTTCGATCTATCGACTTCTTTTCTTCTAGTATAATTTTAAGGGAAGTAGAAGCACACACTTTTGGCCATTAATTCCGACGAGCTCATTTCCATGGGTAAGTATTATGTTAATGCACTTATGAGGGTCCACGTTCGTAACCAGCGTCACTGTAGAAAAAACCTCCCAAATACTCCCAAAAAAAGCTTTGCTTTGAAAAAGAATCACTTGTATTCAAGGCTGAAACTCCAGCTTGGAATTAGGTAAGACCTGCAGGCCACCACTTCCAGAATTTCATTGCCTTGATTTGCATTGTCATTATACCGGAGCAATTACATAACAGCCACTTGGGTCCTATTTGGGCACAATTTATTCTCAGATCCAGCTGTTTGAATGGAATGCATAATTTTACTCACTAAAAGCGTGGGCATAACGGAATAAGCATTGTCATGTCAACAAATACAGTCACTCTCATAGTGGTATCACTATTGCTGATGTGTTTCCCGAATTAAGTTTTTCCAAAATTTCTGTCAAGTGTAAGCGGTTCTGGTAGTGCATATATTCCGCACCCTACGGCAATTATGCCTGGAAAAGTATGCAGGAGAAGGAGCACGATATGTACCCACTTGCTATAAAGCCTTTTCCCTGCTCCAAGAATTTGATCTCTAATTTTACCTCCACAATATGTACCTCCTTAGAGCTTTTATCATAATATTTCTCTAATGCAGGATGACAACTAGACATTTCTCACACGATGACGAAAATGTCAAAAACGCCCGGAACAAGAATCCAAAAAATGACATGAGAAAAATCATGATAAATCCTTTCACTGCAATGGGTAATTTTTTCGAATTAATTTTATGAGTGTACTTCGCTTTTTAATAATAAAAAGCGAAGTACGCTCATATTAAAATTATTATTTTATTACTCAAATCAATTTAACCTGAATTTATCCCAATAAATTTTTGTTTCCCCAACCTTTATGTCATCGAGTTACAGGGATCAGTGACTCGATCAAAGGAGGTGGTTGAAAAAAATAGCGTTTTAATCCAAGGTCAGAATGTGATTCCATGAAAGGTGTGTATCACTTCCGAGATGAACACAGAAAAAACCTAATGCTAACAGTAGCTCAATGTAAATTACCATGTGATAATTTCTTACATCGTAGTTGGGTGTTACTAGATAGAATCTCGAGAATTTTGCGCTAGTAGTCATTCGGAAAACATTCGGAAGTATACAAATAACTATTAAGTGACATATGGATGCCTTGTATTTTTAAAATGTGTTGAAATTTAAGATAATACAAAACAGTGTTATGTTAGAGAGTAGTAATTATCAGCAAAACATAAGGAAAACCTCTTTGAAAGCGCAATTTACACCGATTGACTGAATTTTCCAGATAACTCTTATCCTTAAAAAGGAAGTAAATCTTGTACAGAAGAATAGGCCTTTTTCTACCTGCCACTCCGAGACGCCGGGAGCTCAAATCGCTCTGGCAAGTGGACGACGATTCATTCGCGATGCCGCATTATAAACATCCCGGTCCTCAAGCTTAATACCGATAGCTTACTTAGTATAATCTTTATGACGATAGAAAATTTGACGCAATGCAACCATACTGAAATGACTTTTGCACAACCACAAAACTTTATAAATCCTTCATCAGTATATAAACATGAAAAACATAAAATCTAATGCTGCTGAAATATTTAAACAATAAAATGTGCCATTTGGAAACGGATACAGCCACATTTTCATGTGCCCACATACTTCAGTTCACTCGAAAATGGTTTTCATGAGGATTAGACCATTTTTGGCGGAGAACTGAGGTTGAAGAGAGAATTTCAAGAAACTGTAATAGTAACTTTAACGGAGTCACCCGTTATGTGTGCATTATAATGCAACCATTTCAGAGAGTAAAAATCATTCGCCTTGACCGGGATTCGAACCCGGATCCCTCGATATCCGGCCGAGTGCTTTAACCATTTAAGCTACCGAGACGTCCTCTTACACTCTGAAATTTTGAGGGCTTTAAAGGAACAAGATGTTATGACGAAATACCGTACATACAATGTCACAGGCATTCGTAGTCGTGCGCGACGCGCCACAGTCCACGATGTTAATAAAGCCAATTTCAAACAGGCTGTTCATACCTTAGACAAATTTCAAGAAACTGTAATAGTAACTTTAACGGAGTCACCCGTTATGTGTGCATTATAATGCAACCATTTCAGAGAGTAAAAATCATTCGCCTTGACCGGGATTCGAACCCGGATCCCTCGATATCCGGCCGAGTGCTTTAACCATTTAAGCTACCGAGACGTCCTCTTACACTCTGAAATTTTGAGGGCTTTAAAGGAACAAGATGTTATGACGAAATACCGTACATACAATGTCACAGGCATTCGTAGTCGTGCGCGACGCGCCACAGTCCACGATGTTAATAAAGCCAATTTCAAACAGGCTGTTCATACCTTAGACAAATTTCAAGAAACTGTAATAGTAACTTTAACGGAGTCACCCGTTATGTGTGCATTATAATGCAACCATTTCAGAGAGTAAAAATCATTCGCCTTGACCGGGATTCGAACCCGGATCCCTCGATATCCGGCCGAGTGCTTTAACCATTTAAGCTACCGAGACGTCCTCTTACACTCTGAAATTTTGAGGGCTTTAAAGGAACAAGATGTTATGACGAAATACCGTACATACAATGTCACAGGCATTCGTAGTCGTGCGCGACGCGCCACAGTCCACGATGTTAATAAAGCCAATTTCAAACAGGCTGTTCATACCTTAGACAAATTTCAAGAAACTGTAATAGTAACTTTAACGGAGTCACCCGTTATGTGTGCATTATAATGCAACCATTTCAGAGAGTAAAAATCATTCGCCTTGACCGGGATTCGAACCCGGATCCCTCGATATCCGGCCGAGTGCTTTAACCATTTAAGCTACCGAGACGTCCTCTTACACTCTGAAATTTTGAGGGCTTTAAAGGAACAAGATGTTATGACGAAATACCGTACATACAATGTCACAGGCATTCGTAGTCGTGCGCGACGCGCCACAGTCCACGATGTTAATAAAGCCAATTTCAAACAGGCTGTTCATACCTTAGACAAATTTCAAGAAACTGTAATAGTAACTTTAACGGAGTCACCCGTTCGAGGGATCCGGGTTCGAATCCCGGTCAAGGCGAATGATTTTTACTCTCTGAAATGGTTGCATTATAATTGAAGAGAGAAAATTGAAACATTTTAAGACATATCACATTTCATAAATTTCAAAATACATTTAAAAAGTGTTTAATATTATGTATTTTGAAAATGTTTCTCATTGTGTACAACAAAAATACAAGTAAGTACCATTTCAATCAAATATCTTTTATAATCTTTCGAATTACTTGGAATCAGAAAAATAGGAAAATTATATTTCCAGCACAAAGATATTTTCTTAAAATAACCCCGCTTTATACAGAGGATTTCAGTGAAGAGAACATTAAATTGCCCACCAATTGTACCAACAACTAATGTGATCTCAAAATGATAAATAATCTCAGCACATGTAGACACACAGATATACAGAGAAAACTATGTAATATAATGAACTTGCCAAAAGTTTGAGATAGCGGAATTACACTATGAACGTACAGAAAATCATGACCCCTTCTGAAGTGTAACAGTTCATGAAACGAACTTGAAAATTGCGGGAAAATTATCGCAAAAACGTTAGTCAAAGAGGCAAATAGTGCAAGAGACTTTAGCTGACTAGCGGAAGGACGAAGGGAGCAGGAGAGAGGAGGAGGAAGTGAAGTATGAGGAAGTGAGAGGAATGAAAGAGGATGGGAGGCGTCGTGGGCGGCGGGAGAGGAAAGGGAGTGGTCCCCGGCGAAGGATATTAAGGGTTTCGTAATGAATACACCAGATGCCGTATTTTTGCAGTCTCCTTTGCATTTTGATGAGACCGCTTGTCTTAAGGCTAGCGGGGTCTTAATAGGAGAGCCCAACAGATACTTTGGGGATTTCGAGAACTCACAGGGGTTGAAGGAAAACCCGGGTCGGAGGAGATGGGGAGAAGGGGCGGGAGGAGGGGTGAGGGAACGGAAAGAGATGACGGAGAAGGGGAGAGAGGGCAAAAGGGGTTACAGGAAAATGAACCCCTGGTGCTTATATTCCTCAAAGCAGCGGGGTTTTTATTCGGTTAGAAG